>CM067298.1:75037785-75553172 GCA_034231615.1 Meghimatium bilineatum | reverse complement strand
AGCACCCCAAATAAGTGACATATTCTGAAACTCTTGTCATTTTCAATTGCTTAAAGAGTAGTTTTAATAACATGAAAGTTGAGGGTTCAATCCCCATAATAACCAATGAAAACTCAACATTTTATTGTAAGTTAGTTTAATCATAATTTTGTCAAGCAAATGAAACTCCTGGATTTGTTGAAGATTTTCATCTTTTAATCTAATGGATAACTTAATTGAATTTGTGGAAAAAAAATGCTGTATCCCCATTTGTGAAGAAAATGTTGCCTGTCAAGGAGAAATCATTTTCAAATGTAATAGTAACAATATGGTCTTGATAATTCAAATTGATGATGTGACAACTCACTATTTCCACTATTCTCTCTCACATTGACCCAAAAAAACTTCAAGATTGACAAAACATTCTGAAGACAGTCGCTCAGAATCACCCAGTGTAGTGCAAAACACCAACAAATGTGCTCATATTGCTGAAAATCATAAAATCTCAGTCACAGAGAAAATTTGCTGCCAAATAGACAGAACAAATACACAGATGTTCAATTCTGACCATATGTGTCCAAATGTAGAAGGGGATTTTATGCCACAAATGATCTTTTCAGTCATCACCTCATACACCAGAGAGATGCATCAATGATGCAAGTCTGAAACTGTTGTCCTAAAAAAAAGAAGTCATAAGAAGAAACATTTGATAATGTGCACATTGATCTACAGCCTTTTCTTATAATATGGCGAGTTCTGTAAACAGGGCTGTAGATATATGGCCAGTTCTGTGTACAGGGCTGTAGATATATGGCCAGTTCTGTGAACAGGGCTGTAGATATATGGCTAGTTCTGTGAACAGGGCTGTAGATATATGGCTAGTTCTATGTATACGGCTGCAGATATAGCTTTGCTAAGGAAGGAGAAGATGGTGTCATGGGTAGTTTCCTTTAAAAAAAAATATAGTAAAGAAACAGCCTCCTCTATTTGTTTTTGATGATTTATTTGGCGTTAAACTCTACAAACCCCCTCGTTAATAGGTAATTACAGGCAGCAAAACTGTAGATGAAACTTGGAACAGCATAATGAAGTTTTGCTAATCACAGGTAATACAAAAACTGATGTTTTGAGTAAAAGGCCTTTATCAAGAATGACATCCTAGAATAACGACTCAACTGGGTAATCATCATTATCAAGTACCATCTCCGAAATGAAGGCTGGCTGCAAAAGACCTCCAACTGCCTGTCTCTTGTTTTTTGTGGCGCACTCTGCTAGACTGTAACCTGTCCATCTTCTGATGTTACTCCCCCACTTGTATCTCTGCTACCTCTTGCTCGCCTCCCTTCGACTTTACCCTCAAGTAAGGCCTTCAACAAGGTCTTTTAATGTGTCCAAAATATCTTATTTGCTTGATATTTATTTATTTTAATAACTCTTTCTTCATATTAAGTGTTGTTAGAACCTCTTTGTTTTCTTCTCTTTTCATGATGTTCTCCTTATTCTTCTATATATCCGCATCACAAAGGCACAATTCTGTCTTCTAATTGTTTGTTAATTGTCCATGTTTCTGAGCCATACATTAATATAGAATAGATGTAGCATTTTATAATTCTCATTTTTAGCTTGTTTGTAATTTCTTTGGATGTTAATATTTTCTTTATGCCATTTAAAGTACTTTTAGCCATTCTTATTCTCCTTTTAACTTCTATTTCACATCTGCCATCATTTGTGCTTATGTGTCCAAGATATTGATATTTTTCTACTGATAAGCACACTGTTTAAATGATTGTTTCTCATCTAGTTAGTTTGTTATTATTACATGGCCTGCTGCTCAAGCCATGTTTTCTATCTACTTAGTTTATTATTACTGTGTGGCGTAGTGATTGAGTCATGTTTCTCATCTACTTAAGTTTATTATTACTACGTGGCTTAGTACTCAAGCTGTGTTTCTCATCGAGTTAGTTTATTATTACTATGTGACAAAGTTCGCAAGCCATGTTTCTCATGGCAAAAAACAATGAAGTCACCTCTTGGGCCTTTTGAGTTTATTGACTTTACCATCCAGGTTTTTAGTTATTAATCTTCCTTTAAGAAAAGGACAAAATGAAGTGCTAACAATATATATGAACTGAAACAATATTGTCCAACATTTGGCCATAGTGTCACTCTAAAAGGCCAAGAAAAAAATATGGACGTTGGGGAGGATGGACTTGTCTGAGTGAGACATAGGTGACTGTCCTAGATTATTTGAACACAATATAATATAATAAATGATATTGAAACATGATCTCTACTGATATGCCACAGTTCAGCTAGCAAAAGAGGTCCTAGAATGGTGTTTGAAAGGCTATGTTTTTTTCCCAGCTTCATGGAAACAAGTTTTGCTTGAAATTGATTCACTGGTGAAAAAATATTGAGAGCCAGTGATCAATACCCAGAGTTAGTTGAGGGAAATTGTTGTTTAGGACAGAAGTAAAACATAACATAACAACAGGAAAGACAATAATTATTGAATCACTTTAAAAATGTCTCAGAATAGATTTTGATTTCTATATCTGTCACTTTCAGATAAATGAAATGGCATATCATAACATAATACTATTTGATGGAAATCTGACATAATATCATGTTGACGTGTATGAAGTTGAGAATTAGATTGGTTTTATATGTCACAAAACTATCAAGTCAGCAGTATCAATATTTTGACAGGTCATTTAGCCTGTCACTTTTAGTTTTGTTTCCACAATGAAGCTCACTGTGGAAGGAAAACAGCAGATGTGAAGTTTTGCAACCATAAATCTAGAATCTACTATAAGACAGTATTATAGCAGTAACATACACTAGTCTGAATGCTGCTGTAATAAATTAGAAATTATATATAAACATGAGAGTGTCAGACTTTCAAACACTGCTTGAGATGACACACCCATTCGTGTGTCAATTGTTCATTGTTGTTCAGAAAATAAAGTTTGAATCCTTAACACAAACATGTATATGGGACATTAGTGAGATTCCCTCAGGCCAATATTGTGTGCATAAGTGGAGGATGGTGATGTCAACTTCACACTGCCAGTAGGAATTTGGTTGTAGATATGAGGTGCATCCAAAGGTGAGGTAAATAATTTATTACTGCGGATGTATTTGCCAGATGTTGGAAGTTCTTGATATGGTCCCTTGAAATAGACAAAAATTGTGTAGATATACAACATACAACAGTTTGTATACCATTCAATATATCATAAGGTTTCCACAGTTAAGACATATAACACACTATTACAGTGTTTTATAGCACCAGAACAAACAATAGTAAGACTGTAAAAAGTCATTTATATCTTAAGAGGTGGCTATGAATAATTGGTAGAGTTGGCTGCTCTGCTCATCTTATAAAACATCAAAACCCAATTTTTCCAATAATGAATGTTCTGGATTAAAAGGTATAACCATAACACTTTAACAACTTCACTCAGATTGCCCAAATCACTAAAGAAAATGCTCAAGAAAAAGGGTTATTTTTTTTTTTAAATTGTCCTCAAACCACATTTAATATCTTAACATCTATACAAATATTTTTAAACATATAAAAGGAATACTAGGGCTCAAAATCAATGGAAAAATAATAAACAATCTGCAAATGACATAGTCATCTTAACATAAAATTAACAGGAGCTACAACAATTAAAAGACCAAGTAGACAACTCAGGCAGGGATTATGGACTAGATATTAACATCCAGTAAACAAAAACCATGATAATCAGCAAGATCAAAGAGGAATAAATGCTAAACACAAAAATATATGGAGCAATACTGCAAAAAGTAGATTGTTACCAATATCTTGGACATATAATCACAAATGATAGATGTGAAATTGAGGTTAATAGAAATAGCTAAAAGAACTTTAAATGACATGAGGAAAATATTAACATCTAAATAAACTACAAATTAAATATGAGAATTATAAAATGTTACATCTATTCTACATTTATGTATGGCTCAGAAACATGGAAAATGTACAAACAGCAGAAGACAGAATATATACCTTTCAGATGTGGATATAAAAAAAAAGAATAGGGAGAACTTATGGCAAGAGAAGAAAACAAAGAGTTAGGAAAAAACAATACTGTGTATAAAAAACAACTATTAAAAAAGAAAATTTAAAAAAGTAAGTATTTTGGACATCTTAAAAGATATGACACCTTACTGAAAACATTCAATCAAGTGCCATGCAGAATGGTGTATGTGATCATGCTTCTCCACAACTCTCTGTCTTTTGTGTTGCTAATAAGTTCAGTATGTGCCTTCTTTTTTGTGCCACAGTGACAACCCATCCATAAATTTTTCTCTTTGTCTTCCTCTGTCTCTTCTTCCCTTGATCTTTATGGTGGTTACTAAATGTTCAAGTTTTACTTTCCTCATTATATGCCATAAACAACTTGACTGTCTGCTTCTAATTTTGCTATAATTTGCCATTTTACCCCCAACATTTCTGGGAGCTTCAATGTTAGTTTTCTTGGTGGTTCATCGAAGTTTCTTGAAAGCATTGTTTGAAGGTAAAGTTGAGGGGAAGCAATCAAGAGGTAGGCAGATATAAAAGAAACATCATGAGATGAACACGTTTGTCTAGCAGAGTGCACAACCAAGACAAGAGACAGATGTTTTAGGTCTGTTGTAATAAACCTCTAATGTTAACCTGATGATGATAAGTAAATTCAACTAGGAAGCATGAGAATAAATAGAAAATTCTTAAGACTGACAGGAATCCACATCCTTGATGTGGTTGGTCAAGTATGGAAAACCTGTTTACTTGAGTTGCAAGGCGATTTGGTGCAGCTAGAACAGACTTGATTCAATTCCCATCAGTCTTAAGAATTGATGATGTTAAATGTTCCAATTACACCTTTCCTAGACAGATCTCAAGTTCTCTCATTTCAGTAATACCACAGTACACTATATTCTTCGGAGCGCAAACATATAACTTGCAGATATTGTTGCCACTTTGATACAGTTGGAACAGTTCTCATTTAATACATTGTATATTGATTATAGAAACTATTTTAATAAAACTAGTGTACTTACCATTACATTTTCTTCTTGCATGGCTGTGTAATTGTAGCCACTGACAAATATAGGCCCATCAGAAAAAAATCTGTGTCTCCACAAACAGACGCACATTGTCAGGAGAAACATGAAGAAAAGTACACCACACCTAGAAACATAAATTGTCTGTTAGTTTCATTATTTTATGAATGCAGACATATTCAATGAACATGGATCTAGTCAATCATATACAATAAGTATGGTAGCATTATAAAAATATATGCAATTAATATAGACCTATTCAATACAAGAAGGAATCCCGCAATCAAGAGTGACACTTCAATTCATGATACGCAATTAATATATATATTCAATCACTGCAAGCATAATCAATCCATTATTCTCAATTAATATGCACATATTCAATCAACATACATTATGTCCCATATTTTCAAAAACAAACATGAACATGAACACCAAAACTGCACTATATAAAACTATCATCATAACATTACTATGCTACCAATGTCAAACGTGAGCACTATCAGCAAAAGACAAAAGAAAACTTGTTACAACAAAAATGACTTACCTATGTAGAATTATCGGAGTAACAATAAGAGACAGAATCAAAAATTAAAACATCAGAAGACTAACAAACACAATGCCAATCCTGGATTACATCAAAAGACAACAGGTTAAGTGGGTCTCACATGCTTTCAGACTACCATCAGATATTGTCCCTCAAAAAGCATTGATGGATACATGAAAGACATGATGGATACAAAACCAGGGGCAGGCCATGCAAAAGATTGATTACAGAAATAAAAGTCAATGAAAACAAATATATATGAAGCACACAGAAAAGGCTGTCTCCAGGAACTCTTCAACCTCTAATGCACCACGTCTACCTCACTATCAACCAGCCTTAAATGCCCTGCAACTTCAGTAATGTTGTGAAGCCAGACATGACTATGACCTGAAGATCTCCGATTGTTACCAACAGCATTTTCTTCCTCAGACATGTCAGAAGACATGCTTGACAAAGAACGTGTGTCTTCATCGCTGGTCATATTTCTGTTGTTATGCATTATTTTTTTATTTTTTTTATTGAGGAAATGATTTTGTGGCTCATTATGTTTCACTGACATAATCATGTGTTCTAAGCATGTGGGGGCTTCTTGATATTATGGCGGTGTTAACTGCATATTTCATTTCTGGGATTTCATGTTCTCCTATATTAAGAGGGTGACACTGTTCATGTGGGTCTTCTCATACATTTTCCATGTTTTCTGTCAATATGTTGAACACATATGGTGCGAGAATGTATCCCTGTCTGACTCCTTTTTGGACCTCCAACCAAAGATGTTCAGGTAGAAAGAGGAATTTGCTGAATATATGTTCCCCCTGGAACCATATCATGCATAACCTCCTACATATGATGAGAATGTGACATAACATATCTTGTTTAATCAACAATTTTTAAAAAAAACATAAAACTGACCAGAAATACCAAAGATCCCAAACTTTGTAGGAAGGGCAGCATGTATTGTCACCGCAGCAGTACTCCTCCTCTGTACATCTAAAATATAGATTGGCATAGCAATGGGTAGTTATACTTTTTTTAGGACAAGAATATATAGCTAATTTTTCAACAGAATATAAATGATGTATAAAATTGTTACATAAATCATAAAAACTACACAAATACAAAATCTGACTTTTCGTACATCTCACATGCTGCTAAACTAGATAAAATGTTATTTATCTGCATTGAGGGTACCTTTAACTATCTGATATTATTAAAACACTTTCATAGTAACTTTTGACAGTATTATTAACTTTTCTTCTAACTCAGCAAGTGAAGGTGTCTATTATCTATTGGACATTCTATGTTCCTCAGTCCTGTGCAGTACAGCATAGCCATAAGAATATAAATGTAGGCACCCGATTCCTCCATGTCACAAAGGCTGGTGCCGCTTCAGCTTTGGTGGACTTGGGACTACTTTACTTTCTGTTTGGATGTCTTATTCATTAATAAGATTGCCTTCAGACTAGAGTGTGCTATCTACACTTGACTTCTACCACTCAAACTGCCTGCTATACAATTATGCTCAGTTCAGTCTCCATCCCTGTATTTGCCTTATGGTCTACTGGTAGGTAATAACTGCTGACTAACTATGGACTGCTGTTTCAGAGCTTTATTATCTTCTTGTTTATAAGTGGGATCATCATATTTTGCTAACTTTTGTTACCATAGTGATGGACAGACAGATGATAGGTCTGCAACTATGCCAAAATGCAGACTGATCTATGTGGTTGCATTCATGTGCGCAGTAATGTCTAGTATAGGAAAGCAATTGTTTTGTTCACCATTTTTTCTAGTCCCTTTCTCCCCCCCCCCCCCCCAGCTTCTTTATGATTTGTATGTAGAGACAAAACATAGATGTCAGCTGTACTGACTAGGGACTTGACCATATTGGCAATTAATAAGTTGATAATGGAATACAGCACACTGTTACTATGCTATCCTTGACAGGTATATTGATGATAACACATAAAGGACTTACCTATCATTATCACAGTAATATGCATTTACCTGCCAAATACAAACAAAACATAAGAGACATAAAAAATGAGTGCCTTTTATACAAATGAACAACACAAAATAAAGGAAATTTTAAGCAAACTCTTAATAGTTACAATATGAATAGAAAATAAGCTAACAAAATGATGTTCATCATCAAGTGCCACCTGCTCAATGAAGGTTCGCTGTAAGAGACCCTGGCCTTAGTGTGCTTGATATTTTATGTCCCCCAGCCCCCCCCCATTTGTATCTCTGTCTACCTCTTACTCTCCTCCCCTCAACTCTTCAAGTAAAATCTTCAACAAGGTGTTATATCTTTTAGTATGTCAAAAATATTTCATTGGTTTAATTTTTATTTCCTTTAATAATTCTTTTTACATATTGTCATATCGCTTCATATTTTCATTTTTGGTATTGTAGAGCCTTTTTGTTTTCTTCTCTTAGCATGAAGTTTTCCATATTCTACATATCCACATCTCAAAGGTAACAATTCTGTCTTCTAGGTGTTAGATTTTTATTCATGTTTCTGAGATATACCCTGTAAATTAATAAAAATTAGATGCAGCATTTTAAAATTCTCATATTTAGTTTGGAGGTTAATATTTTCTTCATGTCATTGAAAGTACTTTAGCTATTCCTATTCTCCTTTGAACTTTTTTACATTTTCCATAATTTGTGATTGTGTCTGAGATGTCTGAGTAATATTCTTTTTGTTGCAGTTTCTCTCTATGTATTTTATGTTTTATATTTGTTCCTCTGATTTTACTGAAGATCATAGTTTTTGTTTTTAAGTCATAAGTAATGTCTACCCACAAGGAGAGTCCAATATAATCAATATAAATGACCATATTTAAAGTATCAACTTACACCAATCTTAAAACACATCTTTCCCAATGGATATCACAAGGCAAATCATAAATTAAATCTTCATACCAACATTGCCTGAGGGACCTACCAGGTGCGTCCATAGGTGGCGGATAGTATAACTACCTCCAGTTATGGAGTGTTCATTGCAATATAAGCCAGAACTTCTCGGGACGAGTAAGCAGTCGCTGACAAAACTGGTGTTACTGCTTACGGGACAGGACATCAGGCGATACTGATATCCACACTGAAATACTCCATATGTCCAATGATAGACAGCATCATGTCATGGAGTTACTGACCCATGTCAGAAGCATGCCTGAGGAAGCAAAAGTAGGGGGGAATTCCTCTTGGTGTGCGATGGCAAGATTACATTTGAGACATGGAGATTCTAAAAAGACTAAGATAGAAAGCATATATGCCTTCTTGACCAGGTCTCAACTTTGTTGGACTGGTCGCATCCTCCGAATGCCAGACAAATGTTATCCAGAGACATGTTTCTCTTGTGAACTCTGTGCAGGTAGGCGCTCAAGCAGTGGCCAGAAAAAGTGCTTCAAGGACTACTTGAAGATGTCTCTCAAACAATTCAAGATTGACCCTTGAGAAGCTCTTGGGAAACTACAGCTCTTGACCATCTATCCTGGAAAGGCAGATCAGAGCGGGTAGTTTTGAACAGGGTAGAACATTGCAGATGATTAAAAATAGACAAAAACAAAAGAGAGATCAGACTGTTTTCCCCCATCTCAAGAACTACTACATTCCTGCTTACATTGCAACGGGTCTTTTAGAGCCTGGATAACATGCCACAAAAGGACATGACACATAGACACAACAGCTATAAAGCCAGAGGCAGACCATGTAAAAGATGGATCACAGAAATCAAAGAAGCCACAGTAACAAGCTTACAATCAGCACACAAGAAGGTCATCTCTAGAGAACTCTTCCACCCCTAGCATTGTAAGGCTAACAAGGGCCACATCGTATAGATAGATGGTTGGTTGGTTGCTGATCCAGCGGCCCATAGGCTCATGCCCTTTGACCTAATGCCATTAAATGGCATTATATTGCTGGGAAGTCTGTGGACTTTCGGCCCAACCAGGGACAGAGAATAACTATCACCCTCCAGGAAGGTAGGTTTCAATCTATGCACTGCTCCTATCCACTGTAGCCAAGATAGGGTTCACTGTGCTCATTCCCCGCCACGAATTGACTACTGGTTATGCCGAACTTCTCTATTGTTCCAGGCATGCAACCAAATGTTCAAGTCAAAAGGACTGTCATGTCCTGAGTCACTGTGCCTCTGTGATGGGTTTCAGCCATAGGAAAAAACAGTGCTGTCAGTTTCCTCCTCCCCAGTGCTGCACAGTACATCTATGGCTCCCTACCAACCACAGAGGGTGCATACATATATATTCAGGTAAACATGAAACACATTTCAACAACAAAATACAAGCATAATTGTATAGATGACGACGTGCCATGAAGCTTCTCTAAGAAGATAACCTCAATATAACGGCATGTCATTCACTAAGGTTTTCTGTTGCATGGGTGGTATGTCTAGTGGGCCATTGGTGAGACCCACAGACATATAGATAGATAGAACTATTTCTTTAACTGTTGTGGAGCCGACTTATTAGTGTTTCAAATAATCTACTCTATAGATTAGACAAAATCTAGAAACCGAAAAGGCTCCAGAGTGAATCAGTTAAACATCATTTCAAGCCAATGCTGAACACCAAATGTTTACAAATAATCTGGAGGAAGTGTTGGTGATAAGCATGTTATTTAACAGATGATGATGAAATAATTCCTTTAGCTGTGATCTCTTGACAGCCAATAGCCTTTTTGACAAACGTATAACTGAGGCAACACCCAGACTCATATAAGGACTCAAAGGCATGGATATATAAGGTGGGGGGTGGGGAGGGGGGAAGAAGAGTGTTGTGGATGCAGAAATAGTCCCTGAAGGAAAATATTACAATGCACCAGTATACCAGGATTACCATATCCTGCCAGATGTACAGCACACACTTCTGAGGCAACTATCACATCATTCTTCTCTCAGATTTGTTGGCCCATCCACAGTGGTGGCACATCTAGCATTCCCCAACATCTTTGAATCTGTCACAAAAGGACAAAGGTGCAATGTCTACTGGTCTGTATTTCTTCGTCATCCATGGGGATTATTTGATGGAAGAGAAAGTTATTGAGGAAAGATGAGATAATGATGATTTTCTCAAGGTAACTGGTTGTTAACCAATTGCCCAACTTTTCTTAGTCGCATGCTGCAACATGCCTGAAAAGAAGACAGTGGTCCTGTTCTTGGCATCCTAAACTGCCTGTCTGTCTCATGATTTTTTTCTAAACTAGAAGTCCAGGCCCCCTTGGTGAATGTTAACAGATAAAAATCACAAAGAAAATCAAACCTATTTTATGAGACAAATTAAAATGTTGCTGAAGACTTGGGCCAACTAATAAATTCTAAAATAATGTTAGGCCTATAGGGCCTGCTTCAAATTATTGTGAGGTTATGACAGGTCAATATGAAAAAGCCATGTTAATTAGGCCTAGCTAGGCCCTACAGTTTTTTATGACAACAAATGGAATGAAAGTCAATATAGGCCCTATATTGTATAAATTAATAAAATAAAATTTTGCATAAGTTAGGCCTACATGCAATGGCTTAGAAAGATTAATCATGGAGGGAAAAGTTTCAGGGAAGAGAACAAGTAGCAGATGAAGACTACGATGGACACATGACATCAAAGACCTTCTGAACATGACACTGGAAGAAGTTTGGAAGCTTCAATCAATCAATAAACCCATAACTATTCAGGGTCGTAGGGGTACCACATTGGATGATTCAGCACGGAGTCCTCCAGCGAATTCTATCCTCAGCAATGTGGATGAGTGTGGAAATATCTTGTCCTGTCCAACCCTTGATGCTGTCTGTCCATGCCTTTATTTTTACCCCTCTGCTTCTTCTACCCTCAACAGTTCCCTGCGGTATTGTTTATGACAAGGAATCATGTCTGCATACATGTCCAAACATGCTAATTTTCATTTTCACTATTGAAAGCAATGGTTCTTGTACACCTGCATACATCTCTACTTTATTTCTTATGTACACAATGGTCCTATAGGAAACTCATTTGGAAGCTTGCACAGAACCGAAAGGCTTACAGAGTGGCAGTGAGGATAACATTCTGTAAATGACATGTCAAATAGACACAGAGAGAGAGAGAGAGGGAGGCCTACATGGCAACAATGTTACAGAGTAGGCTCTACAGTCGTCTAACGTTTTCATCAAACTCTTGTGTCATGATTATTGATTCATTCCTGGTTATTCTATTGAAATATATCAGATCATATCAGTAGTATGCTTACTCTATCTGTTATTCTATATCAATTGAAATACTAAATAGGCCTAAGAAGGCTAATGTGTAAGGCCTAAAACACTCCCTTATGAAAAACATTGTATTCACATTCATTGTCATACTCACAATAATTTAAAGTATTACATTAATTAATATTTGATCATAAGTCCCTAAGCTATTTGCGATATGGGGTTCTTTACTTTAACAATTAAGAAATAGAATGTAATGTTTCATTAATTAAATAAATTAAAATATAGAGATAGTGAAATTAAAAAAATTGGAGGCCCCCAAGAAAGTGGGGATCCTAAACTTTAGCTTGTTTTGCTTATAAGTAAATACTGCACTGAATGTGACCCAAAGCCTTGGCTGACATCGGATGTGTCAGGCCGAAAGGCGCAGATATCGCCTTGAGGCTATAATTATAATAAACCGTGACGCATTCCGTTCTCCGGACAGGCCTACATCCTGATAATCTGCATGAGTTTGAAAACGAACGAAGAAGAAACTGGATAAATCTATTATTTATAAGGCATAATAAACTCAATACACCTACGCTTTACTTAAGTTTACATTACATACAGTAGTGAGTAGAATGTGAGTTACACCACACAAAGAAATAGGCCTAGTTTAGTCTAGGAAGTCTGTTAAAATACAACAATAAAATAATAAATAATTGATATCCTCAATGTCATCTGAATAGAGTTCAGCTAACACTAACATACATAAAATTATCATTCGAAATATACTTGTAAGTCTACTATTTTACTAACAATGTGAATTGACAAGAAATACACGAATGCTGAGACTTGCTGTAAATTCCAATACATTTTGGCTGCCATATTGTTGACCTTTGACTTATCGTTAGCACTTTTAAAAAAACTTGCGACTTTGCGGTCTAACTCTAAACAAGCGAGCCTGGTGTATGAATTATCCTATGCCTTGCCTTACACAGGGCTCACTATAACTATAAGGAAACGTTTAGACCAAACCAATTTTATTCAAATTTCACAAAAATGACACACAGAGCGTTAAAATGATCGAAATTTTTAAAAGATATCTCAAAACTATTAAAATTAACAGTCAAACGCATGCAATATTTTTTATGAGCATATTTATGAAATAGTCTACTACTAAAAATAGGCACAATATAGTAATATATAGGCTTAAGCCTAATAATAAGCCTTTAATATGATACCCATAGCTGTCAGGGCAGTGTCGTTGGTGTGTCACTCTGGAGACAACAGCACAAAAAGCCCTCCAAATACGTTTGTCCTCAGCCATTCGGGGGGGGGGGGGGGGTGTAAGTAAAATTATACCCCGACCATTCCTTGTTGTTTTTAATCCAGGATTTCCTTAATCGCATCTTGTCCTTCCACTCTCGAGTTCCTTGCAAAATAATTTTAGGAACCGAGTCGTATCTCGTTATAGGACATGTCCAAACAAACAATTTACACAGATTCACCACTGGCAAAAATTATTCTTAATAACTTGCAAGTTTGTTTATTTGCTGCCGGACGAATATAGGCTCTAATTGTCTTGTGTTCTATAGGGCCTATAATTATTAATTATTCACAAACTTCTGTAACAGTTGTTTTCAAAAGCCTGAATTCTTCGTTATTTGACGGTATTGAGTGTCCAGCTTTCACATCCATGCAAAAGTATATGTAGCGCTAGCTATCTCAATAGATTAATCCGTACTTATACTGTAGGACCTAATACGACTACTGATCTTACTCTTCCAATCATATTCAACATTGACATGGCAGCCATCGCCATATCGAGTCAATCTCATTTCAAGAGATAACAGCATATTATATTTGGGACCAGAGATATTTCAAGGTGGTATCTTCTTAAAATGAATGATAATTTACCCGGATGATCTTGCTTGATATTACTAGTCCCCAATAACTTGCTTTTATAAAGTTAATGTCCATGCGAAATTTCCGACTACCGTTTTTTAACTTTGAGGTGAGCTACTAGAGTTCGATTCGGAACCAGCCAAGAGATCGATATCATCGGATAACGCGAGTTACATAATTGTCTACCACCAATAGTTATTGATGTCTTGTGATCATATAATGCTTTTCTCCTGCATTAACCTATATATTCAAGATAAATGTTAACACGTTCCTCGGAAAACATACAACCTATCATCATCATCATCAAGTGCCGTCTCCGCAACGAAGGTTGGCTGCAACGTATCTCCAACATCTCCTGTCTCTTGTCTTGGTGGTGCACTCTGCTAGACTGTAACCTGTCCATTGTGTAATGTTACTCTCCCATGTGTATCTCTGCCTACCTCTTGCTCGCTTCCCTTTGACTTTACCCTCAAGTAAGGTCTTCAATAGGGTGTCATGTCTTTTAATGTGTCCAAAGTATTTTATTTGCCTGATCTTTATTTCTCTTAGTAGTTCTTTCTTCATATTAAGTGTCTTTAGCACCTCTTTATTTGTTTTCTTCTCTTTCCATGATGTTCTCCCTATTCTTCTATATACCCACATCTCAAAGGCATCAATTTTGTCTTCTAATTATTTATTTAGTGTCTATGTTTCTGAGCCATACATTAATATGGAATAGATGTAGCATTTTATAATTCTCATTTTTAACTTGTTTGTAATTTGTTTAGATATTAATAATTTCCTCATGTCATTGAAGGTACTTTTAGCCATTCCTATTCTCCTTTCAACTTCTGTTTCACATCTGCCATCATTTGTGACTATGTGTCCAAGACATTGATACTGTTTTACTTGTTGTAGTTTCTCTCCCTGTATGTTTATGTTTATCTCCTGTTCTTCTGTGTCTTTGCTGATTATCATGGTTTTTGTTTTTTGAATGTTTATATCCAGTCCATATTCATTACTTGATTTATTGACTTGATCTATTAGTCTTTGTAGTTCATGTTCACTTTCTGCTAAAAGAACAGTGTCATCTGCATATCTAATGTTGTTTATTATTTTCCCATTGATCTTGAGTCCTGGTGTTTCTTCTATATTTTTAAAGATATTCTCTGTGTAGATATTAAATAGGCTTGGTGATAAAATGCATCCTTGTCTTACCCATCTTCTTATTTCTATGTATGGAGAGTAGCTGTTTTCACACCTTATTGGTGCAGTTTGTTCCCAATATATATTTCTAATCAGCCTGATGTCTTTTCCATCTATGCATATTTCTTGAAGACATTTTATTAATTTTTCATGTTGGACTCTGTCAAAGGCCTTGCTGTAGTCTATAAAGCAAATATAGATACTTTTTTGGACTTCTATATATTTATATATCACTAGCCGGATACTCAGTATAGCTTCTCTAGTTCCTTTGTGTTTCCTAAAACCGAATTGTTCTTCACCGACCTCCATGTCTATCGTGTTCTTAATTCTTTCATGTATTATCTTGAGAAGTATTTTTGTTAAATGGCTCATTAGACTTATTGTTCTATATTCTGTACAGTCCACAGTCCAAACAACCTATATCCGTCTTGAAAATTCGTCAGTGACATCATTTATGAAAATATCACTGGTTGCATCTTTATACGAGGTTTCTTGGAGATAATTCTTCATGTACTAAGTCACAGCAATTATTACACTATCCACTTTTACGTATTTACTATTACAATAACGTGTCCAACATGTAGGCCTATGCATACGAATCCCTGTGAAAGATAATTTCTTAAATGATATGAATGCGAGATACTCGTGACATTGTTTATCCATCTGGACCTCGATTGATCTAATTATTTGTATAGGTATCACCAGTTTGTGGTTCATGTACATTATGATGGAAAGTCAATCCTCTAATGTGCTCGTCAATGACAGTTAGGCCCCTTTAAAGAAATTAAACTTCATCCGAATCATAAGCAGTGCGTAGCAGTGGGTCAATGGCGCCCGGGGCGGAATCATAATTTCCCGCTCTTATGACATTAAAAAATATACCAGGTATGGTGAAAGACTGGACGAAAATAATGTTGCCGCCCTCCCGATGATGCCGCCTGGGGCGGTCCGCACTTTTGCCCCCTCCCTCGCTACGCCTCCTGATCATAAGTCTGTGAGAAATTGATAACCAATCTCGTCTTAATGAAGGAATAACCATGTTTCTTCCAATATATCTCATCCTTTCGTGACACATGGTTCTCACATTTCTTCCTATAGGCCTAATCCCTGCCTATATTAGAGATGGCGGCATTTGTGAGTATTTCAACAGCTTTTAATTTAAACGTTTTAATTTTCTGCTGCTACCAGAGCCGGATTAACACCTTCTGTTGTCCTAAGCATTTTAAAGATTGCAGTGCCCCCATCACCAAACATACATACGAACACACACAGTCATACACAGGACCTATATATCTACTTCTGTGTTCGTTCTCAAACTCCTGCAGTTAGCAGCATGTAGTCCCTAGAACGAAAATGTTGTGTCATGGTTTACAGCATTGCTGCGATATATGGGCATTTCGGCCTGACACATCCGACTTCAGTATGGCTTTGGGTCACTGACTCTATATGGGTTGGGACAGTCAACTTATATATATATATAGCCTAGTTAAAATGCTTATAGTTCATTTGTTCATATATAAAGCCTTCCCATCTTTAGAAAAATATAATTTAGTAATAAGAATCAATATGATCTATATCTGTCAATTCTCTCCAGAACGTTGTCTTCCCAGTGAAGTCCCTGAACCCTTTCTCTGTCTTGGCCATGCGGCTTGAATTTTACAACGACGTATTCATGTTATCTTTAATATCGTCAGTCCATCATCTTCTTAGTCTGCCCTGCCTCCTCCGTCCAGGTTCTCTGTCTTCCATTATTTTTCTTTCTAAACAGTTGTCTCCTTATATGACTAAACAGGTGTAATTTATCTTTTTGCAATTGTGTTTAGAAATTAACACTCTGGCATCTTCAATGTATTTATGTATTTCTCTTTTTTTCCTTCCATGATATTCTAAGTATCTTTCTGTAACATTTCACCTCAAAAGCGTTGATAATCTTTCCCTTTGTTTTACTTAGGGTCCATGTTTCACAGCCATATATTGCAACCGGAAAAAAAGTTCTTAGCATTAGCAATTATTGTTTCTACTATGTTGTTTTTGCATATGTTTTTCAAATGTGTTATTTTACAATATGCCATTGTCAATATCTTCCTTATCTCTGCCATGCAATCTTCTGCACTGCTGATGATTGATCCTAAGTATTCAAATTTATCCACACATTCTTTCTCAGTATTGTCTATTCTGATTTTTGGTTGCTGTGTGTGTTGTTATATTTGTTGACATGATTTTTGTTATTTGCACGTTGAAAGTTTTGTGATTCGCTGTATTTCTTTGTGTTCTTGATTAGTTGTTCCAATCTCTTTATATCATTTGAAAGAAGCACAATGTCGTCTGCGTAGCGTAGTTCAGGGATTTCAAAACCACCGTTGTTTAAAATGTGGTAGTCACCGCTGTGTTTATCTTCTCTCACATTCCTCATTATATTTTCAGCTTAGATGTTCTATAGGTATGTGGAGAGCGTGCATTACTTCACTCTGTACCGTAAACCTGAGATATCACCCTCTATCTTCACTGCAACCTTTTGATCATAATAATCAATCAATCAAGTGCCATGCCGATTGGCGTAGGCGATCATGTTTCTCCACGACTCTCTGTCTCTTGTGTTGTCAATAAGCTCGGTTGGTGAGCTTCTACCGTGCCACGACACAAGCCAATCTAGTAACTTTTCTCTTTGTCGACCTCTATCTCTTCTCCCTTTGATCTTTCCAGCGGTTAATAAGTGTTCAAGCTGTGTTCTTCTCAGCACATGCCCTAGAAACCTAGATTGTCTGCCTCTAATGTTTGATATGATTGATCTTTTTACGCCAGCATCAATGAGAACCTCTGCATTATAAAGATCATGATAAAGTTCTTCTATTAGTTGAATATTTATAAATATATAGTAAGAACATTAATGGAGAGGGCCATAGAAGTACAAGGCCTATATCTGTACTTCATAGATTACAGCAAAGCATTTGACAAGGTGACTCATTCAGATATTACAAAACTGTTAGAAAATCTTAACGTTGATGGAAAATCTAATAATATTAAGAAATATGTATTGGAAACAAATGGCTGCTATGAGAGGAAGACACTATAGGAAGATTTAAAAAATATAGAAATGGGTGTCAAGCAAGGCTTTGTAATGTCACCGGATCTTTTCTTCAGAGTACATTATGCGAAATATAGAAGATAAGCCAGGAATAACAGTGGGGGAGATGCAATATAAATAACTGAGATATGCTGACGACACAGTACTGATCGCAGGAAGCGATCAAGAATTACATGCCATATTGGTTGCCTAATTCTTCTTTGAATATCTCTTGACAGACTTCTATAATTTGCTCTGTTTTTACTACTATTTTTAGTTTGCCTCCTTTCTTGGTTCATAGTTTATTTTGATATGTACTCTTTCTTCTTCTTGCTCTTTTTGTGTAGCATGTAATTTAGGCATAAAAAAGTGAGTAGCTTTTTTCGGAACCCTCTCCTTTATCAATGGCTCTGAATATTTGTTACACCAACATGCAACATTTTAGTTTTGTGCTTTTTATTTATGTGTGTATTTATGTGTATTATTTTTGTGTGTATTTTTGTATTACGTTACTTTTAAGAAAAATGATGAAACCATGGACAGTCAAGAAAACTAATGTTGAAGTTCTAAGATATGCTGAAGTAAAACGACAAATTAAAGAACAAATTAGAAGCAGACAATCAAGATTTTTAGGGTATGTGAGGAGGAAAGTAAAACTTGAAAATTTAGTAACTATCAGAAAGATCAAGGGGAGAAGTGACAGAAGAAAACGAAGAGAGAAATTTATGTATGGGTTATCACTGTAGCACAAAAATAAGTCATCAACTGAACTTATTAACAAACACAAGAGACAGAGAGTTGTGGAGAATCATGATCGCCTACACCACTCCGCATGTCACTTTATTTATTTATTTTTGTGCGTGAAAATATTCCGTCAACAAACTCAGATACATGTAACAATGTCAATATGGAGCACAAATATGTTGAATGCAATCGATATTTCTGTATAGTAATCATTTTTGATTGATTTGTACATATTTAAATCAGAAAGTTTCTGACTCAATATTAGTTATATTTTCAATAGACTCTTGATATTAGTAACAATTTCATTTATTCCACAAATCACTCAGTTCACCTCAGATACAATGTTAACAATATTTACCAATAAAGTAAAATTATGGAAACTACAGTTCAAGCTATAAAAATGACAAATAATTCACACGGCTCATTGTGAAATTGTGTATTTGTTTTTAGGCAAACATCACTGTTCTCTGAACAGTTCTATAGAAGCTGTATTTCTCTAGCAGATGTCGAAGATATACAAATTTATGATTTCTGTTTTGATTATAATTATGATTATGAAGCTGATTCTATACATTCCCAATTCTGCACATTGTGCGTAACTTTCAATAGTACCACATTTGACTCAGAGTTCACATATCCGCTGCTGCTTAGAAGTGTAACCATCGTTTTATCTCTAGCACACACTTATGATGCAGATCCAGCTTCAACAAGGAAGAAAATGTAATATATGCATTACAAGAAACTAGACTCAAACGAGGACAGGAACTGTATTTCCATGACCACACCATTCTTAGGAACGACAGAGATAGCCAGGGAGGAGGGGTAGCTTTTGTAATCCACAATAATTATATTGTAAACGATTGGGGAACAGTTAATACCTCCAATGTAGAAGGAATTGTAGTCACGATAAAAAGCAAAAATGAATTTATAAAGATAATAAATATTTACTGCCTTAAGGGACATATAACAGATGCTGATCTGGAGGAATTAACGAACAGACTCACAGATCATACCATTATAGTTGGCGACTTCAATGCTCATCATTATACATGGGGCAGCCAGAAAAATAGTTTGGCAGGTGAAACACTGGTTGAATACTGCGAAGATAAAAACCTAATCATCCTAAATGATGGTTCGATAACCAGAGTCAACCCAATTGAGAACGAACAAGACTCTTGTCTAGACTTGACTATAGTCACGCCTCGAATGTTCTCAACTAGATGGGAGACTCTGGAGGATGAGGGATCAGATCATTTACCAATTAGAATCACTCTAAAAGGTAAAATGGAAATTAACGCAATGAACAAACGACCCACATTTAACCTACTAAAAGCAGACAGGGAAGAGTTCAGAAACACATTGGGCTGCCTGGACAGGAAAAATATATTAACAGACACACCTGAGCTATTTGCAGAATCACTCACCAATGAAATCCTCAAGGTGGCAACCAAGTATATCCCAAACAAAAACATACCGCTGCATATCTCAGACACAGACATCACAAATATGATGAAAGCAAACAAAACTAGAAATCCTGTACCTTGGTGGAATCAAAACTGTACAGATATGGTAAAACTGAGAGATAAAGCACTAAGAAAGGTCAGAAAGAGAAAATCTGTAGAAAATTTATTGAACTACAAAAATATGAGGAATCAAACTAACAAAACTATATATAAGGCCAAGGAAAATCACTGGAGATCTTTTTGCCAGACATTAAGCTTTAGAACTCATGAGAATAAATAAAAGAGTAGTATTTCACCTAAATAAACATAATATATATAGTCCAACTCAAGCGGGCTTCCGGAGTCGCCGAAGCACGGTTGACCAAATACTAAAACTAGAGCATGAAGTAAAACAGGGTTTCCTAAAAGGTGAAAAAACAGCGACTGTCTTCCTCGACGTAGCAAGAGCATACGACGAGTGCTGGAGAGAAGAGCCCTATTTAAAATTAAGAACATAGGTATAGATGGTAGAGCATACAACTACATTAAAAACTTCATGCAAGATAGACAATTTAAAGTACTAATAAATAATGACTTATCAGACTCCTATGAACAGGAAAATGGCATCCCGCAGGGATCTGTAATATCTCCAACAATATTCACAATAATGGTTAATGATCTAGGAGAAGAATTCTCAGATGTCAAGAACAGCCTGTCACAATTTGCAGACGATGCCGCAATTTGGCGCTCAGGCAATAACATCAGTTATCTAAAAGTAGGAATACAAAGACAAATAAATGAAGTAACAAGCTGGATGGCAAAATGGGGTTTCAAAATTAATGCTAGCAAAACAGTAGGAATGCTATTCAGCAGAAATGGGGCTCAAACAAATAAAATTAAGGATATTTTTATAAATAACGAACCAATTACATTCTCACCAACCACCAAATTCTTGGGAATGGTATTAGATCAAAGCCTCAGATGGCATAAACATATAAACTATATAGTAGACAGAAGCAGAGGAGCCCTAAACATGCTTAGGTACATGAGTGGTAGCGGTTGGGGAGCGTCGACTAAGACAATGACGATATTCTATAAAGCCTTTATACGAGGTAAACTAGAATATGCCAGCATTGTGTATGCGTCGACAGCACCAGCCAATATCTCTAAAATAGATATAATTCAAAATAAGGTTCTCTCAACAATAGCTAGGGCGACGAGGGGAACATCTGCTGAAGCAGTTCATGTAGCTCTAGGAATAATGCCATTATCCCTAAGAAGGAAAGAATTGAGACTTAGCTACTGGTTTAAAATAGGAAATGATACCACACATCCTGCATATAAATCATTCAATAGCTTTGATAACACAGGCAAGTTCTCAATTGAAAGCTACCGAACACCAGAAGGTTGGCGATCAAATGCAGAGCTTGACCAAATACCAGAGCTTAGAGATTTAATATGTAATCAAAACCAATATAAAGCAATAATACCCCCTTGGGAATTAATACCACCAGAAACTGACATTTCCTTATCTTATACAGGGAAAAAAAGACCAAAATAGAGATTCAGCTAAAAATAGAGCAATAAACCACATAAATGATAGAACAATAAATAGTCTTAAAGTATTCACAGATGGGTCCAAAGGAGAGGAAGGCCCAACTGGTGCAGGAATAGTAATACCTGACAGGAACATCAATAAGAGCTTTAAATTATCAGAACATATGTCAATATTCACGGCTGAACTAGTTGCAATTCTAAAAGCACTAGAAATAATAAATGATAACCTACCTAAAAATGTAACAATCCTGACTGACTCATTATCATCAGTCCAGGCTATTCAAAATAAACATGACAGCCAAAGGCCAGATATAGTAGAAGATATACTACGCATAACAACAAACCTAGTTCACGTCTGTACGAGGGTTAATGTAATGTGGATTCCAGCCCATGTCGGAATACCAGGAAATGAAGCAGCGGACAAGGAAGCCAAGAAAGGACGAACACAAGGAACAGAAATCCAGGTAGTACTTGGCAGATCGGAAACCAGAAGCATAATAAAGGACACAATACTTAAGGAATGGACAGAAAAATGGGACAACAGTGCAAAAGGAAGACATGCACATGCAATGCTAAAAGGACCCACTAGGACCACTCAAATAAAGGAAGAAATGAAAATCCCTGCCAATAGGAAACTACTACGACTTAGACTGGGAAAATCATTACATTATATACTTGAACCAATATGTGAAGACTGTGAAGAGGAAAATACAATAGATCATTTCCTACTCCATATTCATAAATACAACCATCATAGGCAAGAACTAAAAGATTACTACCTAAACAATAAAATACCATATAAATTAGAAAAGGTTCTGGGCCATGAAGTACCACCAGATAGGCTAAAACTAATTAAACAATTCATAACCAGGACTAAAGCCCTAATTTAAAAATCTAAGCAATTCAAAAACAAAATAAGTAATTGTTTGTCATCAGTCTTTCTACAGGTCTCTCTCCACAGCTTTCAACAAATAACAACCGAGGAACGCTCACCACAGGATAAGACTGGCAATGTGGACAATTTTTGGCATAATCGCACGCACGGTTTCAAACTCCCCCAGGCATTAGTGTTACTCTTAAATAAAAAAGCAATACCACCGGAAATAAACAGTTTAATACAACTAGCAACATAACATTCTTTTGCAATAATAGCGCGCACGGTTCTCAATTCGCCCAGACCATAGGTCACACTTAGATAAAAGGCATCTTGGCCACAAATAAACATCAACTCCACCTAGCAATATAGATAATACATAGCAATAGCACGCACGGCTTTCCAAACACCCAGACCATTAGGTCACATTTAGATAAAAGCTAATACGGCCTAATATAACCAAAATAGACTTCTGTCTTAGGTTGAAAGGGTCGTGCCTCAGCTAAGAGGCTCTAATCCCCCATTTAACAAACAAACAAAGGGTGTCCGACAAAGTGGATGGTGCCGCAGTAACCTAATGAACAAATAGTCAAGCAAAATGAATTAAACAGGTTACTAAAAGACTTACCTTGCCTATTAATAAATATATATAAAAAAGTATATATAAAAAAACATACAATAAAACTAAACAGGACAATTCTCCACGTATCGGCTCAAATTGAACCTTTTTCAAGAGACAAACAACAGAAAACAACACAATAAAAACAAAATAGATGACTAGATTTCATCAAGCCCCGTCTCCATCCAGAGTTTCAACCTCTAAAAACAACTATATCACACACAACCACGCTCTATACCCCAGGAAGACATCCTTGTGCTTGACCAGAGTTTCACACCAACTAAAGCAAAATACGACATACGCAACCCAATAGAACAACAACTCACAAAACAAAATAAGCACATACATCAGCACTTGACCACAATCATATATGAATTGCATGAGAAAGATTATATCAACAATTGAATAAGTGAAGATAGAATACCTTGTGAAAGAAAGAACAATTCAGTGAATCATTGGATATACTACGAGCTATAACCAGTAATGAATATTAAATGAAACTTGTTGGAAATATTTTAGCAAATGATATATAACAATGTATAAATATATGACTATTAATGATATTCTAAGAAGTTAGAAATCTGAGGTGAATTTTTGGAATTACTATGACTAGCAATACACAATTTTTTGAATAGGTGATATTGAAAGACATGTATAGAAAGAGTTCAAACCAAAAGGTATAAGAATAAAAATAGGAGAACCATTGAGAGAAATCCATATAAAGATTTGAATATGGCAAAGAACAAGTAGAAATACATATGAGAGAGTATGTGAGTATAAATGAAAAGTTGAAAAGGGACACATAAAAAAGTACAAGGTCGAGACTGCATGATGCAACCAAAGGGGCTGAAAATGTAATAGAACAGACAAGAATAATAAGAATGTGTGGGTGAGCACGGTATGTAAGAAGGAGAGAATGCAGGAGAACGACTGAATAATAGGAATCTAAACACAAGTGACAGAAGCTTATTCTCTATGTAACAGGAAGACTTTAAAGGAGTGTAACATATTCCATATATTGTCATGTCTAGAATAGTATAATCACAACATGTATCGAATGAAGAATAGAGATATAGATAATGCCATTGTATGTATATATTTTGTCTTCTAATTTTAATTTTTTTTTTAAATTAAAAAATGTACGATATGTTCTTAGATATATATACGTGAGTGCATGTATATATATGTGTGTATTTGTATATATGTATATATAGGTGTATGTATGTATGGGTATATGTATATAGGTAAGACTATGTATGTATATTTGTATATGTGTAGGTATATATGTATATAGGAGGTATGTGCATATATATGAGTATGTAGACCCAATTGTATGTGTGTACATGTATATGGTATGCATATAGGTATAGAACTATAGGAAAATTCAAAACTTTATATATGTATGAATATATATGCTTTTTGGAAAAATAAAAATCCACAGGAAACACCAGCAGACAAGCAACAAAATCATATAATCATCAGCCAACCCAGACAGGAACAACACAGAGATGACACAACACAACAAAGAGCACCGACCAGACATAATAAAGTCCTTGTAAGGGCTATCAACTTCATTTCATATTTATTTAAATAAATTAAAAAAATCTTTCTCCACAGGTACAATCAGCAGCCGATACTGCACAGCCATTGTCAGCCTAGACAACTACAAACATGTGATCCAGACCCACTCAGCGAATGAACATCACAGGAAATAGCAGACGAAAAGAACGCCAACCACATCAATAGAAAAGCCTTTAAGTCCTTTTAAGGACTACCACCTTATAATCTAGACCGACACAGCGAAGGAACAACACAGCAAATAGCAGAAGAAAGAGCTCCAACCAATCCAACACAAAGTCCTTTTAAGGGCTACCACCCTATAGTCTCATCAATACCGGATACAGGCAGAGCCACGCAATAGTCCATATAAGGACTGCCGCTAGGAGGCCCAACAGCGAACCCGGCTAACAGAGCCACATCCTAGCAACAACCAGGCAGACAAGCCACAAAAACCACAGGTACCCAACCGCCTCGATATAACCAATATGGACACCAGTCCTAGGTTGAAAGAGGCGGGTCTCGACCATATGAGGCATAAACCCCTGCTTAACAAACAAATATCAAACAAGATGCAGCTTCAGCACACTTTATTTATCCATTGTTAACCCCCTCTCCACTTCACTATAAGTGCACGTCAGTTTGCCTCTCTCGCGACCATGCACACATGTATGCTAATCTATCTATGTTACAAGTGGAGTTAAAAAAAAATAAAAAATGTCAATACTGTATTTTACCAGTTCAGGAGTTGCAGGGAGGGGATTGAATAGCTGTGTGATAAAGGTTCCATGCTCTTGCTGTCGCCACGTCATGTACAGGGTGAGTTTTTTTTTAAAATTTACCCTCCGACAGAAAAAAAACCCCAGTCCTTACCGGGGACGAACTCTAGACCTCACTCGTGTGAGACTAGCGTTCTAGCCTCTCATGCGCCACACTGAAGTTGAAATTAATGGTATATATATTATAATTAATATTGGTACCGAACTTTTAGAGACTTCGAAACATGGACTTAGAGCATGACACAATAACTGCCGTAGAAAATATGATCCCAGAAATCCATGTTAGGGTTTCTGTAACAACTTCAAAGTCCATGCACTTGACCTGTGTACTCCGCTTTGCTTGTGAAACAATTATCAACAATTAATGAAATATTTCATGGATAACGTTCTCATTACATTAAAAAAAAAACTTGGGAAAAAGTCCGGATAATAACACAAGATCTACAGATGCAGTGGCATTGCGTCAATAGACTCCAAAACGCTCGACTTCCCCTTCATATAATATTCCACAATAATTAATATCTATGTGCTATAAACATTACAAAAAGATAATAGCTGGTTTATTCTTTATTTGACAGCTATCCATCCTTGAGGAACACACTAAGTATCCGACTTTGAAGTTTGAAATCAGAAGCCACGGGCGTCCATAATAAGTCCTTACTGAAAGTTTGACACGAAGAATCTTTGACGTCAAAAAAAGGTATATGACAATAGGAAAAAAAGACGTCACGTAGTGCATGATGAAAGAAAACACGCTGATCTATAAATATCTACTGAAGTTGCGTATAATGCTTGCTTCAGACGAATCGTACGTGTAGACATAGAAATAATTTATCATGACGCTTTTTCGGAGAATTGCAAAGTGAAAACCTCTATCTCTTGCGCTGTGCGAAAAAGCCACACAATATTATTTATATTATTTCGTTGTGTATGTAATTGATTTTAGTGTGTATAACTGTTGAAATATGAAAAAAACTATGTTTACCAGACTCAAATTATGTTAAAAGATAGATTACAAGATTATATAAAGGTATATTTTTCTTTTAAAAAACTAGGTACTTTGTATATAAGGAAGTAAAATAAAATGTTTCTGGTGTGAAAAAAAATTGGGAGGGGGGGGGGAGAAAAGAGCTACCTCGCTACTAATAAAATAGTCCTTCGGCGTTCCCACTCTAAAAAGCTACGCCACACCACTGCCCAGATGTGGTCGAAGAAGCCTGGATCTGGGTGGAAAAAATCCAAGGCGTGGTAACGGTTGTTCAAACGCCATATCAAGGGAATTAACACATTCATTTGTATACTTTTTTGTCAGTCTTGGTCGGTAATCCGTGTTTGAATTATTCAAACTGTACCCCATCACCAGACTGTAAATAACAATTGATTCTTGAAAATAAATGCATCATTGTCACAAAGTTATTGCTTGATTAATCTAGCCGTAGAAGAAGCAGTGCGGATAATGTTGCCAATAGCAGATGGAAGTAGTGCAGCTCGAAAATGGGATCGAACAGATCGTGGGGTCATTAGTGCAGACCAGATAGAACATTGCAGATCTAGGAAAAGCGTATAGAAACTTGAAATGGAAATGTTCATATTAGAAAAGCGCATGCAGTCTATCATGTGAACAATACATCTCAGAGAAGCGAATGAACTTGTGAAATGATCAAGTATATATTTAAGGTGAGCGCATTTAAACCATAAATATTGGCAACAATTTTACAGATATTAAAAAAAACCCCAACACAGTAAAAAGTCAACACAGCATGTAGTTTCACGTGACAAGTCATTAGCAGAACGTTGTTCCTACTATGTAAGCCTATCGGGTCTGCACATGATGTCCTGCAGCTCACAGTGCCACATATAAATGGTACTTAATATCATATATCCATCGATATCTTGGGCATGATCTTTTTCCTAGAACCTGCTCATCCTAGATTAATCTTCCAAACCCATTATATTTTCTATATGCCAAACATATGCCAGCTTTGATTCTTTTTCGTTCAAGCAGGTGCTCAATTTCTTTGTCCTTATTTTGATGTAATTTTTATTGTCCGGTCTAATTGTTCTGCTAATTTTCTTATAGTTCGTATCTTGTATTATTCGCGATATAATTCCTACATGATTTTAGTTTTATTATAATTTATATATGATCTTCCTTTTATGAATAAGTTGCATTTTTTTCAGGGCCGTACATACGTCTTCAGTTAAAAGGAAGAGAAGGTGGTGTTACCTAAAAAGGTCATTCGTTCATTTTTGTGCGTAATCACTTCATTTTCATTAGATTTTCGGGGACCTTATTTTGAAGAAAAAATACATTTACAATGGGGGTTACCAGCCCTTTGGCTACATTTCTAGAACTAAATGTCATGTTCTATGTTACTACGGACTCTAGTGTTTCATTCGTCTTATGTAACTGTTACTTGGCGATGTCTTTTGCCGATATATCTGTGCATGCAATCCATCATTACAACATAACCACCACAGCCTCCCATTTCAGCGATCTTAGCAACACTGTTACCCAGGATATCTCGAGCACTGTTATCGACAGTATATAGCTCTCTCATCCATGACATATGTGCATTGAAGCGAGCAGAGACAAACACACTTCATATATTCTTATATTCCCACACCATCCCTTCCATGTAATACTGCGTTTGGTCTCTAATTCCTTCCAATCAAGTACATCTGGTACCTTGTTCTGACTTTTGTTGTTAATTTCGTCTTTTCCGATACCGTCTTTACAGTATGGCCTATGCAATATTTTGTGTTAATAATGACAGTTGAAACATTCAGCTAAAAGGATTATAATATTATCATTATTATTTTCCTTTTTCTATGCGATCATTTAACTTTCATCTACTCCGATTTTGTTAATGTGTTAAACATCTTTTTTGTCTTTGTAGCTTCCCCACAACATATTACTTGTATTCTTATTATTTAGTTTTTTTTAAATTGTATATGCTTCTTGTATACTGCATTTTCTTGAGATGTAACTTCACATACTTCCATTGTTTGTTTGTTTTTGCTACTCTCTAACTACGATATTTGTCGTATCCATTAGAAAATTATTTGTCATTTCGTTGTACCATTCTTTGTACATATTTCAATTTTTAGTCGAAAAATCACTTTTTTATCGAAACGTCATTTCTGTGTACATAGGCTTATTTGTTCAACATAAACGTGCAATGTCATCTATTTGTTGTTTATAATTATTTACTCGTCTGACATAATTAGCATTTTTCCTCACTGTATCAATGGTATTCAGATTCAGGAGATTCCCATTGTAACTGATGAGATCTTGACTTGATTATTTAGCACATTTCAATTGTATGAATTTCCACTGTCTGCGCGCGACTAAAGTAAGAGGAGCGCGCATATGTCAGGAAAATGGATTCTATTTTTTTTCCATTTTATGGTGCGGGGGCGAGTGCTTTCATTTTGCTCCAACGGGCCGTTGTTACATAGAACAAGCAGCGGTTATGATCTTCTGCCATGCAGTCCTTAACACGTGCTGGAGTGGAAGTTGCATCATTATAGGAGGGGGTGTTTCGCGTGACATTGTAAAATCAATAAGAACCGATGGCAGCTTGCTAACAAACAGTAGAAGTTACAACAGCCAGGTTGGCAGTGGTCGTAACAAAGTATATTTTCATATCAAATTTTAGATTAACCTATTGAATTATTTGATATTCAAGTGAAGATTGTAAGAGCGGTATGAAATTTGAAAACAGCAAGTTTGTTTTGTTAGATTGTCGTTTAAATAAACACAATTATTTCTACCTGCTGCTCTTTTTTAAAATAGTTGTTTTATATTCTACTGTGATATCTGATATGTAAAATTATTGGTAATTTTTTTTTCCTAAAACATATCTTTGCATTAACAAGCGTTATTTTCTCAAATTCTTTCACAGTTGAAAGTAGTCTCCAGCATTTCAAACGATAAATGTGTACACATTTTATTAAACATTATTGTAACCTTATTTACAAATAATTCTAGCACACACTAAGGTTTAAATTTATTACGCACCAAAAAATTATACTCTCAAATCATTAAAAAGTGTGACTGCTTCCACATTTATTATTTAAAAAAAAAAAAAACTTTATAATAAATATATCGTGCATTGTTCTTTGTGGGACATTATTTTAACAAGGCCATACATAAAGGGATATGTGAAAATTACGAGATAAATAATTTTAAGAGGTAAAAGTTACAGATGAGACAAGGTGCAATAGTTGATAACCTAAGTGATTTAGAACTACCGTGACACTTATATATATCGTCTGCGCTGATGAGTGTGAGATCGTCTATCTGCAATTAAATTGTAACCACAGTTGACTTGATGTCCGTGTCGATGTTTGAGTTTTGTATCTGCTATCAAGGACATTTTATACGTTCATAGCTTCAGCAACAATATAATAGCAGTTTTACTGCTCATGCTGGAAGTATGCGCATGATATTGATCATAAGGGTAAGTATTATATATCACAAAATTATATATCCCATAACTATATATAGACTATATGTGTCTAAATAGTGTCTCTAATTATGTCTCACAAGTATTTCACTATTCTTTATCTACAAAATTATTATTCAAAATTTATTATGTCTCAACAGTAATAAATCTAAATTAAGAGATCTAAATTATGCGTGTCTTAAGATTATATATGTGAGATTTGTGTTTAAAATTTATGTAGCCAATTTCCACCAAAAAATCATTTCTAAATAGTACAGAAACCATTGAAAAATTTCAAAAATTTCGGAAACAAATTCTTTTAATGCCGAAAACATAAATCAAAGAACATACATTGTAGAAATTCCACAATATACATATACACAATTGCGACCTTCAGATTTGTTCTAACTACCGAACTATAGCCCTTATAAGTCAAGCAAGTAAAATAATGTTAAACATCATAATGCAAAGAATCAAAACAGAAATTAGAGATGGAGATAAACGAAACACAGGCTGGTTTCAGATCGGGCAGAGGAACAGGAGATCACATTCTTAACATGAGATTGATCATAGAAAAGTGTAGGGAATTTTCAACTGACCTGCACATGTGTTTCATAGATTACTCAAAAGCGTTCGACTGAGTCCAACACCAGCAACTATGGGAGATAATGAACAGCATGGGTTTCCCAAGACATCTGATTCATCTAATAGAGGAACTTCACCAAGATCAAAAGGCTGCAGTGAAATTAGAGGACGATCTCTCAGAGTGGTTTGAGGTACAGAGTGGAGTAAGGCAAGGGTGCACACTCTCCCCATACCTGTTCAACATCTACACTGAAAGTATAATGAGGAACGTGAGAGAAGACATACACAACACTGACTACCACGCTTTAAACATAGGCGGATTCCTAATCCCGGAACTACGCTACGCAGACGACACAGTACTTCTTTCAAACGATATAAAGGGATTGGAACAACTATTCAAGAACACAAAGAAATATAGCGAAGCACAAAATTTGTATTTAAACACGCAGAAAACAAAAATCATGTCAACAGATATAACAACACAACAACCAAAAATCAGAATAGACAATACCGAGATAGAATTTGTGGATAAATTTGAATACTTAGGAGCAAACATCAACGGTGCAGGAGCCTACATTGCAGAAATAAGGAAGAGATTGGCAATGGCATATTGCAAAAAAAAACACGGCTGAAAAACATATGGAAAAACAACAAAATAGAAACGAAAGTGCTAATGTTACGAACTTTTATTTTTCCGGTTGCAACATACGGCTGTGAAACATGGACTCTAAGTGAAACAGCGGCAAAGAGGATCAAGGCCTTCGAGCTGAAATGCTACAGGAAGATACTTAGAATATCATGGAAGGATAAAATCAGAAACTCAGATATTATAAACACACTGAATATTCCAGAGTGTTGGTTACTAAACACAATAACAAAAAGAAAACTACGCCTGTTTGGTCATATAAAGAGACATAACTGTTTAGAAAGACAAATAATGGAGGGAAGAGTACCTGGGAAGAGGAGAAGGGGCAGACCAAGAAGACGTTGGACTGACGACATTAAAGATAACATGAATACATCGCTAGAAAATGCAAGCCACATCGCCCAAGACAGAGAGAGGTTCAGAGAGTTCATTGGGAAGACAACGTTCTGGAAGGAATACGTCACATGACACATTGTAGAAGAGTGATGTCAATTTTTGCAAGGTAACGAGGTCTAGGTCAGATTAGGACAATGTTTCGGTTTTGTCCATAGATTGGTACATTGTGATCGCATGCACCTGGTAAATTTTACGCCCACGTATTACGGTTTTCCTTAACAAACAAAAATACGTCCGGGAACGTATTGAACAGCTCTGGTACATTCCCATGTTTAGAAACAAATTGTAGCATCGATCAGATAAACAATAGTTTACATTATTTACCAGGCATGAACATTTGTGTAAAATAAATAAATGTGCAGAGCGTTTGCGAAAATGGCAAATTATACTTAATAACAAAATACTATATTTATTCGGAGAGATTTAGTGCTTCAGAAATTAGGTCACACGTTAGCGTTTACACTTGTATAACCTTAGAAATACGTGGTTACTCAACACGTCTTCAAACACAGTTTTAGTTTTTTTTCGGGGGTCTTATAATGACGAATGGTGATTGATTGTGACATTCTTCTCCCCAAGTTATTTTCTTTGCCACCAAGTCCGTCACCATCATTAATTCGGGCTGATCCAAAACAGCATCATTTATTGGGGCTGATACGACTTGATCATTAATCACATTGTGCACCATTTGTGTTGCCACCAATTAAACGTACGGGAACTATCGGTTCAGCTAAGATTAATAATACTGTTTGGTCGGGAATATTCTGGAGAAGGGTTTCACGCACAAAATACGGAACTATCAAATATTTCTATTATATGTCGTTGGAATAATTTAGTATGATGCTAAGTTATCATCCCTACGCTTAACGGCAATGTTGATATTCTGACCATCATCCACCTGGGAATAGACAAAAGAGAATAGATACTAAGTTTGGTCTAGTAGTACTGAGGGACATGACACAAACGTCAGTGACCACACCGTCTAATATTGTGTTCTGCATCACCGCTGTTAGTTTTCTGTGTTATGTAACGTATTCTCTCCAGAACGATGTCTTCCCTATGAATTCCCTGTACCTTTCTCTGTTTTGTTCCATACGGCTTGCTTCTATTTTCCAACGACGTATTCATGTTATCGTTAATGTCTTCAGTTCATCGTCTTCTTGGTCTGCCCTTTCTTCTCCGTCCAGGTTCTCTGCCCTCTATTATTCGTCTTTCTAAACAGTTGTGCCACTTTATATGACCAAACAGGTATAGTTTTCTTTGTGCTATTGTGTTTAGAAACCAAACACTCTGGCATCTTAATGTGTTTATAACATCTGAGTTTCTATTTTTTTTCCTTCCATCATATTTTAAGTATCTTTCTGTAGCATTTCATCTCAAAGACGTTGATCCTCTTTGCCACTATTTTATTTTGAGTTCATGTTTCACAGCCGTATGTTGCAACCGGAAAAATAAAAGTTCCTAGCATTAGCAGTTTCGTTTCTACGTTGTTGTTTTTCCATATGTTTTTCAAATGTGTTGTTTTGCAATATGCCATTGCCAATCTCTTCCTCATCTCGTGCACCGTTGATATTTGCTCCTAAGTATTCGTATAAATATTCGCAAAAAAAACGAAAGTTATTTTTTAAGTTTATTACTAAGCTGGCTAGCTAGTTAGCTAGGTACTTAGTTCTTACTAAGTACTAAACTATGTTTCTAGCACAACAATAGTAAGAGCTGTTATTGGTAACAGACTCTCAGTCCATGCTAAGAAAGATACAATATTTGCTTGCTTATAAATACACGAGTTGTATAGATTGTTTATTATAATCTAAGTAAATGAATCCTTTCAATCGAGGAATTCTAGGAAAGATCAGAAGGCAGCAGACGGGATTTGAACCAGGCCTGTTCCTCTGCCACATATTCGCCATGAGACCTTTGCCCACGATTAATTTGAATCAATCTCGCGTGTTTTTTTTTTCTCTTCAGTCCTTCGCTAGACCACTACACAGACTATTCATTATTTTTAAAAGATATTTTTAAATTACCATTTCTTCTATATTTTGTAAAATCTTACTATTATATGTTCGTTTAGTTGAAGGTCTTTGCGAATTTATTTTAATGGCTGTTATCATATTGTTATTGGTAGTGGTAGTGGTAGATATTTGTAACATATATTTATTTATTCCCTATTACCACTATAGTGCATTCGTTACTACGGCCCATACTTGATTATTTCGCATTCTTTGGCTTTTTGATACTTATATATTAATGTTTATGTGTTATTTATGTTACAAGAAGGCCTAATGGTTTTTGTAGTACAGTGTACTGATATCTAATGGTTGGTATTGATGTCCAATGTTTATGATCTTAGAGGAATTTACTAATATGTGCAGAGCGTGTGTTACTGTTGTCTGTGTGGCGATCGAACGGTACATATTGATAGTAACTGAGAATATATACGCTAGGAGTCTTGACTTTGTATTCTTCTTTCGTTAGTCGAAGCTTCCTTCATTAAAATCACATCTTTCATAGGGATACTGATTTGTTGAAATCGAAGGTTGAGAGGCGAATAAGACTGGCTGAACGGTCTTGGTTCAAATCCTGTCTACTGCCTTCTGATTTATTCAAATCTACAAAGCGTCGTATGGCTTTAGTGTCCTGAATTTTCAGGAATTCACAACAGTTAAGCAGACATATTGACTTCGAAGTCTCCAAGGGTATTAAATATAGACAAGGAAGACATTAAAATGACTACACAAACAATATATACTTCAGGGCAGAAATTTGGAAGATGATATGATCTTGGAATTGCAAGAATTCAACTACATCAACAAATATCTTAATGTGCGTATATCATCATCCTGTGACATATTCTTTCAAGAACGTTGTCTTTCCTATGGATTCTCTGAACATCCGCGAAACGGGGCGAGTTGACCTGCCGCAGCTAGAGACATGTTTAAGCAATCTGATATATCACTGCACCATCATCGTTTTTGGCGTCTTCTTCCCCTGTTGCCGTTAACTTTGCCTTCATCTATTAATCTTTCCATGTTGTTATGTCTATTTATATTACCCCCCCCCCCCCCCCAAAAAAAAACAAAAGACAGCTTTCATGTCCGAGTATATACTAGACACAAATCCGTATAATTTCATATGACTGTTATTAGGTCGTGGAGTAAAGGCACACTCTTGCTGATTAATCTCTATTGACATATGGATGAGTTATAATTTAACGTTTGTAGTAATGGATGAGATCCACATTAATAAGTGATAACATTCAGGTTACATTAGTTAATATTGTGGTCACCAAATTTATAGAGATTTAATTTGTTCATATAGTGAAATCACCAAACGTATAGGAATTCAGTTTGTTCATATCGTGTAATCTCTAAACGTATAGAGATTGAAATCTCTGTTCAGTAAATAATACAGTATGTCCAGTTGAATATGGATAATATACTTCTCTGTTGAACAGCAAAGTGTGCTTTAGGTACGAACTTCAGGTACCTTATTGCCAGCGGTACTTTAGTCGAATAGTGCGCTGTTGTCGGTTAAGATGGATGGAATGCATAATGAAAGTTTATTTACAGACTTGGGCAAATGACACCAATTTTCAGAAACAAAAACGTAGATTTAAACACCAAAGTAACAAAGTAGATTTAAACACCAAAGTAACATTATTCAAAACGATTACTATGCCAACGCTGTGCTACCATGACAAACATGGACAACGACGGAACAAGACAAACGTAAACTTGTGACAGCTGAAATGGGTGCTTGCGCATAATCCTAGGAATATCGCTAAGAGACAGGGCGAGGAATTAAGACATCCGAAAAAAAACCGACACACCCCAATCTAGAGACAACAGATCAACTGATTTGCATACATAGCAGACTATCATCAGACAGCATACCACAGAAAGATATGCTACACAGATACAGCAAAAGCAGACATAGAGGCCGATCACAAAAACGATGGACCACTGAAATAAAAGAAGCGACAAATTCCACAATATACTCAGTACACACGAAGGCCATCTCCAGAGAACTCTCCTACTGCTGACGCCGAAAAGCAACAAAGGGTTTCAGTGAATAGATAGAAGACTGAGTTTTGAGAGATTTTGGCCCATCCGTCAGAACTATTACGTATGTGTCTGGTAATGTCACCTTCATTGGGTTGAATAAGACTTACCAGCTATAGTTTACTCAGAATAGGCTATACTCAGAATATATTGATTTTCTCTAGGCTGTTATTTTTCAAGTATTATTCCGGTATTTGTTTTCCAGTTTATTCTCTTCTTGTGGTAATTGATTTGGCATTCTTTTCTTCGGCTATGTCGAAGAGAAATAGTTATTTCAGTCATTATGTTTATTTCTAAGTGTCAATAAGTGCTTTATGTGGGTGGTCATTCTTTTGTCTCTTTCTACGGCTACTGTCAGTACTCTTTTCTGTCTGATATCCAGCGGCTCTACATTTGCTGCTAATTTGCATATTTCTATTTGTGTCAATCTTATCCCTCCACAAATTACTCTCAGAGCTTGGTTCTGCACCCGATTCAGAGTAGAGATGGTAGTGTTGCTCACAATGATCTGGAGAGAAAGATTACAATCCATTACTGATCTCACATAGCCGACATACAGTTGGTGGAGAGTTTGCTTGTCTGCTCCCAAATTATAATAGTTCATTCTATAACTATTCTTTTACTTTATACATTTACTAACTTTTTTTCTAATATTTCCAATATGGTTTTCTGGTGTAAGTTATCTGTCTAGTTTTACTCCAAGATAGACAGGGGAACTCTTCGTTTGCAAATATTTCCCTTCTCATTTTGATGTTGACAGATCTTTAGGCTGTTTTGTTGCTTAGAGAGAAAATGGTATACGCTGTTTTGTGTGCATTGATTTTTAAGTTAGTTTCCTCAGTTCACAGTGTACTGAGATTATGGAAGAATTTTTACCAAGATCAGATGACTATTTTCTGATTTACACAAAGTTGTACAAGCATTTGCAAAAATGTGTTAACTTTACGTGGAGAAAGTTAAACTAAAATGTGTTTGTTAAGAAATCGGAAATGATAATTTACCGCCAAGTATAAAGAGAGCACAATACACAACAAAACAATTATATTATTTTCAAGTTTGCATTTGTATATTTTAAGATATTTAATTGTATAACATGTATCATTGTTGGTGCCAACGTTCCCTGAATCCCTACCCTTTGTCAACAATTGTCACACTTTTTCTGAACACCTTCATCCGAAATTGTTGATGTTATTTAAGCACAGCCATAGAGAAGAGAAATAGACATTTCTGCCACGTCATCAGCTGTATAACGCAATAAGAAAAGTATTAAATGTGGACAGCTTAAAGTATCAATGTATTTCTACACAAGCAAAGCAACAACAAGACTAACATTTCGTTTCACCGTGATTCCATGGCTTATCCAGTTATCAGTTAAAGCCAACATTCTTTGGATCTGGTAAAAGAAAGCCCAGACGTGGGTAGACAAATCACAATGTGTGAATAGTCTTCTTCTAGATCTCACAATTTTTGAGATTGTGACATCAAAGTAAATGTACCATTGATAAAATAGCCGCAGATTGGAAAATAAAAATTTAATACTATATAATACGACAGATACAACACAGAAAGTTTGTTTCATATCCTATTCTGGATCCAGGGATCAATGCAGCATTTTTTACGCTTAGTGATTCTTTGTTATGTAATCTCGTCTTTTGTATTTCCATCCTGCCATTTCTGGACAAGCATATTTTTTATTCCTGTGCACTTTTTCTTCGCTCTCATTCTTATGTTGTGATATCTCTGTACGATATTGTCTATAATTTGGTTAAACAATAATGGGAGTCAAGACATATATTTATTGTTAAAATGGTGTATCCCTAGTGCAGTCGAGGACTATCAATCAATAAACCCATAACCCTTCAGGGTCGTAGGGGTACCACATAAGATGCTTCAGCACACAGAGTCCTCCAGCGAATTCTATCCTCAGCGATGCGGATGAGTGTGGAAATATCTTACCCTGTCCATTCCTTGATGTTGTCTGTCCATGTCTCTATTTGTCCTCCTCTGCTTCTTCCACCCTCGACAGTTCCCTGCAGTATTATTTTTGACAAGGAATCGTGCCTGCATACATGTCCGAACCATGCTAGTTTTCGTCGTTTCACTATTGAAAGCAATGGCTCCTGGACACCTGCACACATCTCTACTTTATTTCTTACGTACACATTGGTCTTATGTTCCCTATAGGAAATTCGTAGAATTCTTCTGTAGCATTTGTACTCGAAAGCCTGTAATCTTCTCTCCATGTCCGCAGTGAGTGTCCAACTTTCACAACCATACAACACAACAGAAAGCACCAGCGACTTATACAGTTTGATTTTCACTCCAACACTGATGTTGCTTTTCCAAATCACAGCTAGCCTTGACAAGGACGCTAAAGCCATGTCCAGCCTTATTTTTAGTTCTGCTTTGCATTTACCATCGCTGCATATACTGGATCCAATGTATTTGAAGGTATTCACCTCCTCAAGCTTATGTCCATTCATCATGATAGTCTGGTTTTCTGTGTCTCTGCTGTTTACCAAGATTTTACTCTTATCTGTATTGATTTCCATTCCGTACTTGCTGGTAACTTTTTCAAACTTTGATGTTAATCCTTGCAATGATTGTTCTGACCCAGCTATAAGATCAATATCATCAGCGAAACGCAAGATGCAAATAGGGCGACCTCCGATCGATATAGACGTGTTGTAGTCATGTAATGTCTCTTGTATGATGTGCTCTAAGTATATGTTAAAAAGTACTTGGGACATTATGCATCCCTGTCGAACTCCCACAGTTGTTTTGAAGAACTCTCCAATTGTATTGTGTGACAAGACAGCACTATTTGCATTTTTGTACAGAGCTTCAATAATGTCTATAATTGTGGTGTCAAAATTAAATTTCCTCAGTATGTGCCCCAGACCATCATCCCAAACACGATCAAAGGCCTTTGTAAAGTCAATGAAGTTGTGGTATAGATCACGTTGGTGCTGAATATGTTTTTCGATTAGTGTTCGGATGTTAAATATTTGTTCAACAGTGCTTCTGTTTGCTCTGAAGCCAGATTGTTCTTCTGCAATTATTTCTTCCGACTTGTGTTTTATTCTGTTAAGTAGTATTTTGAGCATCACTTTACTGGGGTGTGTTATAAGGCTAATTGTTCTGTAATTTGTACACACAATATGAGGACTATATGCATAATTTAATTTTGTATAAGTTCCAGATGCTCTTACAATGAATGTGAAACCTTTTGTATACGTTCCAGATGTTTACACTGAATGTGAAACATTTTGTATACGTTCCAGATGCTCTCACACTGAATGTGAAACAGTTTGTATACGTCCCAGAAGCTCATAGTGAATGTGAAAGCACGAAGATGACTAATATGTTATCAGCAATGGGCATAATCAATTGATAGAGAGGGAGGTGGGGGTCTTCATCAAACCATGCATGCGAATATTGCAGGACCACTCTGGCAGTTCTGTACGCTTTCTTCCTCGGGGAGTTTGTAAAATAGCCAGGAATCTAAGTTGCCCCTAGATAATGTGGTATCAATGACTCGCAATGTTTTGTCTTTCACAAGTATCATGTGTGATAGTGATATCACATAGAGACAGTATCCGTTTATCACAAATAAGAAGCAGATACTTGACATAGCTTAGAGACACATTTAGCGGAGTACTTGTGGGTAGTTCACAAGTAGATTAATGATTCCTTCACGAAATATTTACATCAACCACCACAACTATACACAATCATTGATAACTGATGGGTGAGTTGGGTTTACTATAAGTGTATCGATATCTTGTCGTTAACTGCTACAAAGCCACATTGAACTTGAATATAAGAAAATAAAAGAAATAGTTACACACACACACAGATATACACACATATATTGTATTTAGCTATGGGAAAAACGAAAAATGCTTACATCTCATCCAGCCTAGTACTCTTTCAGCTTGGGAGAAAGGGAGAAAGTTCAAAAATATGACAGATAGTGATGTACGACCGGTATAGTAAAATGGCTTCATATTTGGAACCCTCAAATTCAGCCCTTGTTTGTAGATTCGTGTGTGGCCTAAACATGTCTCAAACGATGTAGGGGATTGATTTGATTGCATTGGGCTTACCCCCATATGTACTCCATCAATCTCAGCGAAGAAACACGCCACTTGCCGAGACTACAACTCATATCACGTACTCTATAGCTTCAATCGAAATCTCTAGGGATCTCCGAAAAAAAATGCACGTTATAAACAAGACGACTCGAGCCGTATTTGAACCCGCCACCTCTTGAACACAGTTCATGTGGGACTATTTAACCACGTTAGGGAGTTCCTCAGTGTGGGCAAGTATTGCGCAGTAATGTATAAGATGTATTCCATTTATCAACATTGTGGTATGCCTTTGAGCAGTAATGTACATGATATATTCCATTTATCAACATTGTGGTATAAAATGATACAATCAAATAAGACAGGGGTGCAAAGGGAATGCATAGCTCTCGACTGACCCAGGATTAGCAAATAACCAAGATCCCAAAAAAAAACATCCTCGTGGTGCACCCTAGAAGCAGAAATACAGCGGCTCCTGCTGATTCTGGCCAACACTTTTGGGGATCGTGTCCGCGAATGTGGAGGAAGCAGATGGAAAGAGATTTGGCTGCATAAGAGACAGACAATATCTCCGACACCACCAGCGCCAATACATGCAGTGACACTGACGACACACAGTGACGCTAGTCAGTCCAGTTCGAGCACAGGAGGGATGGAGAATGAAAATCAAAAAGGCACGAAAAGGTAGAGATGTGGCGTGAGACAAAAAGACAACATACTAAGTACAATTAAAGGGCAGCACGGCGCCAGAGTGCAGCGCCAACTGCAAATAGAAAGTGAGAACGTTCCACGGAAATCGGAACTACAAGCTCTGTTAGCTCGAGACAAGCTTCTAGTTACCTGTGCTCCTTACGGACAAAGATCCAGACCCGATCGTGGACGCACGGCAAAGAAAAAAAGACATGTCCCAACTCTAATGCCGAGCTTTCGTATACCGGAAACATGTTCGCGGAGAGAAAGGATTCCGTACCTGATAGGTTCACGCACAAAGGGACAACGAAGGCCCAACTCTACTGTCGAGCTTTCCTGTACCGGAAACATGCTTGCAGAGAGAAAGGGTTCAGTACCCAATGGGCCAGGCACAAATGAGACAAGGTCGTTCAGCTCCAGAATACGCATTGTTCCTAAATGCGTGATGAGACTCGGACTTGGACGAGGGATTCCCTATGTCGGAGAACGACACTTCGGCTAAGAAGGCGAAAGCGCCCGGGTCCAATTCTTCTGCCGAGTTCTTCCCTCACCAGAACCAGGCTCAGGGAGGAGAAAAGGTTCAGTACCCGATGGGCACAGGCACAGAACGTCTAATTACACGAGGCAAGTTCACTGACGGTTGAACACCTCGTGTGAGATAGACGTGAACGACAATCGTCTCGGCGAAGAGTCATTATACACCCGCGCGCCCGTCAACAGATAAGCAGGCTACTAGCCGAATTAAAGGCATGACGAAAACGGATGTGCTGTACCTCGGATGTACTGGTCACAAAGTGAACAAACCGAGGCGTAAATAATACAGTTCAACTGTGGAACTTATGGTACGTTGCAGTACATTGCAGGAAATCGCACGATTTATTCTATGTGGTTACAAGAGAGAGAACGCAGAAGAATAAGGAAAAGAAAAATAAGACATGTACTGAAAAGTGTCTTGAATTGAACATTAGTTTGGCCGCGCCTAAAGAAACACCAAACTCTAAAGGAGTTAACCCGATATTATACAATGTATTTTTAGTTTACATCCAACCTATTGGACTCATATTTTGTTAATTTTTGTGTTCACAATTCTAAGAGTTATTTCCCAGTAGAACCTGATGTTTTTCGATGGATCCCTGGAAATATCAGGATGGTACCATTTTTTTTTCAAAAATTTTCATCATCATGTAGCATTCCTGAACAGGATCTAATAGTCATCACAGCCTTTCGAAACTTCTGTCGATCTTGAGCCAGTCTTCCTGCTTCTGTTACTGTTCATGGTCTTTGATGTCTTGCGTCCACCTTCTTCTTGATCTGCTCCTTGTTCATCCCCTGGTATCATTAAGGTCTATCTTGGCTATCATGACGTTTGATATGGCCAAAATACTGTAGTTTTACTGGAAAATAATACTGGAATACTGGATAGTATACTAAATAATACTGGATAGTAAAACGAAATACTGGAAAGAACCATGCTGTTTAGCCAGTTTTCGTTTACATTAATTCTCTCAGGATGGCTATATTGATAATTTTTTTTTAAATTATGTAAATACAACTTGTGTTTGTATTTTTACTATATCATTCTTACTTAGTTTATCCTCAGCTAGTTTTCAAAAATGAAATATTCAGTATTGATACCACTTTAGTTTACTTATGCATTCAATGTTTAGCCAAAAGAAATAAAAAACGTATTTCCTTCCCAAACCACACACTATAGAGAAATGGATACCGCACCAATAGAAACATTAATACACAACTTTTCCTATTGTTTTCATACTATGTAGCCTGTACTAAACCTAATATATGCAAAATATTTAGTAAACATATTTTTATCATGGAAAACTTTGAGTGGTGTAATTAATAGATGGTTATTGACGATATATATCTGTTTGACGCGGCGACTTCACGAATAGTTTCATATATGCGATCTTGATGATGTTTATCTGTGTTTGTGACAATCACCATGTAGGTTCGTTATAGCAAAACTAGATTCGTTCGGTTTCCGTCGGGACCTGTCTTCCCATCGGGATAAAATATTTTGAGTTAACCTGATATGTTTCTGATTGACCAATGTGCTTGCCAACCAGGTTAATCGTGTGGGAACAAAAGCGAGTATGATATTGGATCCATATTCGAGCTAAGTATATTGATATTAATGAACTGCTTTGTTTGGATGCAATGAGTAAAACGCGGTTAAAAGATAGTTCTCCATCTTCGTTACGAAAACCATTGCAACCTCGTAAGATGTTGGTTCATTATAGCAACGTTGATCATATTGACAATTGTGCGTGCAGACCATGTTTACTCTTGGGATTTCTTTCCAGTTTTAGCAGCATTCTGAATCTCTCTTATTTCGACATCACGCATTAACTGATACGACTATGCTAGTATACTGTTTTGTCGTTATCAAGAATTTCTCTTTCGCATATAGCATTTGCTGCGTGTGCTTATCAAACGTCTGTTGCCTGAGTACTGTCCGAAACATACAACTTAACAAACTGTGGAACTTTGTTGTAGGACAGTTGTATATGAGAAGTTCGATGTTAAGTTTGTCCATGAACTTTGTCCGCGAAAGAAAGAGCGCTATTATAAGAGCGAATATTCTCGCGAAAATGTGTGCATTTAGGGTGCGTATTATGAGAGCATCAAGCGCAGGAACTCGGGATACTCCAGCTTATTACCATGTATTGTGGCTTTGGGAGTATGATCTTTCCCTTTCGGCAACAACTTGTAAATTTAAAAAAAAAATAGCACCACAAAATTGACATATAATATCGAAAATTTCACAATTATGTGCAGCAATACGGTCCTCAGCAACATGTACTGCTTTATTTGAAATTGCGTGACTTCGACGCATTTGTGACAATGAGTGAGCCTCGGCATCTGCAGCTCGACGACTCTGCGTTTTCTCATCAGTTTCATGCTGTCTGTAACGACATTGGTATTTCTTTGTTCTTTCATCTTCAATCTAGGTACTTACACAACACTTATGGTATAGAATTACATCCATCACTTTGCATGATCGCCAACACTTACGGTATAGAATTACTTCCATCATTTTGCTCGATCGCCTTATTTAGATTCGAACCTTGGACATTTGGGAACAAGACAGGTATGGATCATTAAAGCTAAAGGAAAGAAGATAATGGCAAATATTGCAATTTGGTGAACTTGTAGTTTATACGATTAGTAAAAATACAACAAAAGTAGGAAACTATTTCTTAGATTTGATAGTAGATATCATTTGTTAAGTTGACGATGAACATCAGCCTGCCTGTCTGCATGGAGAACATCAGCCTGCCTGTCTGCATGGAGAACATCAGCCTGCCTGTCTGCATGGAGAACATCAGCCTGCCTGTCTGCATGGTGAACATTAGCCTGCCTGTCTGCATGGTGAACATCAACCTGCCTGTCTGCATGGTGAACATCAGCCTGACTGTCTGCATGTAGAACATCAGCCTGCATGTCTGCATGGAGAACATCAGGCTGCCTGTCTGCATGGAGAACATCAGCCTGCCTATCTGCATGGAGAACATCAGCCTGCCTGTCTGCATGGAGAACATCAGCATGACTGTCTGAATGGTGAGCATCAATCTGCCTGCATAATGAACATCAGTCTGATTACCTGCATGGTGAACATCAGCATGCCTACCTGCATGATGAACATATATCTGCGTGCATGTTTAACATCAACCTCCTTGCATGGAAAACATCAGGCTGATTGCCTGCATGGTGAACATCATCCCACCTGCATGATGAACACCAACCTTCCTACAGTTCGTTAAGCGAATTTAAAGTCATAACATTTTGTGTGGCATGCAAATATCAAAGATAGACGTGAATACATTTTGGTTTAGTCAGAGTATATAAACATAATAATTAAAGCAACCTAATGTCATCTATTGGTTAGCAGATACATATACAGTTATAAAATAATGTATGGGAGTAGGGGGATAGTGGTTATGAGCGAAAAACGGTTACAAACAGGCTGAGACCATGCGAAAATAAAAACAGCCAGAAACAGGCTCAGATCATGGAACGAAAAACTGTTAGAAATAGGCTCATACTATGCGACGAAAAATAAAAATGGTTGGTGTCGATAGACGCAGTCTCCGGTGTTTGTTTAGAAATTTTTGAATATAGGAAAATATGTTAGTGTTACATAGAGGGGCATCCGAATTTTAGAAAGACTTCGATGGGACATGGTTAAAAAAATGATTAGGAAACAGTGATCTAGAGTCTACATAACATTTACTCCAAGATTCAGTACAACTTGCCATTAAATATACTTTCTACTGTAACATTCGGTAAAGTCCACAATACATACACGATCTGTAGAAGGCAAGCCCTTCTTCTAATTAATTCTGCTCGCCGATCCCCTCCTATATCGTCACTTACTTTTGCTGATGCCTCTGATCATTTGCCACTTTGCGCATACTTGATTCACCAGCTAATAAAATTCATGAAAATAGTTGCACTAGCCAAGATAAAGGAGTGTCTGATATCAGGGATCATGACTACAACGGGCGGAAAAGGACACGGAGAAAACGACCGACTCAAGGGGAAATTTCATATCCGGTTTTGTTTGAAAATTGTCGAAATCCTTTCTTATAAAATGTGTGAGAATTGTTCAACGTGCGATCATTAAACCTTATTTCTACTCCGGTGCAGAATGCAAATGGTGTCGTTAGTTGAAAATTGTAGACACAACTGGTTGACAATGGAACCCAATATTATACATTAACTACTATCTGACGCTGCCATTCTTGTATATTGTCTTTTTTTCAGGTGGTTTGTTTATCCACTCTTGCCGTTAAGCGTATCGGTGATTGGAGCTCGAGCTTGTGTTCCAAGGCCAGATGTGTGGCCTCGGCTGTGCTATGACGATGTTCAGGATACCACTGACGTTTGCTATCCATCTTTTTTCGTAGTCTTCGTCTGGCTGTGTACCCTGATCTCATTTGGTTATATGCCTGGTGGGGCAACTTGTCGTGATGCATTCATATAATGTGGCCAAACCACTTAATCTACTGCCTTTCTAAGTATTCTGTGCAAAATGTTATACCTATTCTTTCCCTGATGTCTTCATAACGTAATCTATCGAGCCTGGTAGCACCTGCAGTTTTCCTCGAGCATTTCATCTCACATGTCAGTATCTTTCTGTAATGTGAAGATGAGAGAGACCAGGTTTGACACTGGTAACACAGTGTTGGTATGAATATACTGTAAATAATTTCTCTTTTAACTTCCATCTGGATCTTGGGATGAAGAAGTAGTGGGGGCAGTTACTGCATTTGCCTTTCGACATCTCGTCTCTATCTCTTTATCAATGTTTCCATTTTCTGTATACATACTACCGATATATTTGTTCTCTGATACTTGTTTTACTCCAATGTTATCTATCTGTATGTTTAGTGGACTCGGTGTTCTGCATATTTTCATAATATACGTCTTTTGTGCATTGATCTTCATGTTGTATTTTCTACATGTTACAGATAGTGAGTTAACATGATCTTGTAGTTGTTCTTCGTTCTTGTGTTTTTTTCCATTAGCATGTTTTGTTTTGTCAATTACAAACTGATGAGTTGAACAGAAATAAAGGAATATTCCTGAGGGGAAAAAGACAAGAATACGGTATGTCCCTAGAAAAAAGCACTAGTGTTCTGTAGTATATTCTTGGAAAGAAATGTATTCAGGAATAGTATTATATTTCGGGACTGCCTAGTTGGCTCAGCTTTCTTGAAACTATTTCTATATTAATCTGTTTCATTTTTCCTCTTTTAAATACGAGATTACGCTTATTTTGTAAAAAAAAATTCTCTGATTTTGGTGATTTCACCTAATTCCATCTTTCCTAATGAGCACTATCTACCTTTCCACGTTCCCCCCCCCCCCCATGTTTATTGACTTATCTATACATCATACAGGGCCGTGACGTGCTATTGTGCAGAGACCGTTAGGAGACACCAATGAAAATATATTGTTGGGGGTGGCATGCAAAGGAACATCATTTAAGGGAGCGGCATTTCTAAAACATGCATCATAGGCTTACTGAGAAAATCTACCGCACTGTCCTGATATCATATTACTTGTGGTGCGTTGTTCTCTAGCTCTATCTTGTCAAATGTTGACAACAAATTTTAACATTTTGTTTTACATCATTGTCGCCACAACATGACAATATTACACAATTGGAATCTGACCAATTGCAACTTTGTGACTTGTGCAACCTGCTCTTACAAAATGGATTATCTTCCCATCACATGACCTCCGACCTTTCTATAGCAGTGGTTCTAAATCGCGCTGAACAATGTGTTTTAATGATAACCGTATTAATAAATCTTTTTTCTCAAGGTTCATCATCAACAAGTACAGTCTCCGCATCGAAGGTTGGCTGCAACGAATCTCCAACATCCTGTTTTCCTGTTTTGGTGGTCACTTTGCTAGAGTGTAACTTGTCCGTCTCATGATGTTTCCTTCCCATGAGTATTTCTATTTCTAGCTCGCTACCGCTCAACTCTACATTTTAGGAAGGTCTTCAACATTGTGTTCATATATTTTAACACCGCTTTGTTATTTTAACTGGCCTACGACACAGTATGATTCTCTTTTGGTAAAACATCAATCGCTTATGGGAGATTCAGTGAGAGTTGAAGTCTATGGTGGCAAACGAAAACAAAATACATTCATTTTATAAATAAGCATAATAAACGATGGAGCTATAAACTTGACACTCATGTTCTGAGAAAGGGTGCAATTACTCATGAAAGGAGAAATGCTAAGATAGTTTTTCTCTTTAAGAACATACGTACGAATAAATGGGACTAGAATAATTTTTTAGGCATTTCCTTTCTAAGTATTACTGAAAAGGTCTTTATCTTGAAACAATTACATAAATTTGCAAACAGTTTTTCTTCTCCAAGAGTCGTAATTTGAATTCAGGGCAACAATTTACATGATTTTTACTCTTCGACAGCTTCAAGAAGAATGCAGAGAGCAAAAAAGACCACTTTCATTGCATTATCAATCTTACCATAACAGTTGGACGTAGTCAACAGATCAGGATTCTATCAAATACTCTGAAACACAGTTAGTTACTCTCATGGTCTTTTGTCCAACCAAATTACAAACATTGATTGTCTATTTTCATGAAGATGTGACAGACATCATACAATTTCATGACATCATACTACTTAACAGTGGCGTTGCGTGAATTTTTAGAGTGTGGTCGCCGAGTGACCTTATTTTAAATAGGTAACTCTCTCCTTCCTTTTTTACACCAGAAACACGTATTTACGGCCTTATATAGATTATTACCTAGTTTAAAGAAACATACATTATATAATTCTGTAATACTGTTCCAGGCGCCTGTTCTTCTTATCTTCGAAAACGTTAGCATATTCTATACAGCTTTTCACTTCATTTGTAATACACAAGGTGCATTGACCTGCGTGCATCAAGTCTATCTTTACTTATAATACACAAGGTGCATTGACCTGTGTGCATCAAGTCTATCTTTCCTTCTAATACACAAGGTGCATTGACCTGTGTGCATCAAGTATATCTTTCCTTCTAATATACACGATACTTCTTACACAAACGACATTTACAGCGTACACCATTGTCCTAAATTGCATGCTGCATTGATCAACTTAAGAACAATAAGATATTGCTTTTAAACGTTACGATGTTTTAACTTATCCACAATATTCAGATTGGGTAGATGCGCAAAGAAAGAATGGAGTACATTGGCGTTTAACACCTACATGGACTTCACTTAAGTGTCATTCCGAGTGGCGTAGGTGATCATGCTTCTCCACAACTCTGTCTCTTGTGGTCTTAATAAGTTTAGTTGGTGACCCCCATTTTCGTAACCTTCGATAACAGTTACCATGTTGTTCCGACAGCACGTGGGGCATTCCCATAAGTGCTCCGCCCTCTGTTCCAGCAGCCATCCGACTCGATGGTGTTTCGAGTCTAATGCCCCTGAAACAGACGTCGACATCAGGGCACATCTCTGGCCCTTGCATTAGGTTTCTTTCTTGTTTCGCCCACCCACGCCGTTTCCGTAACTAGTTCAAGCACAACATCGGTCTGCCGGAACAGCATGGTAACTGTTATCGAAGGTTACGACTACGGGATTGTATAGATGACGTGCCATGACATTTCTATAAGAAGATAACCTCAATATTAAGGCATGCCATCTACTAAGGTTTTTCTGTTGCATGGTTGGTTTGTCTAGTGAGCCATTGGTGAGACCCCACAGACACAACCGCATTAACGGGGAAAATGAGGAAAATAGAAAATATACAATCAACAGGCTACGTGAACTATTAGCAATATACTTGGCTATCTTATGAACTATTTGTGCACATACTTGACGATCTAGTGAAATACTAGCACACATACTTGATGATCTAGTGAAATACTTGCACACATACTTGACGATCTAGTGAAATACTTGCACACATACTTGACGATCTAGTGAAATACTTGCACACATACTTGACGATCTAGTGAAATACTAGCACACATACTTGATGATCTAGTGAAATACTTGCACAAATACTTGATGATCTAGTGAAATACTTGCACACATACTTGACGATCTAGTGAAATACTTGCACACATACTTGACGATCTAGTGAAATACTAGCACACATACTTGATGATCTAGTGAAATACTTGCACACATACTTGATGATCTAGTGAAATACTTGCACAAATACTTGATGATCTAGTGAAATACTTGCACACATACTTGATGATCTAGTGAAATACTTGCACATATACTTGATGATCTAGTGAAATACTTGCACACATACTTGACGATCTAGTGAAATACTTGCACACATACTTGACGATCTAGTGAAATACTTGCACACATACTTGACGATCTAGTGAAATACTAGCACACATACTTGATGATCTAGTGAAATACTTGCACAAATACTTGATGATCTAGTGAAATACTTGCACACATACTTGACGATCTAGTGAAATACTAGCACACATACTTGATGATCTAGTGAAATACTTGCACACATACTTGACGATCTAGTGAAATACTAGCACACATACTTGACGATCTAGTGAAATACTTGCACACATACTTGACGATCTAGTGAAATACTAGCACACATACTTGATGATCTAGTGAAATACTTGCACAAATACTTGATGATCTAGTGAAATACTTGCACACATACTTGATGATCTAGTGAAATACTTGCACACATACTTGATGATCTAGTGAAATACTTGCACAAATACTTGATGATCTAGTGAAATACTTGCACAAATACTTGATGATCTAGTGAAATACTTGCACACATACTTGATGATCTAGTGAAATACTTGCACACATACTTGGTGATCTAGTGAAATACTAGCACACATACTTGATGATCTAGTGAAATACTTGCACACATACTTGACGATCTAGTGAAATACTTGCACAAATACTTGATGATCTAGTGAAATACTTGCACACATACTTGATGATATGGTGGAATAGGTGTCCACATACTTGATGATCTAGTGAAATACTTGCACACATACTTGGTGATCTAGTGAAATACTTGCACACATACTTGATGATCTAGTGAAATACTTGCACACATACTTGATGATCTAGTGAAATACTTGCACACATACTTGATGATCTAGTGAAATACTTGCACACATACTTGATGATCTAGTGAAATACTTGTACACATACTTGATGATCTAGTGAAATACTTGCACAAATACTTGATGATCTAGTGAAATACTTGCACACATACTTGATGATATGGTGGAATAGGTGTCCACATACTTGATCTGGTGAAATAAGTGTTCATATACTTGACGATCTGATAAAATAGTTATGCATATAAGCCTACTTTGTGATCTTGTAAAATAGAAAGAGAGGTCCTGCTAGTGATCACTAAAAGTAAAAGATATCTGAGTTATGGACCAACATCATAGTACAGGGTTTCCCGTAACTGCTCAGCTGACCTGTCAATGGTCGACCAGAGACCGCTTAAGAAGCGTTGCTTATTGCAATTGCTAAGTAACAATGGCATCATTCCTCGACCCTTCAGATCATGGTACACTGCTCCCAGATATGAATCATGAAAGTATTTTTTTAATTTCATCCCTCGAATAACGAGTGGATTTGAAAACTTGGTCTACTGATCACCCGGCGAATGACTTAACATTACACTACCACGACTTCATCTCAGTAGCGTCGTTTAAGACTTGATTCGCTGTGTGAATCTGATGTCTTCAACCGTGACCCATGAAAATACTGGCCCAAGCCTTCTTAATGACTCATTGCACTATTCTCGTGATTTTCATTGGTCATAATGATTTTACTTTGTAGAACAGTCAATGATAATCAAGGGAATAGTTAAATGAGTCATTTTAAAAGGCCAATTGTCCTGTTAGCCAGTAGGTGATATATTGTTGATGGTGTTGCTTCAATCAGCGCCCATGAATCTATTCATTGTATGTTATGTTTTTCAGCTTTGACTTCCGAGGGTATAAACAGCTCGCACACAACTATCATCATTGGTTTCTTATAACTAGCACAACGGATCAGTTTTACTATTCTTTTATGGCAGCCAGGTAACACGCCCTCTTTTTGTGTAGCATACACGATGTAGCTATCAACCTGGCATTGAGAGTTGTAATGAAAGTGGGAGAATTTAACCCTCCTCCTCATTTACTGAAGACGTATCACCGACTCTGAGATTCAAAGTGTTAGAATTGTATTTGTTCTAATTCTATGAAAATGATTTAGTCAGACAAACTATCTACGCCGTCAGTGACTGAAGTCTTAATTAATTATATGCAGAGGTCTTCTATACTGCATTTGTTTATGGTCGTAGTAACTCGTGGTAGCTCTATAAACTGTGCGGATATTTTAAATGCAGTCAATGTGTTATGCAGTAGAAGGTAACAGTGCATGTTTTTCTGTGTCTGTAGAATACAGGACCCGGAAGTGACGCGTTGAGTTGCAGGAAATGAGTGGCATATAGGTATAAAAATAAAAGTTACCAACCAACCCAGAACCAGAGCAGTCAGTTACCAGATGCTGAAGGACATACTTAAGAGCAGATGGAAACGTGCAGAGTGCCATAATACTGATATGACGGCTAACTGAAATGTACACAATACATTATCAACATGAACGGCAAATCTTGACTACACTAGTGTATTTCTGGCTTCCATCCACGATTGTTCTTCTTTCCCTTGCTGATAGTATCCATTAAATACGTTTGACAAGTTAATAAATGATATATATTAATAAATCATATACATACGCAAAGAAACAGAAATGCCCGGAGGTCGTAGGGGTAGGATTAAATTAACAGTAACCTTTCTTTAATTTTGTTGATTATATGCTATAATATAACTAAATTTATAGTATAGCTTAATTTTGATGGTTATACGTTATAATATAGATAAATTTATAATACAACATAATTTTGATGGTTATATGCTATAATGTAACTAAATTAGACTCACGCTCGAAGTTTATTAGGGAATTCCTAACCGTTACAAGAATATTTTAAATGTAAAAAACCATTGTGGTCAGATATATGAAACACCCTAAATGAAACAAAACAACAGCTTGCAAATACATGCATATACACATAATGCCATTGAGTCAAAGGGCATGAGCCCATGGACATCTGGATCAGCAAACAACCAATCAATTTTTAAAAAATACAGTATTTACTTATTTTCTCACTATTTGTGAAGCAGGAACATTGTCACTTTTGAATTTTAACATTCCTGTTTTGAAGTTAATCTTTTACAATATTTCGAAACTCGTTCAAGTTTAAACTTGCATTCTGACATCCTCAAATTGACTACTTCTCATGTCTAGAAATGTGCCTGTATTACTAAGATGACACAACCTGTCTATATTGCTGTCATGACACAGATAAGAACAGACTTTTGCTGGCTTCGTGAAATAACTTTAAGCAGTACCGGCGATTTTCGGATACAGTGCTAAGATTTTGTATTCAATTTCACATACGTTGCATATCCATGTTTTTGTCTGAATTATAATTATGATGAAATACAAGTTAGATTGGATACACTAGATCAGGTTTTTATTTGTAGTGGCATGTTGAAACGGTAATAAAGTTGCAGGTAAAAAAGATAGGGAAAGGTATACAATTTGATTAGGACGAAAAATCACAGGCACAAAAGTCACAATTAGTTTGCGGTGGTTGGCAATAATGTCACAGAAAAAGTATTTCCGCTAGGAAAAAAGTTAATGGAAAGAAAGTCATACTTGTGACTGGAAAAGATAGTGAAAATAAATATTTAAATCAGTCATTTGTACAGTTACATGTCATTTGACGTATTCTCTCCAGAACGGTGTCATCCCAATGAACTCCGGGAACCCTTCTCTGCCTTGAGCCATGCGGCTTGCATTTTTTTCCAACGATTTTTTCATGTTATCTTTAATGACGTCAGTCCATCGTCTTCTTGGTCTTAAGTTACATAAGAATTGAAAAAATGCATACGATTTCAGAAGGTACGTTCACTTGCCTTGTATATTATCATCGCAACATCAAATACTGCATCATTCATATCTCAAAACGTTAAGTGCTACCAAAAATGTTTGTAGAAATGCATGTAGAAATTGAGTAGATTGCTGATAGAAATCTTCAATGGATTATTTCTGACAATAAACTGGTGAGATGGTCACCATTAGAAAATCTAATTATACTAATTGTACTAATACTGTACTAATTGTACTAATACTGTACTAATTGTACTAATACTGTACTAATTGTACTAATACTGTACTAATTGTACTAATACTGTACTAGTTGTACTAATACTGTACAAATTGTACTAATACTGTACTAATTGTACTAATAATGTACTAATTGTACTAATTCTGTACTAATTGTACTAATACTGTACTAATTGTACTAATAATGTACTAATTGTACTAATACTGTACTAATTGTACTAATACTGCTAGCTCTTCATGGAAGAAAATTATTAGAGGTTTTTTAGAAGAAGATTTCAATAAGTGGAAATCGCTAGAGAATTATTGTTATCATCTGATCAAATTTTTTTGTAGATAACTGAAAAGTAATTATTATTCTTCTTAGAGTAGTTGCAGCTTTTTAATAAGGACAAATATTGAAGGAGCCAGAGTTATATCTATTCGCTAAACCCTTTATTGCATTTCAGCGTCAGGGGTAGGATAGTTCTCTGGAGATGGCCCTCGTGTGTGCTTAGTATATTGTGGAGTTTGTCGTCTCTTTTATTTCGGTGGTCCACCGTTTTCGTGGTCGGCCTCTAGATCAGCCTTCACTGTACCTGTGTAGCATAGCTTGCTGTGGTATGCTGTCTGGTGGTAGTCTGCTGACGTGTGCAAACCATTTGATCTGTTTGTTCTTAATATATTTCAAGATTGGGGGCTCTGCCGGTTCTTTGTCTAATGTTTTCATTTCTCACTCTGTTTCGTAGCGAAATTCCTAGGATTCTGGGTAAGCATGCCATTTCAGCTGTCATAAGTTTACGTTTGTCTTGTGCTGTCGTTGTCCATGTTTGGCATTAATAGCACGGCGTTGGCATAATAATCGTTTTGAAATGAACCACAGTTAATTGCACATTATGCTCTTCGTCTATAGTTTATATAAAAATCTCCTGCATGCTACATATGTATTAGAAAATATCTCTTGTCTTCCCACATGTCAACACTTTACTTGCTTAATCTGAAAACTCAATGCAATCAACATCAGCAGTAACAATTCAGATTTAATTTTTCATTAGTCTTTGGAAATGACCATGAAATAGTAAAACTAGTGCTTATGCACAGTATGTTATATGAAGACCTCAGCACAAAGTTGTCTGAGGTTATCAAATTAATTTGTAATAACATAATTGTACAGCTCATCTGCTGAAATGTCTGTGCAGAAATTTGATAAATCAAAAACACACATAGAATACATTGCTATATCCTTCTATAAATGGCTTACTTTTGATAGCGGCATCTACCTCAAAGAGTATAAGCACTAAAAAAAACCAGGAAGTGCTTCTTACTCACATTTGAAGCAATTTCGTCAGACTGAAAGCCAGAATATTGCAAACTTAGCACCAACTTTAAAGTACAAATATCTTTACCATTCCCGTACAAACCAGTCAAAGTGACTTAGAATTAATGCTTAAGTGGGATGTGTTTAGACGAAAGACGCAGATAACGCAGCTAAACTGTAAACTTTGATACAAAGTATCCCGTTCTCTGGATTACATCCTGATAATCTGCAGATGTTTGAAAAGGAACGCAGAAGAAGAATGCTTTGCATATTTGTTGCAAGAGAAAGTACCTTGGTGAGTGATAGCAGGAAAACATGCGTGTTAGAAAAAAGCCCCAAAGGTCCATGATTGAAAGCTTACATAGTATATTGATCATACCGTCACTTCGTTGTGTTGGTCACGTGATGCGCATGCCAGAGAAGCGTGCTATAAAGAGACTGTGCTATGGTGAGCTGTGTGTAGGTACACGTCAACAACTCAAAACTTGGGGTCTTCGTTACCTCTAATATTTTATGGTAAGGTGTCCTGATATAAACTAATTGAACTTTGTTGTCCGCTGGTTGAAAGGAGCACGCCTCTCCAAAAGAGAGGTAAACTAATTAACTACCTACCAGCTGTGTGTAGGTGAATAACGGTAAGTATTCAATTGAGACCAAACAATATGCTTCAACGATTACTTGAAGATATCTCTCAAGCACTGCAGCAATGACCTTGGCTCTTGTGAAATGGCGGCTCTTTACCACCCAGCTTGACATGACCGGATCTATGCAGATATTAACATTTGTTTAAAAGATCATAGCACTTCAGACAATTCGAAAGAAAAAAAACACGAAAGAGAAGCCAGACTGCTTTCCCTTAGCTCAAGATCTTCATTACTTTCCACATCGCATCAAGCTTTTGAGAGCTCCGATTTAACTCCTCAGATATTTGAGAGCTCGCAAATACCAAGCCTAATTGGCTATCTCAAAGTCAAGCACATCTGCGCTTGCTAAGGAGGAACATCAGTTGAGTTCTTCTTCTTCTTCTTCAGCGTACATTCTCAAACTCCTGCTAAATTTCTCTTGTAACAGGACCATGGTCCTATTAGATTCCCAGCAGGATGTAGTCCAGAGATTGGAAATGCGTTGTGTCGCGCTTTTTAATTTGCGCCAATGGCCCGACACATCCGTCTTCGGCAGGAGTTGAATTCGTGAGGTTGGATCAGCTAATCAATCTATCAGAGCGCAGACAGAACATATCCATATAGCTATTTTCTATATATGTATATGCAATTGAGATCAATACTACTCTTCGTTCTTCTGCAGTAAACCCATGAAGAGTAGCAGGATTCTGTTCAGACAACGAAATGCGTTGTGCCTGTGTTGACAGCTCGGCTGCAGTATTTACTCCTTTCGGCCTCACACATCCAACGTCTGCATGTCGTATGAAACACTGACCCTTTATGTGACGGGAAAACCAATTTCATTCTAAAAAACCTCGTAGTCTCTTATTACATGCATGGAAGATTACAGTAGGGCTATTATTTACTTCCCTTCCGGCCCCGACAACTAACTTATAGCGCAAAGAAAGGACTTATATATATATATTCTTGATGAGAAAACTGGCATCACAGCACGTGGGGCATTCCCATAAATTTTCTTCCCTCTGTTCCAGCAGCCATTCGACTCGATGGTGTTTCGAGTCCAATGCTTCCGAAACAGACGTCGACATCAGGGCCCAACTCTGGCCCGTGCGACAGGACAGGTTTCTGTGTTGTTCCGCCCACTCACGCCGTATCCGCAACTAGTTCAAGCATCACGTCGGCATGTCGGAACAACATGGTAACTGTTATCGAAGGTTACGAATATGGGATCGTATAGATGACGTGCCATGAAGCTTCTATAAGAAGATAACCTCAATATAAAGCCATGTCAACTACTATGGTTTTCTGTTGCATGGTTGGTTTATCTAGTGAGCCATTGGTGAGACACACAGACACAACCGCATGCGCGATAACATCTACCGATATATTATATATATATAATGTAAGATAATATTTTTTCTTGTGACTTTTCCCCGTGTTTTTTTTTTTTGTGTGACTTTTTACCTGTGACTTGTGCTTTTACCTTGATTCGTTGTAACTCTCCCGTACGTCAGATTGGCGAATAGCTGTCGTCACACAGGTCATCCACTAAAACCAAATGAGGCATTTTTCCTTTCACGAAATGTCTTTCGTTAAACTGATTAATTTTGTACAAATCATATTCCTGTTTCCTGATAAGTAAAACTGTTGAAATATGTGCCGCCTCAAAAATGTATTCATTATTGTCGTTAATACTTAAAAATACTTTGTTTACATTTCTTGTACTTACCACTCCATATTTTGCGTCATCATGTGTCAATTAAATCTTTTTTTCTTCGGTTTTGTGATCTAAGTAAACCTTAACCCTTTCACTGACGACAAAATGCGTGCCAGTTTTTTTCACTGTCGACACCCACATCCGTATTATATGATCAGCATGAGCCACTTTGAACTATTGCGAAATATTGCTAGCTAATTTGTGTGAAAGCTTGGTTTGATATCAGACGGTGGTTGTATACTTGGATGACACAATTTACGTCAACGTAGTGGAGACTATTACATTTTATGTAGTCATACACAAATTGTGAAAAAAAGATAAGAACCATTGTGAACTACTTTTACTTGACTTACACTTTTATGGGACATTTTGAATGTATTATGGAAACCACGGTGAAGAAATGTATATTAATTGCTAGCCCCTATAGTTTTCTTCTTCACGTTTGCAGTCCTCTTATAGTGAGGTATGCTTCTTTTAACGATAGACGTTAGCCCAATTTGATTATATAAGAACTTTCAACTATACAAAGTAATTGGGGTTGTGCTTTGGGGAACCACAACTCCCGAGGTATATCTATGGTAAAGCATCGGGTCGGGATGATGCCTGTTTGTTTACTGGATGATTTGCTTTATATGGTAGAGGAACGCCCTTTCAATATAGGAGAGATATCCTTCTTGGTTATATCAGGTCGTCCTCCAGGTAGGTGGGGGGGGGGGTCTTTGTGCCTTGTGGCGTGTTTGCCTTGTTGGCGCTTGAACCTTTCTGTCCAGCCGGGTTGCAGCTGAGCCCTCTAGCTGAAGTCCTTAAGAAGACTATATTGTGTCTTGTGGGAGTCGTGGTGAGAAATCTGGTTAGTATTTTATAGCTAGGGTTAGTGGCAGGGAATTTGTCCAGCGCAACCGGATATACGTCATAAATAGCACCCCCCCCCCAAACTTAGAAAATGGAAATTAAAACAGGTACTTCCACCCCCAGTTCACTATTTGTGACTAAACCCACTAAAAAAGATGAGTTATTGTGTCCGAGTGTCCAACTCTTAGTCATAATTTGACAGATTCAAAATGACTGATGTCGATACGAATACTAAGGTAGATGGTATTTATAGCCCTTTCCGCCGTTCCACTACATGGATCTTACTGTTTTGACATGCTAACGTTAACTAATGAGAGAGCAGACATGAGAGCATTGAATGCTTCTATAGTAGGTGAGTTAACGGTGGATATGCTAAAATTACCAGCTGAAATTTGACAATATGATAAATATCGCATGTATTCTGCAATTGAGTGACATGTTATCTTGTCAGTTTCTGATCACAAATTATCGTTCTATTCTATTACTTCATACTTTACGGATACATTATGCGCGTAGGTTGTTTGCACACTTACTTAAATACCTCTTATGGGTATTGGAAACCTAGTTTCTGCAGGTTTTTATATGCACGAATTGAAAATAACAAAGCTAATTTGAAGGCGTAAAGCGCTGCCCATTGATTAAAATAAAGAACGGCATTTCACGGCGCATCATATTATTTCATTATCGTCCAGAATGCTGAGGTTATTTAAATGCCAAGTTGTGCCAACCTGGCTCATGATTTAATAACATCCATGGATTCAGTTACTAAAACTGTCTTTTGGAAACATTTTCTTCTTGAAACTCTCAAGTAGGATATGTGATTATGTCAGTAGAAGGGGTGTTAAAAGTTCATATTGTTTGAGTTACTAAAACTGTGTCTTGGAAACATTTCCCTCTTGAAATTCTTCAGTTGGATATGTGATTATGTCAGTAGAAGGGGTGTTAAAAGTTCATATTTCAGTTACTAAAATTGTGTTTTAGTAACATTTTCTTCTTTAAATTCTCAAGTAGGAAATGTGATTATGTCAGTAGAAGAGGTGTTAAAAGTTCATATTCCCAAAGATATAAAATACCCGAACTGAGTCAGATAGGAAGTAGAACGTGATAGGCACAATAGGCAATACATTAGGAGATATTTTCTACCAGTTTTATTTATAATTTTCTACTAACAATGTCATTTGCTACCGCACTTGGTAGAAATCAGGTGTAGCGATCTAAACTTGAATGACGTCCATAAATTTATAACATAGGATCTTTGACTAAATCCAAACGAAACCGGGTATCTAGTTTCCCAGTAGAGTCGACAGCTTATACGATGACTTTTCCCGTTATCTTGTGCGCTGATCCTAAGAATCTAGATTCCAAAAAATACAATTCAGAACTGTGTTCACATAGATGAGTTAAGGGGAAAACAATGTTTTCTAGTCAAATATCAAACTTTTTAAAGGTACGTTTCATACATCACCATTTTTATGAATACGCTCGAAGAAATAAATTGTTTGTGTTTGTGTTATATTGGGGAGGAGGGGGTGATTTACCACAAAAAATCCAAAAATATACCAAAATTTGTAGTAAACTAAGAGTATACCCGTCCTTTCCCCCTAGTTTGGATGAGATAGCTTTTGATATATTTTCTCAGTTAAGAGATTAGTAAATATAATTATTTACAATCTTCAATATGGACCAGGAAAAAGGGCTTTGCGGGTATGTCTTCCCCCGCATGCAGGACAATATGTGTAATAATATTTTTAAATAGCTACTTGGCGAGTGCAGCCTTGATGACAGTAGTTGAGAAGGAAACAGTATTTAGATGCTTTCAGTCTCATGCTAGTTTTAGGAATCAGGTGCTCATTTTGGCTTTAAAAATCAAGTTCTCATGCTAGTTTTATGGATCAAGTTCTCGTGCTAGTTTTATGAATCAAGTTCTCATGCTAGTTTTAGGAATGAAGATCTTGTGCTAGTTTTAGGAATCACGTTCTCATGTTAGTTTTAGGAATCAAGCTCTTCTGCTAGTTTGAGAAATGAAGATCTTGTGCTAGTTTTAGAAATCAGCTGCTCATGCTGGCTTTAGAAATCAAGTTCTCATGCTTGTTTTATGAATCAAGTTCTCATGCTAGTTTTAGGAATGAAGATCTCATGCTAGGTTTAGGAATCAAGTTCTCATGCTAGTTTTATGAATCAAGTTCTCGTGCTAGTTTTAGGAAAAAAGCTAAAAGCAAAAGGTACCCTAAATATTGCCTACTTCACCATGATCCAGGTCAGCGTACCGTGGCTAGCAGAGATCTCTATTCAGCGGTAAAAACTACAAGAAAATAAGAAAAATTAATTCGAATCCACTCACAATTGGTGCATGGAATGTGTGCACCCTGCTGGACCGAATAGGGTCAACCTAATTCAATTGCACATAATATACCATTTTGTTTACAAGAATTATTGCTTGCAAAAGTGAAACTACTATTACAATACGTGAGTCCAAACAGACGTATTATTTAGTTTGTCAATTGAAGATTCATTATGTTATCCACCTCGATATCCAATACGTCATGTAGTTGTTTTATATGTCGATAACGGATCATCAGTTAGATTTTTATTTATATATAGCTTTCGGTATTTGCCTGCCGCTTGACAGACGGTCTGAAGCAAGCATGTATGAGATAGAATTAACCATACGCGAGTTGAAATGTCTTTTCATGGCTAAATCAGCGAATCCATGAGCAATTTGTTATAATGCAGAATATGCATACGAACATGTGGTTGGACAGTCTGCACTTAGCATCTGAGCGTTCATTCTTCTATGCTCAGTGTTTAATTCTGAAATATCTTAGCACCATCGAGGAGGAATGTTTTCAATTTGACGCGATATTCTGTCAGCTTTTTCCTATTGTCGGAAACGGTGTCAAAAGCTTTTAATGATCACTTGAATACATCGTTGTATCACAACTTTGGTCTGCCTTTTCTTCTAGCACCGTGTGAGAGTTCCCCATACAATATGCACTTTGGAATGCAAATATTTTCAAGACGCATAGTTCTTCTAAGAGTGTAAAAATTTTAATTGAAATCTTGGCCCTCGTACAGGACCTGTATTGTCGGTAATCTTATCATGCCACCTGATACCCCCAATTTGTCGGATACATAGAAAATGGGAGAAGTCAATTTGATTTTCTTATTATAAGTATGGTGTCCATGTTTCATATACATATAGGAGAATATTGAGTACACATGGCTGGTCAATTGAGAAATGTGTCTCCCATTGTCATATTCTTGTTATTCCAATTTATTTTTGATATTTAACCAAAATTGGTGGCAGCATTTTCTATTCGAGCCCTATTTCTTCATCGCGAGAGTTTTGTGCTGACAGAATATAAAGTAAGTGAAGCAGTGTTCTGATTGAAGTTACAAGTTGTTCAGAGTGATATTTGGTGGTGTGTAGCATTGATTTGGATAAAATAACACTATTCGTGAAGCTTATTGATGGCGATACAACGTCACACGCCCCTTTTAAATTTTAAATCAGATAGTGCAGTAAGTCAATTTAATAAGTCTGTAGGTGTACCAGTCGATATCTTAGTCCGTTATCCAGCAAGTTATGTATAATCATTCTTGGCATGATTAAGAATTAGCGATCCAGTCAATCGTTGGTCAGTTCACGATCAGGTCATTCAACCACAGCAAGTTTTTTTCTTCCACTTAATGTTAATTATTTTATATGAAACTAATGACGTGAGAGTCCTCGTCAACACCATGAATAAGTGAACACAGCACTGATAGATGGATCTGCCGTGGTTATATAGATCGATCTGCCGTTGGTTATATAGATCGATCTGCTGTGGTTATATAAATGAGTTGTCGTGGTTATAGTTTTCCAACGAGCACAAGAGGTTTATTATCAACAACAGATATCTGTCTTTTCTTAAAGTATATTGTTGGGAGAAGATAATGGTGACTTCGTTCTCCTTTGATTTTTAAAATAATTCAAGGATGTTAGTCATTCCATGCTTCTCATTGTTGTCAAGTATTTAGACTTTCCTAAAACATTTTAGCTTGCCTACTTATACTAACACATTTGTTATTTCCTAGCATAAAATTAAACTCTCCACTTCGTCTTATGTTTCCAATATCATGTTACATCTGACTGAACTCATTAGGCAAGCAAGGTAACAGGATTCATCTAGTAGGCGACTGTAAACGCAAAGATTGTAGGGATTTCACTGGCAATAAATACATTTTCTTTCTGACTTAATTAAAGCAGTCATAAATTCTTTGTAAAATGAGGATACTCACAATGAGATTGAAAACGTACGAATGCTAAGAATGACAGAAATGGAAGTGATTAGAGAAGCGTGATGAAAATGTACTCTTCTTGTAAAGAACCGAAGATTGCGTAATCAACACCTAAATGGGACTTTCATGGAAATTATATGACAGAACTGTTTGACGACCAACGGAACAAAAAACCTACGATACATAACAATCATGACCAGCAATACTGAAAGCAGAAGTACCGCCGAAGACGGATGTGTCGGGCCAGTTGGCGCAAATTAAAACGGCGACACAACGCATTTCCATTCTCTGGACTACATTCTGCTGGAAATCTAGTATGACATGTCCTGCTACAAGAGAATTCAGCAGGAGTTTGAGAATGTACGCTGAAGAAGAAGAAGAAAGCAGAAGTAGAAAATGCAATAAAATGTGGAAAGTCTGCAGGCTCCGGCAACATAACAGCAGACATAATAAAAACTCTAAATGAATTTTGTGTGGATATTAAGTCTGCAGGCTCCGGCAACATAACAGCAGACATAATAAAACCTCTAAATGAATTTGGTGTGGATATTATCACAGAAATTTGCAATGACATATATCAAAAGTGTCACATACCTAAAGACATAACATCATCAATACTCATACCATTACCTAAGAAGCCCAGGGCTGTGGACTGTACAGAATAGAGAACAATAAATCTAATGAGCCATTAAAATACTCCTCAAGATCATATATGAAAGAATTAAAAACAAGATAGATATGGGTGTCGGTGAAGAACAATTCGATTTTAGGAAAAAGATAGGAACCAGAGAAGCTATACTTATTATCCGACTAGTGATAGATAAATATATAGAAGTCCAAAAAAGTATCTACATTTGCTTCATAGACTACAGCAATGCCTTTGACAGAGTCCAACATGAAAAGTTAATCAAATGTCTTCAAGAAATAGGCATAGATGGCAACTGAACAATCAGGCAGTCTGGGACTTAGTTTCCAGATTCGAATGAAGGCTCAAATAAGACTAGAATAGTTAGACTTGAAAGCTACAAAGACAAGTGTGTTCTAGTCGAACACGAGTGAGCTTAGTAAGAGGAATAGAGAGAGGTGTTCTATAGTTCTTCTAAATAGCTGATGTGAAATTATTATTCTTGGATGTGATAGGCATTTTAGTATGCCTCAAGTATTGTTATAACTTGTTGATGTTTAGATTGAACTGCGGAGGCCACGACTCCACAGGTTAATTGCACAGATTGTACATATGAACATTGAATCGCATATTAAATAACCACACATACTTATGATACGAAGTGTCTCTATATTTCATTGAATTGATATAGATAACCACAGAAACGAAACTGGTACCAGCACCAGAGTTACCAGAGAATCTTGCATTTAAAAGACTCAACCACAAGGTTTGAACTCCATTACATCTATTGTGACTCTATCACGTCGATAGTGACTCGGTCACACTACTGTGACGCTGCATCCTTATCATTACTGTCAAGCTCTATCATGACGCTAATACCAATAAGCCTCTTCTGTCACACTAGACGTCAGTCTAAGGCGCACACTCTCTCCTTGAGTGTATCCGCCATCACACTTCTGCTGACAGTACCAGTCCTATGCTGGTTGACCATCATTCTTCTGCGCCCTCCAAAATGTTCACCTCTAGCAATACCGCATTTCAATCCCTGATCTTTAATCCTAGCCATTGAAAAGGAATCATCATCCACATTAGTCTCACTCTCGCGTGTTATATCTCTTAAGGAGTTCAAAATGTCAGCTCGATCCATTGCCCATCGTCCTGTGCCACAATCGCACACGATGCCAGTTGATCTGTCACACTACTGTGATGCAATCAAGCGACATTACTGTCTCTCAAACCATCTTCTATCACATTGGTAAGTAGGCCCTATATACCATAAATTATATGAGTATTGTGGGTTCTTTTTTATGAGCTATCCATCAACAATCCTAAATCTAAATATCTGGATAATTAACTCACAGTTTGATTAACTATTGTTCAATATTAGCGCATCCACATATCATTACTCAGTCAACGAAGTTATGCCTTATTTGTCCCATATATATATATATATATATATATATATATATATATATATATATATATATATATATATATATATATATATATATATATATATATATATATATATAATTATCAGATGGAAAAAGAGGACGTTTCGACGTGCGCCTTTAAACCCAGTGCACCCTTTTGTAGGGTTACCATAATTGTCAGATGGAAAAAGAGGATACGCAAAGTTTTCATGAAATATGGCCAATATTAAGTGTTGCACAAATAAAATTAAAGTTAAACCACATAAAATATTGTTCTTATTTAATTATAAACTTGTATTAAATGAGTGTTAACTGAGTTTTGGCATTTTAAAAATCTTATTAAATTTAATTTAAATTCAATCACAAGTCAAAAATTTATTAATTAATCACTAACGAACTCGCGTTACCGTCTGCTATTGCGAAATGCGTTATGTTTGCGAAAAAATTGAAAATGGCTAACAGAAGTTCTGATGGCTAATGTTAATATTGAGCAAAATATATCTAGCGTGCGTGTTTATATCATTATACATAATAGATTAAAGTATATAACACAGAAAAGTTAAGTAAGAAAGTATCGATCGATCGGAGACGGACGGACGGTCGGGACGGAGAAAAAACCAAGACAAAAGCCACTTTTCTAGAAAGCCGCTCGGACGCCCGGACAGGGGCATAAAAAGAGGACTTGTCCGGGGAAACCCGGACGTAATGGTAACCCTATATATATATATATATATATATATATGAGGTATATAATAGGTTAAATACACAGTTACTGAAGATAACCAACTATCAATATAAAATAATCAGAAATAACAATAAAACATAGAACAAAGACAATTATCGACGTGTCGGTCCTATTGGGACCTTTATTAAGAAACAAAAACCAACTAAGACAACACAACAATATATAAAAAAATTGTACAAAAACAAAATCCAAAACCTAGAGAATGCCTTCCTTACAAAAGGCTATTGCCCAAATCGCGATATTGGCGCATCATTTAGATAAGGTGCAGAATTACGCATTCAATATTGACAGACAGAAATGATGAGATGAAAACCCTACCCTCAAACCCCACCCTCCCCCATTTTGGCATCGCGAATTGGTGTCCCGTTTCTTTATTTGTGCATTTTTCGTTTTATATTTTGGTTTTCATCTCATCATTTCTGTCAATGTTGAACACGTAATTCTGCACCTTATATAAATGATGCGTCAAAACCGCGACTTGGGCAATGACCTTTTGTATAGAAGGCATTGTCTAGGTTTGGGCTTTTTAAATTTTTTTTTTTATATTGTTGTGTTGTTTTAGTTGGTTTTTGTTTCTTGATAAAGGTCTCAATAGGACCGACACGTCGATAATTGCCTTTGGTCTATGTTTTATTGTTATTTCTGATTATTTTAAATTGATAGTTGGTTATCTTCAGTAACCTGTATACTGAACTTCTTATTTACCTCTTATTTGTCTGGTTACTGCGGTACTTTCCATTTTGTCCATTTTGTGAGTTTCTATAATCTTCGCAAATTTTCTGTCATTTTCAGATAATGTTAGCCTTTATTCCTGCTGCCCCCAGCCTATTTGCCTCGTTGGACGCGGCAATACCTTCGTCATCAAGGTCGCATATCCTTTGGACAATCATGCAGCACAACCTGTGAGTTGACCTTGTTCAGAAAATTCAACATCTGCGTCGTTGTTCGTAATGTGTTGTGTTGATTAGTTCAAGATTAGCGTCGTTGTTCGTAATGTGTTGTGTTGATTAGTTCAAGATCTGCGTCGTTGTTCGTAATGTGTTGTGTTGATTAGTTCAAGATTAGCGTCGTTGTTCGTAATGTGTTGTGTTGATTAGTTCAAGATTAGCGTCGTTGTTAGTAATGTGTTTTGTTGATTAGTTTAAGATTAGCGTCGTTGTTCGTAATGTGTTGTGTTGATTAGTTCAAGATCTGCGTCGTTGTTCGTAATGTGTTGTGTTGATTAGTTCAAGATCTGCGTCGTTGTTCGTAATGTGTTGTGTTGATTAGTTCAAGATTAGCGTCGTTGTTCGTAATGTGTTGTGTTGATTAGTTCAAGATTAGCGTCGTTGTTAGTAATGTGTTTTGTTGATTAGTTTAAGATTAGCGTCGTTGTTCTTAATGTGTTGTGTTGATTAGTTCAAGATCTGCGTCGTTGTTCGTAATGTGTTGTGTTGATTAGTTCAAGATCTGCGTCGTTGTTCGTAATGTGTTGTGTTGATTAGTTCAAGATTAGCGTCGTTGTTCTTAATGTGTTGTGTTGATTAGTTCAAGATCTGCGTCGTTGTTCGTAATGTGTTGTGTTGATTAGTTCAAGATCTGCGTCGTTGTTCGTAATGTGTTGTGTTGATTAGTTCAAGATTAGCGTCGTTGTTCGTAATGTGTTGTGTTGATTAGTTCAAGATTAGCGTCGTTGTTAGTAATGTGTTTTGTTGATTAGTTTAAGATTAGCGTCGTTGTTCGTAATGTGTTGTGTTGATTAGTTCAAGATCTGCGTCGTTGTTCGTAATGTGTTGTGTTGATTAGTTCAAGATTAGCGTCGTTGTTCTTAATGTGTTGTGTTGATTAGTTCAAGATCTGCGTCGTTGTTCTTAATGTGGTTTGTTGATTAGTTCAAAATCAGCGACATTGTTCTTAATGTGGTTTGTTGATTATTTCAAGATAAGAGTGTTTATTAATGATTGTCGATTGACTAGTTCTAGATAAGAGTGTTTATTAATGATTGTCGATTGACTAGTTCTAGATAAGAGTGTTTATTAGTGATTGTCGATTGATTAGTTCTATATAATAGTGTTTATGAGTGATTTATCGATTGACTAGTTCTAGATAAGAGTGTTTATTAATTATTGTTGATTGTCTTGTTCCAGATAAGAGTGTTTATTAGTGATTGTTGATTGGTTAATTCTAGATAAGAGTGTTTATTAATGATTAATTTTTAAAGTAAGTGAACACTAACTACGATTGTATTGATGATATTGAGTGTGTATTAGTAATGATAGCCAGCACAGAACATTGACTATATGACTTGTATTTCAATGAAATCTATTCTCGATATATAAAATATATAATTGAGATAGCATAGAGGTTTAGATAAACACCGAATAATAAAGTTAAATAATGGTGCCAGACTTGCTGAATTAAGGAATGAAACATTTCGTCAGTTTCAATTTCGTCACAATATTCTTTCATTCAAGTCTCTAGGAGAGCAGAGAAGCTAGGAATAAGTTTTAATTTCGTCACAATATTCTTTCACTCAAGTCTCTAGGAGAGCAGAGTAGCTAGGAATGAGTTTCAATTTCGTCACAATATTCTTTCATTCAAGTCTCTGGGAGAGCAGAGTAGCTAGGAATGAGTTTCAATTTCGTAAAATATCTTTTAATTGATCGCACTAATGACATCACACAGGCATCGGCAGCGCTCGAGTTTCCATAAACAGACTAGCTAGAAAAGAAGACTATCTATGGGATGAAAGTAGCTAAGAGATGAGTATCTAGAGAATGACAGTAGCTAGAAGATAACAATACCTAGGGAAGGAAACTAGCTATGGAAGAAGACTAGACATGAAATGATACTAGCCAGAGAAGAAAACTAGCTAGGAACGGACTAGCTATGAAAGGACACTATCTGTGGATGGAGACTAACAAGGGAAGGAGATACACTAGGGAAGGAGACTAGCCAAGATAAGAAAAAAGTCGTGGAAGGAGACTAGCAAGAAGACTAGCTAGGGAATAACACTAGCTAGAAAATGAGACTAGCTAAGGAAGGAGACTTAGTATCATACTATATAAGTGAAATTCAGCTGCAGTTTGAGAACCAACACTAAAGATATAACAGAGGTTGAATTCGTCTAATATAATGTGTATCAGTTAGTGTATAACAATTCCTAGAAATGTATGTGCAAGTCAAACACGAATGATGATTTTACTCTCAAACATGAACGATGATTTTACTCTCAAACATGAACGATGATTGCACTCTCAAATATGAACGATGATTGCACTCTAAAACATGAACGATGATTGCACTCTCAAACATGAACGATGATTTCACTCTCAAACATGAACGATGATTGCACTCTCAAACATGAACGATGATTGCACTCTCAAACATGAACGATGATTGCACTCTCAAACATGAACGATGATTGCACTCTCAAACATGAACGACGATTGCACTCTCAAACATGAACGATGACTGAACATTCAAACATAAACGATGATTGTGCTCTCTACAATTATTCTTCTCTATATTCTGTGTTCATTTGCAGGAAGATCTCCAGCGTCTGCACTTGCAACATCAAAATAAAATCAGTACTATTCGAGACAGCAATAATTTTGAAATTGTGACACGCCTACAAATATGATTAAACATTCATTCATTTACTCACAGAGAACGCAATAACGAATATATTATAAATAACAACATCGTTCCAGGAAGAATCATGTTTGCTACGTCTAAATGATTTCTTGCAAGAAAAGTTGTGTACATATTAGCAGGTAACACGATATGGAATATTATTGAGTAGCTGTTCTTACACTAGCAGATCACATTTCTAAGTTTGTGTGGAGGCGTTGTTTAAAAAATAACGCAATTTAAAAAAAAAACAATTATACAAAATAATGACTTAAATCAGAAATAGAAAAAACCATTAAATACAATAATATTTTTCTTTTAGTTCTCATTTTGACATTGCACAAAGAGTTTGGGGTCCTTGATAAATGCTGCTTTATTTGAAAGTTCCTCATCGCTCCCATAAGTTTTCTGTGGAAATCCGTCTCTGTGGACCAGTGTTCCTTTCTTAACTGGTTTATTGTAATGTGTAATGCTGTCTTGCAGGATATGTTCCGTGTCCCGTGCTGGCTGTCCACATTTAAAGAGAAGTGTTGAAACCAGTCTTAGTCTATATAAGTTGTTGTTTAGTCTGTTGTATCCGCTTCTGATGCGGATGATGATAACCTGCTCAGCTCTGTCAAGACAGTGAAAGTTGTCTTCTGGGTGGTCGACTTTCCTAATGAGAGTCCTCTTTTCTTGGCATGTTTATTCCGTGTTGTTTAATTTTTTTGCCATCATATCTGCCTCTTCATTTCCTGGTATGTCATAGTGGGATGGTATCCACCGTACTACTACACTTCTTTCAGTGCTCACCTCTAGTATGGTTTCCTTCAGGTATGGCAGTTTATCGCTGTCAAGGGATTGTAGGACAGACGTTGCATCAGTAAGAAACACCACCTATTGAAATGGGCTTATTGTGTTTTTAATTATTTCTGCAGCCATGCTTAGGGCCTGTACTTCCACATAGTAGTCTGAGCAGAAGAATCCAGTTGATCAATATAGAAATTAGTTTTCTTCTTCTGGATATTTTACGAAAACTCCAGCACCTACGTTCTTCACTGTTCTGGTTGCGGATCCATCAGTATATATTTGTATCCATGTTTCTCTGAGGTGCATATCTTCAATCATGTTTCATACATTCTTTTTTTTTTTAGAGCATTCAGTTCTCTAATAGTGTGGTTGTTGTTTGTGGTGGTTTTAATAGTTCGATTTTGATATTGTTCCCCAGGAACTGTTATTTCTTTTGTTATGTCTCGTAGTTCTTCATTAAATTCTCCTTTTAGATTTTTTGATCTGTGAATAAAACTTCTCTTTATTCTTTCACTGGCTAGGCCAGCAAATCTAGTCTTAATTGTGTGTGCTGGCATTATCTTGTTCTTCACTGCATGGATAATTGGTTTAGTGTCCCGCCTGTATGGTTGTGATGCCTGTAATTAAATCCATTTGATTCATGGGAACGCCCGTGTGTTGCCGGGGCCTAAAAGGGGAGCAAAGAATAACAACACTGTTTACCTTCCATGCATGTCGTAAGAGGCGACTAAGGAGGTTATGGGATTGGACAACCAACTCCATCCCATAAGGAGGTTAAGGGATGGAGTTGGCTGTCCCATCCCATATAGGGTCAGTGACCCAAAGCTATGCTGAAGTCTGATGTGTCACGCCGAAAGGCGCAGATATCACAACTATGCTGTAAACCATGACACAACACATTCCGTTCTCCGGACTACATCCTGCTAATCTGTAGGAGTTTGAGAACGAACGTAGAAGAAGAAGATTCATGGGAGAAGTATGTGAAGTGCTTGATTTTTGTACCTTGTCCAGAGATTGTAGATTGGAATTGACTGCTGAAGTCCATGCTTTTGATCCATATTCTAGTACTGGTCTAATTTCACATGTATATACGTTCTTTAAAAGTGCCTTAATTTACACCCCACCCCCTTTCCCTTTCCCAGCTTGTTCCTGTCAATTTTCTCAGGACGGCTGGCTTCTTTCTTGCCTTTGCATATATGTTCTCAATATGAGGCATTCATGTTAGTTTCTTATCTAGAGTGGTACCCAAGTACACCGGCTTCTCTACTATTTGAATATGTACATTTCCAAGCTTTATGTCCGCTGCTTCGTTCTTATTTGAGCACATGAAGAGTGTATTTTAGGACTTTTCAGTATTGATAATTACCGTCCATTTCTCTGCCTATGCTGTTACGTTCTCTGATACCTTTTGTATTTTATTATTGGCAATCTTTAGATGTTCTTCTACACACCACCAAGTCATCAGCTCTCAACCTTGTTGCAGTACGCAGGTTAAATCGTTTATGAACACAAGAAACAGAGTTGAAGACAATACTGAAACCTTGATGAATTCTATGTTTTAGGAAAACGTTTTCGCTGTTGTGACCTTCCATAGTGACCTTCCATTATTTCATATTGTGTAGGAATGATAGTATTCACTTACTCATGTCACCCCTGATTCCCTTCCTTTCCAGCTTTACTATCAGTCAATAAGAGTATAAGTCAATCTTTCCAGATAATGGCAAAAGCTTTTTGGAAATTTATCCATATGGTGAAAACTTTCTTCGTTTCTTGAAATGCATCTTCAATTATCTGAGACAGGAATGTTATTTGGGCTTCTGTGCTGTTGCACTCTCTAAATCTAGCATCATCATAAGGTGCCATGCCGGGTGACGTAGGCGATCATTGCTCTCCATAGCTCTCTATCTACAGTATTATATATCAAGATCGTTGTTGTTTCCCTGCCGTGCCAGGTTGTCAAACTTTCTAATATTTTCTCACGCTGTCGCCCTCTGTCGGTGGGACCTCCAATCTTGCCTGTTGTGACTATGTTCTCCAAATCTGCTAGTCTGATGAAGTGGCCAAAAAAAGAAGATTGTCTTTTTCTTATATTATTGATTAAGATCCGTTTCGCATTTGACTCTTTCAACACTTCCACATTAGTTTTTCTGTCAGTCCATGGTATTATCAGCATTCTTCTATAGAACCACATCTCTGTTGCTTCTAATTTCCCACTTTCCACTTTGTTGATTGTCCAAGACTCGCATTCATATGTTAGTATAGGAGTTATATAGCACTAGAATAAATCTAGCATATTCTAGATTAAGTACAATGAAATGTGGGCAAGTTACAGGTGCTGATATAATTTTAAAAAAACTTTATGGAATATTGGACACAAAGATATTCTCCCAACAATGATGGTAGCAGCTTATTCCTCTCAAGATGACTCGCTACTTTTCAGGAAACAATTTTTTCCAAACATTTGCGTATTGTATTCTGCATTGTTATTATTCTATACACCTGTAATCTTTGCCCGGCTTAGGCATGGGCATTAAATAGCAGTGTAGTCAGTCATCTTTTACCTTTCCCATCTTCAAGCAGTTATTGAACATCGTTGCCATCTCCCCTTGCTTGTTGTTAGACCTCCTTCTGATGTTTACATAAATCATCGGGTCCAGGCGCTGTGTTTTTGGATCTCTTCAGAGCCTCCGTAATTTCTTCGACCTTAACTAGCATTTATTTCTCCATGCTCAGACTCGTGCACATATCAATTACTTCATTCTTGACTTCCTTGTTTGCCTCGTAATTCTTATGTCCAAGTTGTGCGGTAAAGTGCGCAGGCAATGCCACACCCCTTGACACATCTGTTTTGTGCCAGGTCAGATCAGTGCCCATCCATGGATTTATGTAACCGCCAAAACAACTTAGTGACTTTTCCCGTGTTATCTCCTGGCATAATTCTTCCCATTTTGTTTCTTTTGCCGCATTGGCGGTTTAAAAAAAAATTAATATGAATCTTGCTATGTGTGATCTTATGCAATTGTAATATTAAGTTCGGTTGGACGAATGTCCTTTTCATTGACTTCTGCCGATGTGCTACAGCTTTCCTTTTGTTTCATCCATGCATCTTTAACTTCAGTGTTCCACAAGTTGACAGCTGCGTATTCCCATGTTTTGAGACTTACTCCTTTCTTGTCGAATTTTACTCACATCAGCCTTCCCCCCCCCCTCCCACACTCCCCAGGCAAGAGAACATGACAGAATGCAGCTGTTTTCGCGCAGGATGTGTTCGAGGGGTTTCATTCACATATGAAGACCTGTGCTGTCGCAAAAGATCTCGAAGATGCTTATAATAGAGTATCTTTGGATTTCTTAGTGACGCAGTTGCTGCTCTTTTCAGTAATGCATATATTGTCTACTGGGTTGGTGCGGCCCTGTTACAGAGAAAGGTGGTATTCAAGTGTGGTGATTGGGTATCGGAACCAATGGTCATATGCCCGGGTCTACCTTAGGGTTCTCCCTTATCTCCGGTACTGTTTAACGTATATACGGTATAAATCACTAGCATTCAAACAACAGGGTCCTGTAAAACTAGGTCGTATGCGAGTCCTTTTTGATGGAAGTCTGAGCTTCAAGGAATATGTAGACCACATAATCACAAGAGCAGGTAAAGAACTGGCAGCAGTGAAGGTTATGGCTGCTACCCAGTTTCGGCAGAGGTTACTTTTTCTTTTGTACCAGTGATTAGTGGTGACAGTGGTGGAGTGTGCACTTGCAATTCTTACGCTCAGTCAGACTCAGGTGGCACGATAGAACTAAATACAGACAAGAGTGGGGCTTTGTGAATTGTTCTGGGATGCACAGAGGACACATCGTTACGGGCAATGCGATACTTGCTCAACTGTCCAACGGCAGAACATAGAATACAGTATTGCCGTGCAAGGGAGTTCCTTTACATAAATGTGGATACAGAACATCCTTTGCTTCCCGAAATCCTTAAAGTCAAAGGTAATAGACTGAAGAGAGGAAAGTCGTGGATTGGACGGATATATTATATCATACAAAGCGTATGTAGGTTGCAGGATGTAGCTGCATGTGCAGAATGGATACGTCCGCCCATGGATTGCAAAGCGTCTTTCAGAGTTATAATAACACTTGATACGATAAGAAATGAATGGAGAAAGTGGCGGTGGAAGCTAAGGTGCAGACGTTGGTCAATGAGAACTCCCGTGAAGGGGATGTGATTATATACACAGATTGATCGGTGGTTAGACATTTTCGTAGTGCGTGGGCCTTCACAGCTCAGTGTGCAGGGAAAAGTGTTAGGGAGAGAGGGGAGCTTTTTCTGTGACTACGAGTAGTATGACTATGGAGAATATGACGTTGACTATGACATTAGAATGGATCCTCTCACAGAGGGGAGTACGGACCTGTATCCTTAGTGACTCAAAGAATATGATTATGAAAGTACAAAAGGGTCTCGTTCGTGAGCAATGAGCTGAGATATTGAGAGGGTCGAGGTTGGAGACGCTGACATTTATTTTCGTGCCTGGGCATGTTGGCGTTCCGGGCAACAAGAAAGCTGATTTACTGGCGTAAGGTCCTGTTGTTAAAACCCAGTGAGGAGCAATGGTTCGAGCAGATATGTTGAATTTCCTACAGGAGACAGCATGTGAAAATGAGCTTGACGTGGATAATGATTCTTATTTAATGGCTAGAATTAAGGAATAGGGTTTGAAATGTGTGGTCACCAGAGGGGAGCAGTTCGTGTGCCGCAGAATAATAATAGTCAATCAACATAGAACCGGAACTGTCTGCAGGGGGTGTAATGGCGGATACACTCGGGAGAGATATGAGCACCTATGGAGTTGTCCGGAGTGCAGTAATGATGATCCGACGATTAACTAACTAACTATTGAACATAAAGAATTGTACCAATTTCCTGGTCTCCGCTAACATAAAGAATCTCTGATAACGATTTGTAAATCTTTCGTGATCAAGGTGGAGCAAGGTATGAAGGAACACTTCCTTGATTTGATTGAATTACAAGTTAACAAGATTAATAAGAGTTTGACATTATAAGACAATTTCCAACACTATGAGAAAGCAAAATTATTCTTCACCGCTTTCCCCACATGATATTTAATGGAGAAGGGCTACAGTGTTGTATCACAGCTGTATACAGTGTTGGTCCACCAGGCAAATTTAATAGTACTATATAAGCACGTACTGGTTCACAAGGCAAATTTAATAGCACTATATCTTCTTCTTCTGCGTTCGTTCTTAAACTCCTGCAGATTAGCAGGATGTAGTTGGGAGAACGGAATACGTTGTGTCATTGTTTACAGCATTGCTGCTATATCCGCGCCTTTCGGCCTGACACATCAGACTTCAGCATGGCTTTGGGTCGCTGACCCTATATGGGATGGGACAGTCAACTCCATCTCATAACCTCCTTAGTCGCTTCTTACGACATGCATGGAAGGTAAACAGTGTTGCTATTCTGTGCTCCCAATTCGTGCCCAGGCAACACACGGGCGATAGTACTACATGAGTTCGTAGTGGTCCACCAGGCAGATTTAATAGTACTATATGTGCACGTGCTGGTTCACCAGGCTAGTTTAATAGTACTATATGAACACGTACTGGTCCGTCAGGTCAGTTTAATAGTGCCATATGAACTCGTAATGGTCCGCTAAGCTAGTTTAATAGTGCTATGACCTCGTATTGGTCTGCCAGGTAGGTTTAATAGTGCTATATAAGCTCCTACTGGTCCGCCAGGTAGGTTTAATAGTGCTATATAAGCTCCTACTGGTCCGCCAGGTAGGTTTAATAGTGCTATATAAGCTCCTACTGGTCCGCCAGGCAGGTGTAATAGTACCCTATGAGCTCAGAAAACACTACTTCGATCTCCAAGGGACTAAGAAACGTTTTTGGTCTTACATACGAGAAAACCTCAATCCGACCCACTTCTCAAAACTGTTGACCACCACTGATCTAGAGTTTATAGAGACTTTGTGTTAATGCTGCGGCGCTAGAAGGATGTGTTCAGTTAGTCTTTATAAACATGTTCCTAATTCCTACTTGAGGGCTAATAGACACACAGCCCACTATAGAATAATCTCTTTGGAAGGTACTTGCCTGACATATCTCATCAGAAATTCATAGATGTACGCTCTGTCTATGAATCTCCAAATATATTCCTCCCACTGATGTCGTCTACTCTCCCTATATTTCATTTTTCCATTACAGTATAATCTTGAATGGGGATGGGTGTGTTGAGAAATAATACCTCTTCGCTAAGGCACGCCACTTTAACCACGGACGTGATCTTTGTTTCATCAACTAAAAAATATAGCAGGTCAAAGTTCATTTTACCTGTGACAAAGACCTGCCAAGAGTTAAAGTAATGATGTTTGATATTTTTTTATTGCTAAGGAAATTGAATCAGTTCCAACATTTGATTATATATATGTATGAATTTGTTATCATTTATATCATTTATCTCACATATCATATATACCCATTTTTCCTAGAATTTGTATTGGCCATGATCTTCCACTTAATGAACTACTCCCTATTGTAACGATCATGTATATCTACAATGAAATGTTCACAGTCCATATTGTCCGCTCGTTTATGTTCTTACACTGTTAATTAGTAACTATGAATCGAAAACAAACACCCTTGAGTAATGTTCAAAAGCGACAGACTATGGAGTTGACAAACACGTCAACTCATTTTTAAAACCTGCCTGTCTGATTTAGTGACAAAATGGGTCTTTTTCTTATATTATTCTTGCATTCATTATAAACACCCCAACCGCATCTTTATTGCCTCTAATTTCCCACTTTCTAGTTTGTTTATAATGAATGCACGCATTTTCTCTTTTACTAGATGTGTTTCCTATCCTGCGTCATGGAGACGTGGTTCTATTTTTTGGAGACGTGGCTTTAGACAGGCTAAGTCATCTATTCTGTTTATTATTGTGGTGTTTACTGTTGTTTGTCTCTTGAAAAAGGTTCCATTTGAGCTGATACGTGGAGAATTGTCCTGTTTAGTTTTATTGTATGTTTTTTATATATACTTATTTAAATATATTTTTATTCATAGGCAAGGTTTTCAGTAACCTGTTTAATTCATTTTGCTTTACTATTTGTTCATTCGGTTGCTGCGGCACCCTCCACTTTGTCGGACACCTTCCGACCATTTGGTTATTTGTAGTTTGTTGAAGTGCTTTCATTAGCTCAACATGGTCTGTCCTCTCGGGAAAAATGATAGACGTACACCGGATACAGTCACGCCATAGTACTATCTCTGCCTTTTCCGTCGGCACAATTTGCGTCCAGTCACGAATAGAGTCAAATAATACATCAGATATCACTGAGTGATCAACGTTTTTGGTTAGCCTGTTTTGTACACATCAAATATAATTATGCTTGACTGCTCTCACTAAGACTTTCCCTTGTTAGGAGTTGGAGGCTTAGTTTCTTATGCTTGGACTGACAGAAACATAGTACTCGGATTATTTATATTTCTAGAAATAGCTGCAGAACAATTATACGATCTCCTCTTGTCTAGACGTTAACATAAATATTACCAGATACTAACAGAATTCATTGATTCTTCATTGAAGAAAGAAATATAGTATGCAGTCAAGAAATATAGCTTTATGTGAAAACATATATTTATATCAGTGGTGGGAATAATTGGCCAATGGAAAAAATCTGTCCTTCAAGGCATGTTTTATGGTCCGCCGGGCTTATTTAAAAGCGTTTACCCCCCCCCCCCTTTCCTCCAGAACTCATAAAAGTGTACTTGGTGCTCTAGCGGACTAGAAAAAAAGTCTTTGTGGTCCCATATCGCAGGAACAGTGCTGAGTCCAAATTGTTTCTGATTGACTCTGACATGTGCATGTTTAGAGGGCTTTAGTAAACTGTGTTGCGTGATAGGCAAGTCTTTAGTTATTGTATGTAAATTAATGTTAGATATGAATGTCTCACTTGTGGCACATCAAACCAACAATCTTGCAACAGCAACCCCTACTCTGAAGACCCAGAGTCAGAACCCCTGCCAAGACCACTTCATACGGTTGCGTCACCCATGAAATCCATTTTGTATCTGCGTCCTCCACAGTCCACTCAATGCCAGCAGCTCGCCGAATTTCAGATCAAACGGTCAGAAACCGGCTGCAATAGGCTGGTCTTTTGGCGAGAAGACTACAGAGACCCTGTTCTTACGGACCGACATCGATAGAACCGACTGCAATGGGTGAACCAGCATCATCAATAGCCGTTGGGAACGACTGATAACGGGTTTGGTTTAGTTAATGTCTGAAAGTTTTCTTCATGCCAAGGTTGAAACATTAATTACGTAAAATGAAATTCTGGTACACGTGTGAAATAATGTTGCATTTCTTTCTTCTGAAATATGTACTCACTGTGCAAAACTTAAATCCAACAGGTAGAGCGTTGAGCGGGGTAATGCAGTTTATGCTAATAACACGAAACACACATAGGCACAAACACACACACACAAATCAGACGTTTCGAACGAAAGGCCTTTATCGAGAATAACATACACGTTTACATCAAAAACGACAAGTAGGGACCACACTACTTGCATTCACATGTCTAGCGAAATGGCCGGAAGAATTTTTCTGAACAGTATACAAAGCAAAAATAGTAATTTAATGTGAAGGATGAGCCGGATGCATTTTTAAAAGTTTGTTAATATCGAATTCAACTTTCATTAAAAACAGTAATTTAACGAAAATATGACGTAATATAATGAAATGCAACGAATATATTTGCTACTGAAAGCATAAATCATAATAACACATATATACATGCTCTATTTTCACATTGACAGAAAATCGACCATTATTTCTGTCAGAAATTGTCAATTTTCAAACGATTAAAAAATTGATGACAAAAATTGATCTTGTAAGACTGCCATAAGATTAATTGTTAGGTTTGCTTGTTTTACGTTGGCTCCATAATAATTAGTACGGACTATCGTGTGATTTCCGCCGGGAGCGTAGTTACGTTGTGCCACCGTTATGCACCTTGTAGGCCCATCACACAGCCGATTTCGCTATGCCTTGACATTTCGGGTGGGCTACCCTAGCCTGTGACAGCCTTCCCATCTGTCACCAGGCGGCATATGATGAATTAAAATGCAGGATTTAAATGATTGAAACCCATCGAAAAATCGGAATATAAATTAAATTTTAAATATATATTATCAATTTCTTATATATGGAACCACCAACCCCTAGACCATCTGAATGCCCTCCAATTGCTTCTGAACCCATAATCGCCCTCTTAGAAGTCTTCAGCGTGCACTGTGGGGGGGGGGGGTATCGCCCACTTTGGGAACCTATTGCTTTAAGTGTAGTGATAATATAATCTGTCGACTAGCTAGCTAGCACTATCATTATTTCCCTTTCTGATAAGTCATGTTCCCTGACACATTTAGTTAGCGAGTTTGCTTGTCGATTTGTCTTGTCAGTCCAAGACACGGCACTTTCAACCTTGGATGTTGCATAGAGAAATAGCATTGTTCTTTTACGAACATCGTAGCATTGGTAAGGTTCCCTTAAGTACTTTTGTATGAGATAGTAATGAATTGTATGTTATAAACAATTTGATATCCTTGTATTACTGACATAAAAACAATACTATATGTAGAGCTACGGAGATACACTGTCGTTACTTTATAAAAAATGGTGTGAAATAATTTTAGTGCCAATGAGTTAACTGAGAACAGGATAAGAGTCTAGTACCTGAAAACTCTTGTTCAGGCTAATCCTTCAGTGTCTAGTACCTGAACACTCTTGTTCAGTCTAATCCTTCAGTGGTGAAGGTCGATGTTGCCGTTCGAGGATTATCACTACTTTTGAGCAATAACGGCATGACACAGTTGATTTCCCTATAGACCAAGTTTTCGTATAAGAGTTATCCCTACAAGTAATTGCCATCGGAAACTATTTGTTGTGTTAATCTTTCCTACATTGTAAGGGCTATATTCAGGATTCTGGAAATATTTATTTTAGACCTCGAGAGGTGGGTGCATGTAAGTCGATAATATTGCGCAAAATGTCGTATATATGAAATATTGTATTCGTGCAATACATTTATTACTTGGGACCTTTGTGGTTGGTATTTGTGTTATGTTTGGATTGATGTAGGGAAATATACTTTGTGTGATATTGTGATTGCTGTAGGGAAATATATTTTGTGTCATGTTGTGATTGCTGTAGGGAAATATATTTTGTGTCATGTTGGGATTGCTGTAGGGAAATAAAGTTTGTGTCATGTTGCGATTGCTGTAGGGAAATAAAGTTTGTGTCATGTTGGGATTGCTGTAGGGAAATAAAGTTTGTGTCATGTTGGGATTGCTGTATGGAAATACACTTTGTGTCATGTTGTGATTGCTGTAGGGAAATATAATGTGTCATATTTGGATTGCTTTAGGGAAATATAATTTGTGTCATATTGTTATTGCTGTAGGGAAATAGAAATGGTCATTTTGAGATTGCTGTAGGGAAATACAATTTGTGTCATGTTGGATTGCTGTAGGAAAATATATTTTCTGTGTGATGTTGTGATTGCCATATGAAAATATAATTTGTGTCATATTGTTATTGCTGTAGGAAAATAGAAATGGTCATGTTGTGATTGCTGTAGGGAAATAAAATTTGTCATGTTGTGACTGCTGTAAGAAATGTAGATTGTCATATTGGGATTGCTGTAGGGAAATATACTGATATTTTATAAATAATAAATGACAGTAGAGTTTTCATCGTATTACTTGAAGCTCTCACATCAAACAGTAGTTAAGTCATTCGTTTTCGGATCATGACAGTTTGCTTACAAGTGCATTTTTCTTAGATCACCCGGTAAGAACGCTGCAGCTACGGAGTTGCGTACTATGAGTATCACTCCTGGAAGGCAGTGAAAGGGACAGAATAAATATGAGGAAACCTACATATAATGAAACTGAACTTAGCCCGTCGACAGTAAAAGATCTCTACACATAATTATTTAAGACTTCATTCGTTACATTTTTAAAATTATTGTTTTTATTTTGTTGATCACTATTTATATACTTGGAGTCGAATGCCAAAAATAGCTAAAGCCGACCAAACTGATTACACAGAAATAATCAAAATAGACTTGGTTTAGGTCATATTTACGTTTTATTTTCACATGTCATATACATTGGAGAGCGTTCATGGCTGAACTCTCCTAAGCCTTGTGCTGCCCGTTATCATTTAAAAATATCATGAACAGCTTAATTCTTGTTCGTGGGCACGTAAGTTTAAATATTTCATCTAACTACATGTTTTAGGAAATAGTTTAAATATTTCATCTAACTACATGTTTTAGGAAATAGTTTAAATATTTCATCTAACTACATGTTTTAGGAAATAGTTTAAATATTTCATCTAACTACATGTTTTAGGAAATAGTTTAAATATTTCATCTAACTACATGTTTTAGGAAATTTGTTGCTAATGAAAAAGGAGGTTGAACTAAAAGTAGGATCAACATCAATTAAAATATGTGGAAGGTCCCTCGGGTTTAATTTCATTCACCAGTTACCAAACGTCTACACACCCGACTCTCACTGGACAGACACATCATGTCAATGACACATCACCGATTATATAATCGGGAACCTTCCAAATTTGAGTTGAACAAGTTTAACAGTTTCGCTACGTACATTAACGGCAGTTTAATTCAACGTCTCTATTTGTGCAATCACTGTTTACACAAGATTCAATGACGTCTTAATGTACAAAAACTGTATTCTTGATTAAATGTTCTTTATTGTGATAAAATCTTTCCAAAGAAGATAAGTTAGACAAAGAGATTGTAATATATAGCAGCACAATCATCAAGTGCCGTCTCCGCAACGAAGGTTGGCTGCAACGGATCTCCAACATTCCCTGTCTCTTGTCTTGGTGTTGCACTCTACTAGACTGTAACCTGTCCATCGTGTGATGTTACTCTCCCACTTGTATCGCTGCCTACCTCTTGCTCGCTTCCCTTTGACTTTTTCCTCAAGTATGGTCTTCATTAAGGTGTCATGTCTTTTAATGTGTCCACAATATTTTATTTGCTTGATCTTTATTTCTCTTAGTAGTTCTTTCTTTATCTTAAGTGTTTTTAGCACCTATTTATTTGTTTTCTTCTCTTTCCATGATGTTCCCCCTGTTCTTCTATATACCCACATCTCAAAGGCATCAATTCTGTCTTGTATTTGTTTATTTAGTGTCCATGTTTCTGAGCCATACATTAATATATAGTAGATATAGCATTTTATAATTCTCATTTTTAACTTGTTTGTAATTTGTTTAGATGTTAATATTTTCCTCATGTCATTGAATGTACTTTTAGCCATTTCTATTCTCCTTTTAACTTCTGTTTCACATCTGCCATCATTTGTGACTATGTGTCCAAGATATTGATAGTGTTTTATCTGGCGTAGTTTCTCTCCATGTATATTTATGTTTAGCTCTTGTTCTTCTGTGTCTTTGCTGATTATCATGGTTTTTTATTTTTGGATGTTTATATCCAGTTCAATTTCATTACTTGATTTATTGACTTGATCTATTAGTCTTTGTAGTTCATGTTCACTTTATGCTAAAAGAACAGTATCATCTGCATATCTAAGGGGATTATTACATCAGAAGACAACATATTAAGTGTTATTCACATGCTTACCACAGTGCCCTTTACAAAGCTTTATTATACAGACAAGATTGATACAAAGTCATGGGCAGACCTTGCAAACGATGAATTAGAGAAATACAAAAATTCAGCGAAAACAAACAAATATGAATCACACAAAAAAAAACCATCTCCAGAGAACTCTTCTACCACTGGCACTGTAGACATAAAAGGGTATAAAACGAAAAGAAGAAGAAAGAAGTAAAAATTTGTTCTACATTCTCTATATGAGAAGTTTATAGAATTAGTCTGTAACATTTTTATTTAAAGGCCTGTATTCGTCTCTCCGTGTCAGCAGTGATCATCCAACTATTACACCCATATAGCACAATAGAAAAAATTAGAGTGAATTATAAAATTTGATTGTCATTCTAACACTGATGTGCTTTTTAAAATTAATTTTAAACTTGACATAGATGGTAAAGACATCTCGAGTCTTATTTTTAATTTTTCTGTGCATTTTCCATCGTTGCATATGCTAGGTCCGTGGTAGTTTAAAGTGTTCACTTCCTTAAGTTTATACCCATTCATCATGATGTTGAATGTGCTTCTGTGTCTCTGCAGTTAACCAATATCTTGCTGTTTTCTGTGTTGATTTCTATTCCGTACTTGCTGGTAACTTTTGTCTAACTTGCTGTTAATTCTTGTAATTCTTGTTCTGACCCAGCTATAAGATCAGTATTATCAGTGAAACGCAATTGTAAATTGTACGACATTCGATCGATATAGATACGCTGTAATCCTGAAGGGTCTCCTTCAAAATATATTTCATGATCTATGATGTGTTCTAGGTATATGTTGGACAGTACTGAAGACATTTTGCATCCTTGCCGAACTTCCTCATTTGTTTTAAAGAACTCGCCAATTGTATTATTTGATAAGACAGCACTATTTGCATTTTTCTAAAGTTATTCAACAGTATCTTTATTATGGTGTCAAAATTAAATTGTCTCAGTATGTACCAGAGACCATCATACCATCTCGTATGCAACGTTAACGCGAAATGAATGGGGATTCTTAAGTCAAAATGTTTACTAGAATTGGAAACATGATGATGTTATTAGAAATGGCACAGGAAGATGCTACTAGACATAGTACATGATGATGTTACTAGAGATGGTACATGATGATGTTACTAGAGATGGTACATGATGATGTTACTAGAGATGGTACATGATGATGTTTCTAGAGATGGTACATGATGATGTTACTAGAGATGGTACATGATGATGTTACTAGAGATGGTACACGATGATGTTACTAGAGATGGTACATGATGATGTTTCTAGAGATGGTACATGATGATGTTACTAGAGATGGTACATGATGATGTTACTAGAGATGGTACACGATGATGTTACTAGAGATGGTACATGATGATGTTACTAGAGATGGTACATGATGATGTTACTAGAGATGGTACATGATGATGTTACTAGAGATGGTACATGATGATGTTACTAGAGATGGTACATGACGATGTTACTTGACACGTTGTACGAGGGTATTATTATACATGGTCAACGGTGATGTTATTATACTTGATAAACGGTGATGTTATTATACTTGATAAACGGTGATGTTATTATACTTGATAAACGGTGATGTACATGGTGTACGATGATGTTATTAGACATGGTGTACGAGGGTATTACTAGACACCATACACCATTATGTTATTGTACATGGTGCACGATTATGTTGCTAGACACGGAATATAATTAACTCTTCCAAATATACTGAAGTTCTTTATATCGTGTCATTTATCACATCATACATTGGGTGAAGAACAATTCCACATCGTCTTACTGCTCATCGGGTTATCATGCGTCAATCGTACAGGCAGTTTGAAAGAATGTGACTGGATCGTTTTATCAATGTCATCCGTCACTCACATGGATAATTTGAAAGAGTATGACTAGATAGTTTTGTCACTGATGCCATGCGTCACTAGGGGTAAAAGTTTGAATGTGACTGCAGTAAAATTGCATCACAGTTGGTAGTGAACTGTTGTCCTAATCTGTTGATACGGAATTAATATTTATTTGAGAGCTTTTCACGACTTCCAAACGTTCCCATGTACAAGCAGTCTGAACACATTGGTATCAGAACAAATCTAGGACAGTAAATTTCACCAGGTTGTCAGTTTGTCGCTGGCCACGTCACACTAAAGTGATGGAGAAACCAGAAATGTATGGTTGCTGATCAAGAGCTCATGAACTTTGGTTCAAGTTGGAAGTACAGAAACATAATTTTTTTGAGTGTTAACGCCCCCGTCCCCTTTATGAGATCTTAACATGACATTTAGTACTGGGAATTTAGATCAAAGGCGGGTGATAATGAAAGCATTACACTTGAAAATGTCCAAATGACTTGTGTTTTTTTAAAAAGGTAAACTCCCTTTTTCTTAAGAAGTATGTACAACCCAGGTTTCATGTGGTACGTTCTATCGTCTCCACTCATTGAAGCGTGTCGTCTCTCACTTTCTTAGTTTTACTTTCTCTCAAATAATCCCATGGGTGATGCAGCAATGTAGGCCAGTGGGAATCGAACCATTGTCATTTTGTTACAGAATCCTATGTGTCAGAATCCTAGTTGGCCACGAAGTATATGCTACTCTCCTGGCATAGCGTAACAACCCTGACTTACTATTAAACTGGAAAACTTGTCACTGCTTGTTCTTGCCCTACGAAACATATCTTTTGATTTCCTGGAAAGTTTCTTTCAACCATTAGTGAAGCAACTCCCTACATTTCTGAAAGACACTATCCATGCTTTGTCTTTCTTGGACTATTTTTCGCTGTCCCTACCCATACTTCTTTATACTTGATGTCTGTCCCCTTTATACCTCCATACCACACTCAGAGTTTCTCAAGGTTTCTGAAGTTCTTCCTTAACAAACATCCTCATCAATATGTGTCTATATCTACGCTCATCCATCTTGCGGAGCATGTGATTACTCTCAACTCATTTGAGCTTAGTGGGCACTTCTTCGACCAAATCAATGGTCCCAACTATACCTGTTTGTTTATGGACCACATTGAGTACAAGGTATGGGAACTCTATAGTTGGGCCTTCCAATTGGTGTTTCAGATGTGCATTGATGATGGAATTGGCATCTCAGATACGTCTTAAGATGATTTGTCAAGCTTTATATACTTCATTGACAACTTACGCCGGGCCATTAAATTTACATCCGAGATATCTACCTCCCATATAAACTTTCTTGACATATCTTTCTTTCATCAACCAACCCTCCTGTCTTAGTACATCGATACATAACAAACCGACTGATGCATGTAGCTTTCTCCTCTACACCTCCTCTCATCGTGTTGCGATTCCCTGCCATTTTCTCAACTTCTCCCCCCGCGGCGTCGGTGAAATAGGCAGCAGGAATTCTCGAGAAAACCCATGAGATTATGGATTTCTTCCGATGTCACTCATGCCATGACAGGGTCTTCAGCTCTGCCCTATTTTCAGTGTGCAACGTCTCCCGCCAGGACACCCTCAAGAACACACGGAGGTCGCCCTCCACGGACAAGGTCAAATTAGTTCTCGAAGTTCACCCCCATAGTTCTGTTGCCCGCCATGTCCTACATAGACAACTCCCTCTTCTTCAGTCGAATCACAAGTCCCATGATATGAGTGTTCTGTGACCCCCCCCCTCTCTCTAGTTGCTTACAGGCGTGACAATAACAAGGAATATATTGATCTGGAGTCATCTGAAGCTGACGTTCCTAATTATTTTGGCACAATCAACTGCAATCTACACCTGTGCATATGTCACCCAGACACGGCCTGTCACATTCTCCAAAGCCACTTTCACAATTGAAGATGTTTCCGCATGTGTTCCGCAATGTAATCTATGCCATAATCTGCAAGCGCTGCATCATGACGTACATAGGTAAGACTGTAAGGAGGCTCGCAGACCGATTCTGTGAACATCTGTACGGCATCAGAAACTATACTGGTACTTCTGTTGCTGACCACTTCAAAGGCACGTGCTAGCGAGTTGCCCAAGGTATTCAGGTGACATCTATTAAGTTCTGCCACTCAGATGCTAAGATGAACACAGCTTGAACACTTAATAACCACTGGAAAGATCAAAGGGAGAAGAGATAGGGGTCGACAAAGAGAAAAGTCACTAGATGGGCTTGTATTGTAGCACGATAGAAGCTCACCAACCGAGCTTATTGACAACACAAGAGACAGAAATTTGTGGAGAAACATGATCGCCTACGCCAGTCGGCATGGCACTTGATTGATTAACTTAGATGCCTGAACCGTCACGCGCTTGAGAACAGTTATTTATATCAATTCGGAAGGATTGAACCCTTTGGGATCACTACCACCAAGTCGTATGGATGACTTAATGTTGTTCCGTCATTTCTATGCTTGTATTGTTTCACCGATATTTTGGTATGTTTTGCCTATTTTCTGTTTGCGTTATCTGATCTTATAGTTTTAACTCGTCCGAGCTATGTCTATATTTAGCTCTGCGTGTGAACGTCAATTGTGCCGTTCTTACTCGTCGTTTTTCTTGTTGTGATTGTATTCTTGATAAAGGTTTTTTGTTCGAAACGTCGATTTGTGTGTGTTGCTATGTGTTTCTAATGATTAACAAAATTTTCTTAGCCCGTTCCTAGTTTTGCGTACTAGATTTCTGTTTTTGTGCAGTGAGTACATATTATCGATTGACTCCCTCCACGAGCTAAACACACGTCCATGAACCCTTAACACAACAATGCCTTTGAGGAAATGAACCTTTCGAGCTTGGGTATCGCCTCGATTACTCAACCTATGAGAACCCGTGCTTTTGAGAGAAAGACTATGAGAAGACTTCAGCTACCTGATGATAAAGTAATTACTTCAACATCAATAAAGATATTAAATGTTGAGACGGAAATGAGGTAGGCATTAAAGTACAACACCCCGCGAACTGTGTTGCATGTTATCTAGTTAATAAAAGCTGTTAATTCCATACGATGATGCCACCAGTTTCAGACTCGTATTGCTGAATATATCTGATGTGCGTGCACATAACTAAATGATCCAACAATGAAATAGAATAAATCCTGTGTCATGTTGTCACGTATGGTAGTCAGAGCTGGACATCTGTGTGTTGTTCTGTATTTTCTGACAGCACCTGTTCTCTTTGAATCTGAAAATTGATGCCGCTCAAGAATTCGAGCACATTGGGTAATTCCCAGCGATGGATACTTATGATGTGTCGACGATGTGAAAGTTCCTTGGAGGCACTGAGTAGTCTTTGTAGCGTTACTTCTCTCCACTGAAAACAATTTAATAACAATTTCAATCATCGTATTAAAATGTTTAAATATGTCGCAAGTTATAATTATATTATACTAATGGTACAATATCATATTCAGGACGTAGCTATCAAACTAGCTGGTTTGACTTTAATGCTTTTCTTAACAATAAAATTTAGTAGGCAGCCATTAGTTTCTGGGCGGTCTGTATAAGCACAGTAGCCTATAGCGAGGTTTGAATTGGTAATATGGCCGTCAGATATGCGACAAGTACCTCTCTGCCACAGTTTCTGACTATTTATATATACTGGGGATACAAAAGGTTCTTCATTAATATCGTGCAAACCCACGGTTAGCAGATAACCAAGATTCTAAAAGCACCTCCTCGTGATGTGTCCTGGAAATAGATCGCTTCAAAACAGTCTGGTTAACACTTTATAGATTGTATCTGGGCAGTGTAGATAGTGAAAATGTGATTGATTACATAGAAGAAACAGGATCACTGAATGACAACTATATGTTCTCGCAGCCAAAACACTGAACACAGCCTCTGGTCTGAACTGCCGAGCTGTCGTAACCAAAGCTCACATAATCAGCGATAATAATGAGCAAATCTCAAAAGAAGTAAGGATACTAAATATTTCTTCTTTTGCGTTCGTTCTCAAACTCCTGCGGATCAATCCGAATGTAATCCGGAGAACGGAATGCGTTGTAACATGGCTTACTATACAGCATATCTGTGATTTATGATCCTATGATTTCTGAAGACATCATTCACTTTGACACTATATTGGATGAGACAGAAATCTCAACTCAAAAAATTTATATGACATGTGTAGAGGACGCACATGGACTGGGATGTTCACGAGGTTGGTGAATGAAACTTTAACTAAGAAGGCGAACCGACCATAGTCGGTCCAGCTCTGTAGAGTGACTATGTTCCTATACCGGATCCAGGCTCAAAAGCAAGAAAAGGTTCAGTACGCGAACGCACAGGAACAGTGTACCGTTTCATTACGCGACATGAGTTTACCTGTAGTGGAATGTATGTCAGAGCTTGCACGTCTTAGACCACTGTTTATTCAGTGTGGATGTACTAGCATGTGGATGTAGTGTGGAATGACACATGCTGGACAATCTTCTAATTTAGGGGGGTGGGGTGTTTCCGTGAGAATTTCGAGACATATTGCAGGCAAAAGGATGTATTTCCTCCCATCATTTCAGGCACGGGGCTTCATCAAGGTTCGTCACGCTTCATTACAGTGGAGATTGTAGTCCAGCACGGTTCATCGCAGTGGAGAGTATTGCCCAGCAATTTTCGCCATAGTAGATATTGTGGTCTAGAATGTTTCATCACAGTGGAAATTGTTGTCAGCCTCCTTAGATTTTTTCTTACGACTTGCAATAATATATTGCAGTGTTAATATCTTTTGCTCTCGTATCGGATCCCGGTAACGCAGAAACGATAAAGAAAGAAACACATACAGCTATATAAGAGTAAGAAATATTAACAACTATTTTATCGTCAAAACTCATTTCATTTTTTTTTCCACACAGAAACAACCAGTTCATTTCCAAACGTTCAGATGTTACAACAAACGTTGTGTCTCGTCTAGACTGTTGCCCTTCAGAAACACACTTCATACACCTGCGAGGAGGTATTTCCAGAGAAGGCAAGATTGTTGAACTCTACAGGAACTATCGCACAGTGCAGAAGTTCTACGAGACCTCATGCAGACCAGAAGTGAAAGATCGGCCTTGTCCTTTGATAGACGAAAAGATTCAACATTTATCACGGTGTGCACAGAAGTACAGCTACGTATACGCCTTCATCAGGGACTACAATATGTCAGAGAGCTACAGGTTAGATTATATTCGGATCAAATCTGGTTGTTCCTGTGAGGTACAGTTTAATTATCCAGTAGAGTTATCCCTTGATGGAACCGAGGAGCCATGATGTACATTTCAACAGCTGATTTTTGTGTGCGTTTTCAATCGTAATCTTCTGTATTGTCTGTCCATTAAATTCAATCATCTATCAAAGTGAAATCAAATATGAACTCACATATTTCCATTAAATTCGAATTTACAACTTGTCTTCAAATGGTTTATTGTGAGAACTGCGCTTATATGTGTATTTTGTTGTCTTTTAAATTATGTTATAATTGTATTAATTTTTCTGCACTTAATTTTGAGATTTCTCAGTGCATATTATTTTCACCAATGCATCAATTGTTTGTTCTATGAGCGTTAGAAGAATGCTGATATAATTACTTGCCATTCGTGACTAGTAATCGTTTTACCATCCTAGAGTTCAGCAATCACTGTCATGTTACTAGAGTAGAACAATCCCTGTCATGTTACAAGAGTTGAACAATCCTTGTCATGTTACAAGAGTTGAACAATCCCTGTATGTTGCAAAAGTAGAACAATCCTTGTCATGTTCTAGAGTTGAACAATCCTTGTCATGTTAAAAGAGTTGAACAATCCCTGTATGTTGCAAAAGTAGAACAATCCTTGTCATGTTCTAGAGTTGAACAATCCTTGTCATGTTAAAAGAGTTGAACAATCCCTGTATGTTGCAAAAGTAGAACAATCCTTGTCATGTTCTAGAGTTGAACAATCCTTATCAAACGGTATCCATGTTGTAATCAGGATGGGAAATTGTTAAAAAAAAATAAATACGCTAAATCGTCAGTGGTTTGTTTAACTGTGTCTGAAATAGCAACATTGTGACCTGTAATACACGTTGTAGGATTGACTAAGGAAGATTGGGAAGTTGGAGTTCGCTGTCTCATCTCGTAGGTCAAAAGGACTCAAAAGCCAGACACTGACATCGATTGAACGTGTCAGGACGAAACCAGATATCGCAGCTATGATGTGAACAATGACACGGTGCAATATGTTCTTTGCATTTCTGGCTGATAATTTGCAGTAGATTGAGAAGTAACAAAAACTGACATAATAGTCAGCATAAAAATTTCAAGCAGTTGTGGGTACAAATTTCAGAGTAAACTATACTACACGCCAGATATTTCATTGTATCTCATTACCATATGAAAACTATGAATATGTTTTTCTCCATACTGTAAGTTATCCAAAGTGTATATGTATATGTTTTATGTGTTCATGTTTAAATTTATCATTCAACTGTAAATTTACCTTTACTGTTTTATTTGTGTGTATGGGTATGTGCTAAAAATATTCTGATGACCAACTTTGTTTCAAAAGTATTATATGTTACTTTACGCAAACATTATATTTCTGTTATTTGTTCATATATCGAAATTTAACTCAAAATAATCATGAATTGAGTATCTGATTGAGGAAAAGAAGACATTTCAAATTAGTTAGGGTATTTGATAGAAATAGTATCATCATTTGGAGATAATGTGTCATTATTTTGAGATTATGTGTCATCATTTGGAGATGATGTGTCATCATTTAGAGATGATGTATCATTATTTGGAGATGATGTGTCATTATTTGGAGATGATGTGTCATTATTTGGAGATGATGTGTCATTTTTTGGAGATGATGTGTCATTTTTTGGAGATGATGTGTCATTATTTGGAGATGATGTGTCATTATTTGGAGATGATTTGTCATTATTTGGAGATGATGTGTCATTTTTTGGAGATGATGTGTCATTATTTGGAGATGATGTGTCATTATTCGTAGATGATGTGTCATTGTTTGGAGATGATGTGTTATTATTTGGAGATGATGTGTCATTTTTTGGAGATGATGTGTCATTATTTGGATATTATGTATCATCTTTTGGAGATAAAATAGTCAGTCTACATCCTGTATCACTTCCACTTCCATTAGGACAGTTAGTTGTTTTGTTTTCAGTTCGGTAGTTCCGTGGCTATTTTCACAATGCATTAGCTAGTTAGGTATATTACGTCTCACTAGGTCTGCCCAACTTCAAAATGGTGTATCTCAGCGTAGCAACAATATAATTGAAATTTTGTTTGTGAATGTGACATGGTATAGTCCACATTAATTAAAACTAAAGTGGCTTCAGTTTTCGTTCATTATCATATATGCGAAGTGTTCTTTACAGAACGTTGTTCTCATTGCCACCATGTAAACCTCTCGGTTCTGTGCAAGCAGCACAGCTTCTTCTAGTGTCATGTTCAGACGGTCTTCGTTGTCATGTGTCAATCGTAGTCTTGGTATGCCTCTTCTTCTCTTTTCTGGAACTTTTCCTTCCACGATTAATCTTTCAAAACCATTGTATCTCTTTTATATGTCCGAAATATGTTAGTTTGCGTTTATGGATAATTTTGAGGAACCAGTTTTTCTTCTATGTCCAGATCTTTGCAGACGTCTGTGTTGGTTTGTCTTTCTGTAATGATATTTTTGGGACATTTTTATAACATTTCATTGCGAATGCCAATATTTCTTCTCCATTGCAGATGTCATTGCCAGCGTCTCACAGTCCCATATTGCCAACTGGAAAGATAAAGTCTCTTAATAGTTGTAACTTTGTTTGTCTGTTTGCCTCCTGCCATATATTTTTTATGTGATGTTTTTGTAGGGCCATTGCTAATCTCTTTCTGATCTCTGCAGAGTAATCTCCTGTAGTGTTGATGGATGACCCGAGATATTAAAAGTTGTCGAAATTTTCTAGTTGTTCTTTGTCAATGACTATTGTAGGTGTGAGTTAATCTCTACAAATATTTTAATTTTTTTTTTGCATTGCAGAAAAGATTGTGTTCCTCGCTATGCTCATTGACCGACATAATCATACGTTCTAAATCTGTGGTCTCATTAAATTAGGGTGGTGTCATCTGCGTACCTAATTTCTGGAATTTCATGTCCTCGATACTGAGTCGCCCCATAACGTGGGTTTTCTAATACATTTCACATGATGTTTTCTGCTTATATTTTGAAAAGGTGTGGGTAAGAGGATGCGTCTCTGTCTGACTGCTTTGGACCTCAAACCAGTCAAATGTTTCTCCCTGGAGGCGGATAGAAGTAACATTAGTTTATTTGCGAATATATATATATATATATATATAATATATATATATATATATATATATATATATATATATATATATATATATATAAATATATATATATATATATATATATATATATATATATATATATATAATATATATATATATATATATTTATATATATATATATATATATATATATATATATATATATAAGTATACAACTGGCATGATTATGCGTGGAATTTTAGTATTGTGTACTTTTGAAAACAAGACAAACTGTATGTAATTTTGTATCTGGCATAACGTTTACATTCTCTGTCAGCAGCGTTTCTACTACAAATGTTTTGTAGTTTAGTAGGAAAAAATAGTGTGTGAGTAAAGTTTATTGCATTAATGAAGATTACAATTAAAATTTTAAAGTATATTTGCAAAGATGTAATAAATATTTGGCTGAACGAAAACAACATTCCATTCGACAAAATGTCACTGAAGCCTGAATTACTTGGAAATGGGAAAAGACACATCATACAAAGATATTTCATTTAGACAAGGCAATCTAGCAACATGGTCACAGATGTTTAAGACTACCGCCTTACCATTTTCACTTAAACATAACATAATTAGTCTGAGATAAAAATTAAGGAACAGGTAGCAACTAAAAATAAACGTTGAAATTCAAGGTGTTGAAAATACTTAGAAATGTGATATAGTCAGGTATTATTGGAAGAAATGTGAGAACTATGTGTAGGAAGAGAAATATTGGGAAAATAATGGTTTGCCCGTCATTCAGGCGAGATTGGTATCAATTTCGCAGAGATATCTGGTTATGATTCAGATGAAGTTTAGTTTCTTTAAAGATGACCTAACCGTTATTAACAAGCACATTAGAGGAGCAACGTTGATATTTATAAACTGAAAAAAGATAGGTGATACATATACAAATGTTATTTATCCATTGCAAGTGATGATGACCATTTGTTACATCCACTTTTTAAAATTTAGTTAGAATTCTGAACGATCTCATAAAAAAAGGACATAATTCTAACCCACACAGATAATCTTGGTTCTTGATTAGAAACTGACCTCACATCACGTGGGGTATTTCCATAAGTGCTCCGCCCTCTGTTCCAGCAGCCATCCGACTCGATGGTGTTTCGAGTCAAATGCTGCTGAAACACATCGAAATCAGTGCATAACTCTGGCCCATGCGACATGTTTATTTGTTGTTCTGTCCACCCACGCCGTGCCCGTAACTAGTTCAAGCAAAACGTCGGCCTGCCGGAACAACATGGTAAATGTTATCGAAGGTTACGACTACGGGGACACAGAAAATTAGATACTGAAGGCCCAGTATGGTAGCGCACTAAATGTCAATGAGTTAGGAATATCTCGCATACATATAATTTAAGAAGTCATCTTAAACAGGTATTCATATGCAAACATGGTTGAAATTTTATTGTAATAGTAGACACACATATGCATTATAATCTCACAGAATATGAGTCTCAAGTGATGACATTTCTTCATACTCAATAATTAGTATGCCGGCAAAGATAAAAAGATTTAGTTCGTTTTAAAAAAACAAAAACAAAAACATGATGCACATATATAAAGTATATATTTATTGTGTCTAACCAAATGTAACATCATATCAAAAAAATTCATTATTTCGTTAGACGGTTAATATGATAATTTGTAATACCTTTGGCGGTCCGAACAAAAACCAAAGTTAAATCACACACAATCAGGGATCTCCTATTTGCCGACGACTGTGCCCTAAATGCGAACTCTGAGGCTGGTCTACAATGTATTATAGACAGATTCTCCAAAGTCTGTACCAACTTCAGGCTTACTATTAACACAGAGAAAATAGAAGTAATGCTACAACTAGCACCTGACAAAAACTATGTCGAGCCATGCATAAAGATAAATGGCGTAGCATTGAAAGTTGTGAATAAATTCACATATCTAGGTAGTATGTTATCACAAAATGCCAACGTTGATGATGTAGTGTATACAAGGATCGCCAAGGCAAGCATCACTTTCAGCAGATTGTACACAAATGTTTGACGTAGAAATGGCATTAACCTACAGACTAAGCTCAAAGTTTACAGAGCAGTGGTACTTCCAGTGCTGTTATACGCTAGTGAAACATGGACTGTGTATAGACGTCATGTGAAAAAACTCAATAGCTTTCACACAACTTCTCAGAAAAGTTATGAACATCAGAAGGAAAGACAAGATTCCAGATACCACTGTCCTTGATAGAGCTAGTATCCCCAGCATTGACACGATCCTGATGCAGACACAGATTCGTTGGGCAGGTGATTTGGTGCGTATGCCAGACCATCATCTGCCAAAGATACTTCTCTATGATCGGCTGGAGAAGGGTACACTATCTCAAGGTGGTCGAAAGAAGCGCTACAAGGATTCGTTAAAGACCTCACTGAAAGCCTTTGAAATAGACCAAGATACATGAGAAGAGCTTGCACAAAATAGATCTACATGGCGTTCTACAATCAAAAAGAGCGCATCATCTTGTGAAAAGAAGAGAAATGCAGCAGCCCAACAGCGGAGAGTAGCTAGAAAGTCACGGATAGACCAAGATCTGCCGACAGTGATCATTCCATGCCCGAACTGTCCAGGAACATTTACAGCTCGAATTTGAGCCCTATTTGAATATATAACTCATCAAGGACTTAACTGTAATTGAATTTTCAAAAGTGGATGTAACAAATGGTCATTATCACTTGTGATGGACGAACAACAACATTCAACAACATGATAATTTGATTTATTTGAAGCCAAAGCTAGTGAAATTCGTTTTTTTTTTAAAAATATGTAATATAAATACTATAGTATAAGTAATTTTATAATATGGGGCCTACTACAGAACTTGTTTAAGATTCTTTTTTTTTTAAATTGGTAGTTCATTGGTTAGTTTCAAAGTGCGTTAGCTAGTTAGTTTATTAACTACTTATATTGTTAGTTAGTCGACTGGTTGGTTGGATGCTTATTTCATAGTGTTAATGTTGCTAGTACAATTAGATAACTAATTAGTTAGTTCGCCCGCTAGCTACACAGCTGCTTAGATAATTGGTTGTTTGACTTTTATTTAGTTATATGGTTAGGACGTTAGTCAGTTTTGTAAATGAATTTAGTTTACGTAGTCATTCAGTCATTCCTTCAATCTGTTAGTTTGTTGGTTGAATAGTGTAGTTCGTTAGTCAATCAGTCAGTTAACTAGCTAGTTCGTTAGTTAGTTTAGTTGGTTAGCTATTCAATCAGTTTTTCTGATTGATTAGTTAGCTTAATTGGTTATTTATTTATTTAGTAAATCAGTTAGTAAATTAATTGGTTGGCTAGTTAGTTTAATTGGTTAATCAGCTAGTCAATGTATCTGCTTGTTCGCTGGTTAGGTAATTTAGCTAATTTGTTGGTCAATTAGTTAGTTTGTTGATTATATAGCTGGATGAATTAGTTAATTAGTTAGACAACCGGTCGGCCAGTTTGATTTGTTGGCTAGTTGTTTAGTGCTTAGCTAATTAGTGGTATGCAGTGGTACTTCCAGTGCTGTTTTACGCTAGTGAAACATGGACTGTGTATAGACGTCATGTGAAAATACTCAATCATTTTCATGCAAATTATCTCAGAAAAGTTATGAACATCAGATGGCAAGACAAGATTCCAGATACCACTGTCCTTGATAGAGCTGGTATCCCAAGCATTGACACGATCCTGATGCAGACACAGATTCGTTGGGCAGGTCATTTGGTGCGTATGCCAGACCATCGTCTGCCAAAGATACTTCTCTATGGTGAGCTAGAGAAGGGTATACGATCTCAAGGTGGCCAAAGGAAGCGCTATAAGGACTCGTTAAAGGACTCACTGAAAGCCTTTGAAATAGACCACGATACATGGGAAGAACTTGCACAAAATAGATCTACATGGCGTTCTACAATAAAAAAGAGCGCATCATCTTGTGAAAAGAAGAGTAATGCAGCAGCTGAACAGTGGAGAGCAGCTAGAAAGTCACGGATAGACCAAGATCCGTCTACAGTCGTTATTGCATGTCCAAACGTCCAAGGACATTTACAGCTCTTATAGGGTTCATTAGCCATCTACGAACTCATAATCAAGGACATAACTGAAATTGAATTTTCAAAAGTGGATGTAACAAATGGTCATCATCACTTGTGATGGACGAACAACATGAACAGCTAATTAGTCAGCCAGTCAATCAATCACTCATTCAATCGGTCAGTAAACTAGTTAGCTGGTTGGTTTGTTCATTTGTTTAGTTAATTCTTCTTCTTCTTCAGCGTTCGCTCTCAAATAACCAATATTTCGTGTGATTTCCGCCGGGGAGCGTGAGGTACGCTGTGCTGCAAGTTCCACAGTAGAACTGTGATTATTTGCACCCCAGTTGGCCACTTGTGGTCAGGACATCTGAGGTCCTGCACATCCGTTTTCGTCATTCCTTATTTTTGGGTTTGGTCCCTAGTCCGTGATAGCCTGTGTATCTGTCGCCGGGCATGCTGGTGTGTAGTACCTCTTCGTCAAGACGCTTGTCAAACACGTCTATCTGGCACGAGGTGCTCCACCGTCTATAAACCCATCTCGTGCAATTGGACGAACTCTGCTTGTGTTCATCGGGTACTGAACCCGAGGCGTCGTTCACAGACATCGTGAACCCCTCGCACAAATTGAGTCTCACACCACGCGTTTGAGAGTAAGGTGTTCTCGAACTGAGAGATCTTGTCACAATAGCGCCTGAGCCCATCAGGTACTGAAGCCTTTCTCTCTGCAAGTGTATTTCCGGTATAGGAAAGCTTGACAGTAGAGTTGGGCCAGGGCTAAAATTGTTGTCCCTTTTGTGGCCTGAGCCCATCAGGTACTGAACCCTTTCTCTCTACAAGTGTATTTCTGGTATAGGAAATCTTGACAGTAGAGTTGAGCCAGGACTGTCATTGTTGTCCCCTTTTTGCCCAAGTCAATCAGGTTCGGAACCCTTTCTCTTCGCGAGCATATTTCCGGTATAGGAAGGCTCGACAATAGAGTTGGTTTAGGTCTTGTTGCTTTTCCGAGCGCCCACGATTGGATCTGGGTCTCTGCCTATAAGGATCACAGGTAACTAGAAGCTCGTCTCGAGCTAACAGAGATTATAGTTCCCATTTCCTAGGAACTTTTCACTTTTCCGTTGCAGTTCGCGCTCCCCTATGGCGCTCTTCTAGGAACTTTTTCACTTTTTCGTTGCAGTTCGCGCTGCCCTCTGGCGCTGTTATGCCCTTTCATTGTGTCATTGTACTCATTATGACATATATTTGTTTCTCTCCATGCACCCATCTTTACGTGCCTTTTACATTGGCCGCCCCTCCAATGTTCTGACTGGACTACCAATGTGGTGATGCAAATGGTGTCGGAGATATTGTCTGTCTCTTTTGCAGTCAAATCTCTTTCCATCTGCTTCCTCCACATTCTCGGACACGATCCCCAAATGATTTGGTCAGAATCAGCTCGAGTTGCTGTTTTCTGTTACCAGGGTGCACCGCGAGGAGGTACATTTGGGATCTTGGTTATCTGCTAACCCTGGGTCCGCCTAGAGTAATGCGTTCCCTTTGCACCCCGTTTAGTTAGTACAAGTAAATCAGTCAGTTTTTTGGTTGGTCAGTTTGTTTATTTGATTAGTTAGTCAATGAGTCAGCCAATTATCTGGCTGGTTAGTTAGTTAATTAGTCAATCAATACGTCAGTCAATTAGTTGGCTATTTAGTAAGTTTAGTTGGTTAGTTAGTTAATTAGTAAAACTCAGTCAGTCGGTTGGTTGATTTGTTTTATAGTTAATTAGTTAGTAAAACTCAGTCAATCAGCTGTTTGTGTGGTTAGTTAGTTTAGTATGTTAGTAAAACGCACTCAGTTGAGAGTAGTAATATCAATTAGCAGGGAATGCAAAGAATGGTGTCCCACAGCTGTGAACAAAGAAGTGCAGGCTTTGGTCAGTGAGAATGCCAAAGATGGGGATGTGATTATATTCTCTGATGGATCTGGGATTACACATATTCGCAGTGCTTGGACCTTCACAGCTCAGTGTACAGGTAAAACAATCAGGAAGGAGAGTGGAGCCTTTGCGGTTACTGCGAGTAGCATGACCATGGCTACTATAGTGGTAACCAGGGCATTTGAGTGGTTATGCACACATAGGGTAACGCAGGTCTGCATCTTGAGTGACGATGAGTTTGATTAAGAAGGTACAAGTGGGTCTCATTCGAGAACAGTAGTTTGAGGTCTTGAGAAAGGCGAGGCTGAAAGTGGTTTCATTTATTTTCGTGCCAAGACATGTGGGTGTTCGAGGCAATGAAAGAGCAGATCAACTGGCGTCATGCGCGAAAGTGACGCAGGACGATGGGGCAATGGACCGAGCTGATGTTTTTAACTCTTTAAGAAATATAGCACGCGAGAGTGAGACTAGTGTGGATGATGATTCCTTTTCAATGGACAGGATTAAAGATCGGAGTTTAAAATGCGGTGCTTCTAGAAGTGAACAATTTGGAAGACGCAGAAGAATGATGGTCAACGAGCATATGACCGGTACTGTTAGCAGAATTGTAATGGCGGATACACTCATGGAGAGATCTGAGCAACTATAGACGTGTCCAGTTTGCAGTGATGATGATCCGACGACTAACTAACACAGTTGGTTGGGTTGGTTAGTTTATTAGTGTAGTTGGTTAGTTAGTAAAACTCAGTTGTTCAGTTGGTTCGTTGATTAATTAGTTCAGTTGGTAAAATTCAGACATTTTAGTCTGTATGTTGGTTAGTTCGTTCAATTGGTTAGTTAGTTTAGTTGGATAGTTGGTGAAAATCAATCAATCAGTTGGTTGAATGGTTAATTAGTTTAGTTGATTAATTATTTAGTTAATAAACTCAGTCAATTAGTTGTTTGGTTGGTTGGTTAGTTTAGTTGGTTAGTTTGTTATTAAAGCGCAGTCAGTCCGTTGTTTTGTTGATTGGTAAATTAGTTTAGTTGGTTAGTTAGTAAAACTGTCAATCTGTTGGTTGGTTTGTTCGTTTAGTTGGTTGGGTAATTAGTTCGTAAATCAGCCATTCAGTTGGTTGGTCAATAAGTTGGTTAATTATTTAGTTAGTATAACTCAGTTATAAGTCAGTGGTTTGGTTGGTTCGTCAGTTAGTTTAGTTGGTTAGTTAGTTAGAAGAACTCAGCCAATTGGTTAGTTAGTAAAATGTCAGCCAATTGGTTGGTTGCTTAGTTAGTTAAGATATTCTGTGATACTTTTTTCTGTATTATTCGTTGTCTTCTTCTTCTTCTTCTTCTTCTTATTATTATTATTATTATTATTATGTCTGTTCAGATGACGATCATAGATCGAAACGTAAACCGTTTTTGTGTTTAATTGTTATAATTGCTTTATCATCTTCTGTTAGGAGTGTTTGTAACATATATTTACTTTTTCACTATTACTTTGGTATTTGTGTTACTACGTCCCATACCTATAACTGTGTCTTCTCTTCTTCGTCGTATCTTTTGTTAATTATTTATGAGATCTAAGCGTATTTGAACAAAGTTCTTCTCTAAATGACTACAGTATTTCCGCCGCTGGTCTCACAAACCGCGCATTCTGCTTCTGATTTCCAGAAATATCCAACCACTCCCTGACTTGTGACAACAGCAACATTGTCAAGTTTAGATTGAATGTCAAGTTTAGATTGAATACAATATAGTATGAGGAAATGCTTTTTGATGAATTAGATTTTGCGATCGATCTGGTAGTTTTCATAGCAAAGGGCATTAATTTTAATAATAGAGATAACACAATCGACAAAAAAAAACCATCGTACAAATTGCATCCATAAAATTGTCTGGGCGGAATAGTCCTGTGTATTCCATATTTGGAATGACTCAGTGGGTGATAATGACCAGGCTAAAGGTATCGTTTTATTTTGAAGAATTTTAGTTGACACAGTTCCCAAACACGTATCCCTCTCGAAGTGAAACGATATTATTACTTTGACAAATAGGATTAGAATATGGTTTACTGAATATTGAAGTGATACGAGGTTAATACTTTTGCAAATAGGTTTAGAATCTGAGTTACTGAATATTGAAGGAATAAGAGGTTACAACTAGGAAATAGGGTTAGAATCTGACTTATTGAATATTAAAGGGATAAAGAGGTTACAACTTTGACAAATACTGTTAGAATCTGAGTTACTGAATATTGAAGAGATAAGAGGTTACAATTTTGACAAATATGTTTAGAATCTGAGTTACTGAATATTTGTATTTGTTGTTTTGCATACGCTATTTTATGCAAGGACATCTGGATAGAAAAAAGGACTAACTACAGTTTCGCCACGTCAAAATAGCAGGTGGTTTTAAAGAAACATTTGCGTGGAAAGTCCCTTACAGTAAATACATTATCTAGCTTCATGGTGAAAATTGGTTCAATGACGTGATAACTGTTTGACACGTGTTTATTGGTAACGCTCATAAAAATAGATAATTAACAATTCTGTAAAGGAAATCCCAGCAATGTTTATTTACAACTGTTTTTCTTCCTTATTTTACAACCGCCTGATTCTGTATCACGTGGCAATTTTCGTACGGAATTTTTTTCCTTGCTTGTATCTAGTTGCCTGTGGTATATTTCAGTATTTACACATACATACAACTAGACATAATACATACATGCAATACTCATTCACACAGAACTTGAAATAGAACCCAGTATAGAAGATACAGGTTGGACAATCACAAACTAAAAACTGACATGTCATAAGGTGCCAAAATTAATACAAGCTGGAGGAAAGCACAATGTCCACATCTATCATGCCCTCTCTGTGCGAAGAGCTGGAGAAGTGAAATATGGCCAAAAGATTGAAAGAGATTAGTAAGAATTTTAAAAATCAGTGAAAATAGAAGTTAGTCCTTTATATATATATATATATATATATATATATATATATATATATATATATATATATATATATATATATATATATATATATATATACCACTTCCACGGAAGGGCAACTTGAAACTGCACAAATTACAGGTACATTGCTCTGATGAGTCAATTGAAAAGATACTTTTCGGCAGAGAAATCATCGTTAACGCAGGTTTTAGACAGAACAGAGAAATATATATAGTTGAGACAGGTTTTAGACAGAACAGATATATTTATATATAGTTAAGGCAGGTGTTAGACAAACTGAGGCACTAGGCATCGCATCTTCAACATGAAAAGTATAATAGAGAAATAAAAAAAAGTGAAGTAACCCATAGCATTTATTAATGCCGTAGGCTCTGCAAATGAGGCCGGTAGCCATCTCCTCTCCCTCGCAATCTTTCCTTCCCGGATTAATCCGGTATCCATTTAAGGCTTGGTCGACCCGGGAGCCGTTGCGATCTTAAAAACATTTCTGCCTTAACTGGGGAGTGAGCCCAGGACCACTCATATGCGAAGCCAGTGCGCTAACCACTGCGCTAAGAGTGCAGATAGTTCAATACAGACATATACACCTGTTTCATAGACTACTCAAATGCTTTTGACTGCATAACACACCAGAAAATATGGAATAAAATGGAAAGCATGGGTCGTCTCATATCACCCATTAAAATTCTTTATCGGGAACAACAGACTTCTGCCCGCCACAAGGGATAAACATCTGACTGATTGGAGGTATAAAAAGGAGTCAGATAGGGGTGCTTCGTCTTACTACACCTGTTCAACATATGCGCAGTAAACATCATCTAAAATGTACCTGAAGTCCTACATTATTAACAGTTTCACCCCTTAATATCGGAGGACATGATATTCCAGAAAATAGGTATGCCGATGACACCAAAATAATAGCAAGGAGTCCCACAGTTTTAGAAAACATGATTATGCCAGTTAAACATCATAGCGAGGCATAGAATCGTTTCCTTGATGCACAAAAGTCAAAAATAATGCATATCAACAGAAATGAACTTATACTTACATGACATTGACAAAGAACAACTAAAAAATGTCTGCAGTTTTTAATATCTCGGTTCAACCATCAACACCACAGGATATTTCTCAAAGAGATTAGAAAGAGATTAACAAGGCACCATTAAAAAAAAAAATTACAAATGAAAAATCTATGACAGGAGGCAAGAATACACAGTTACAATTAATAGGAAGCTATGTTTTTCTAGTAGCAAAATATGGTTATGAAACGCGGGCAATGACATCCGCAATGAAAAAGAAATATTGCCAATTGAAATGAAATGTTATAGAAAGATCATTATATTTATTATATATAATATATTTTGGACATATAAAAAGACAATGGATTAGAAATATTAATCAAGGAGGAAAATGTTCAAGGAAAGAGAACAAGAGGCAGACCAAGACAACGATACACACATGATATCGAAGACATTCTGAACATGACACTGGAAGAGGTTGGGCAACTTGCACAGAACCTAGAGGCTTACAGAATGGCAGTGGGGACAACGTTCTACCAAAGTCATGTGACATGCATGATGACACATACATATACTACAACAGCAACATTATTAATGTTAATGACGTCATTATATATTTATAGTCTCGAAAGTTGCCTTATAAATTATATGTAATAGCTTATTGGTTGTAGTTTGTCGAATCACAACATACTTTATTATTTTTATGGCAGAATACTATATTATAACAGAAGTGGGTTCACCACGGGAAGACGTGGCCGCATGTCAAACTTTTTAATATTATTCGTGGTTTAATTCAGGATTCGTGATCTCGTTGAACTCAGATAAAAAGTCGATAGCTGTCGACTAAAGTCTACATCCATCTGCGCGCTACGAACTGAGCCCAGCCCCTCCCCCCTCCCCAGCCCATTTCCCTAGATTATTCAAGGTGAGCGGTGGACTCTAAGTGTGTAGCGGGCGGCTCTCTGGATCCGACAATAGTCTTATACACTGTGAAATGCGCCTGTACCGATGTTTCGTTTCGTTAAATAATGTTCACATTTGTTTTGTTAAAAAGTGGCCACTGTTGTCTGTAAAGTACCAGAAATTGGAATAATAGCCATGATGTAAGGGAGCGTACCTCACCATAAGAGGACATTTCAATGTTTTTGGTATATTATTATCATTGACAGCATAATAATCATAATAGAACATCAGATGAACTATCGTCGTTGCGCCTATCACTTTGTATTTCCTTTATGCATGATGTGTACACATAATGATTGGCACTGATCCCAGACCATAATGCCACAATTAGATAAATAAACAACACGCCATAATATAACCACAAGAGAGTTAGTTCGTTGGCTAGACTCTGCTACATATATTCCTAGACTCAAGTTCGAAGAGGCGCGCCTTGGCTTAAAGAATCTTTAATCCTACACATATAACGCATATCTTATTATCAATTTGATCGTATAAAGCACGTTCACGCACAACGTATTATCAGTTTGTTAATATAACGCACAGCGTATAATCAGTTTGTTAATATAACGCACCACGTATTATCAGTTTGTTAATATAACGCACCGCGTATTATCAGTTTGTTAATATAACGCACCACGTAATATCAGTTTGTTAATATAACGCACCATGTATTATCAGTTTGTTAATATAACGCACCACGTATTATCAGTTTGTTAATATAACGCACCACGTATTATCAGTTTGTTAATATAACGCACCACGTATTATCAGTTTGTTAATATAACACACCACGTATTATCAGTTTCTTAATATAACGCACCACGTATTATCAGTTTGTTAATATAACGCACTACGTATTATTAGTTTGTTAATATAACGCACCACGTATTATCAGTTTGTTAATATAACGCACCACGTATTATCAGTTTGTTAATATAACGCACGACGTAATATCAGTTTGTTAATATAATGCACCACGTATTATCAGTTTGTTAATATAACGCACCACGTAATATCAGTTTGTTAATATAATGCACCACGTATTATCAGTTTGTTAATATAACGCACCACGTAATATGAGTTTGTTAATATAACGCACGACGTAATATCAGTTTGTTAATATAACGCACCACGTAATATCAGTTTGTTAATATAACGCACAACTTATTATTAGTTTCTTCTTCTTCAGCACTCAATCTCAAACTCCTCCTGGATTTCTCTTGTAGTAGGACAATTGTCCTACAAGATTTCCAACAGTATGTAGTCTAGAGAATGGAAGTGCGTTATGTCCCCATTTTATATGCGCCAATGGTCCGACATATCCGCCGTCGGTGGAATTTTTGTTTAGCTTGATAAATATATCTGAGATCGGTTTGTATGACTACCAAAATTACGAAATCCATTATTTTAAAGTCTATGTAATGTAAATAACCAAAATATCGGAGCAAGTCCGACAAAATGGAAAGTGCCGCAGTAACCAGACAAATAAGAGGTAAATACGAAGAGATTATCCTTTGTGTATGTGTTTATGTATGTATGTGTATATGTATATATGTGTATGTATATGTATGTATATGTGTAAATGTATATATATGATATATGCATATGTATGTATGCATATGTATATATATATATATATATATATATGTATATGTGTGTCGTTTTGTGTGCTTCATATATGTTTGATTTCGTTGATACTTTTATATATATGTATGTTGATGTGTATATATTTTCATGTAAATCCATTCCACATGTTATCAAATTCTATTCGTCCTTGCACGTTTGTATGTTTTCTGTATCTATTTGTAGTCTTCTCCCTCTCCCCCTTTTTGTACTAATTTCTTTCTCTATCTATTCCCTTTTATTTCCCGCCCCTCCCCTCATTCTTGGCATAGTGAATTGGTCCCCTTTCTTCATTTTTCATCTTATACTTTGCTTGCAATCGCATTATTTTTCCCATGCCCATTTATGTCTGTCAATATTGAACGCACCTAATTCTCCACCTAATCTAAAAGCCGCGACGAAATGGCCACTTCGGCAATGGTTTTTGTAGGGAAACCATTGTCCAAGTCTTGGCATTGTTATATTTTTATAGTTGTGTTGTCTTAATTGGTTTTTATTTCTTGACAAAGGTCCCAATAGGACCGATTCGTTGAAAATTGTCTTTGTTATTTGTTTTATTATTTCTGATTTATTTATATGGATAGACTATATTCAGTAAACTTTATAATTTATCTTCTCATTTACCTCTATATAATGTAGTAAAAAAGTAAAGTTACCCATAGCATTTATTAATGCCGTAGGGGTGTGAGATGTTAGCGATCTCACATTTCACATGCTCTGCAAATGAGGGCGGTAGCCATCTCCTCTCCCTCACAGTCTTTACTTCCCTGATTAATCCGGTACCCATTTAAGGCAGGGTCGACCTGGGAGCCGTTGCGATCTGAAAACATTTCCGCCTCAGCTGGGGAATGAACCCAGGACCACTCATATGCGAAGCCAGTGCGCTAACCACTGCGCTAACGCGGCTCCCAATGTAATACCAAACAGTAAAAGACATGTGACAATGTCTATATAATGTAAAAATAACAGTAACAGACTTGTGTGAAAATCTATATGATCATATATACTCTGATATTGCCCTATTGGACACATTTTCCTTTCACTCTTGTCACGCTATGCTCCTTTATGCCTTTCACCGTCAGGGGTTCATTAGAGACTGTCGTTTTGTGTGCTGCATATGTTTGATTTCGTTGATACTTTTATCTCTGTAGTCCATCTTTTTCAAGGCCTCTCACAGGCTCTGTGCCCATCGTGTCTGTATAGCAACGTTTTTTGAGAGGCACTCTCTGATGGTAATATGTGAGAACCACTTAAACTGTTTTCTTCTGATGTAATCCAGGTATTGTATTTTTTAGTCATCTGAAGTTTTCATGTCTAATTCTGTCTTTTAATGTTACTACGAGAATTTTACTTAGACAAGTCATTCCTGTTGTAACAAGTTTTCTTTTGACTTTTGTTGTTAATGTCCACGTTTGACGTTGATAGCATAGTGATGGTATGATTATCGTTTTATATAGTGCAGTTTTGGTGTTCATATTGACATAACATCATTCCACCATTGAAAGTAGCGCACCCACCATAAGAGGTCCTATTTTATACGTACCTCTTCTTTTCAGAAAGCAATGTCAAGCTACTGAACTTATTTATATTGCCAAGAAAATCACTTCAACTAAAATATTCTGGGTTGATGACTACGTCCTGAATGGGATAAGCTACTAAATTTTTTACTCCTAATTATTCTTGTAACACATCTTAATGCACATAACAAACAGAAATTAAACAATTACATTCAAGGAAAAAAAATGCTGAAAAGAATCATAATGACCACTAGGGAAATCTCTATAAATGATAGCAGTTATCATTCAAATATCCAACTACTCAACAAGTCGGCGAATATGAAAAGCAGCAACAATGGGGAGAAGAATCGCTGTCAGACAAGTGTCTGCACCAGATATGAAAAACAAAACATTCCATGGACAATATACGCGAGAAATATACACGTGAGAAGGGGACACGGAAGCAGACGTACATACTCATGTATATTTACATACTCATAAAACACTTAACGTATGTACACTATCATACATTCATACATATTCACATATTCATAATACACTTGCGTATCTACATTCATACATACATACACACTCATATATACAAGATCAACATAATTTAACACAACATCATCATCATCATCAGGTGCCATGCCGGGTGGCGTAGGCGGTCATGGCTCTCCACAGCTCTCTGTCCACAGTATTATGTATCAAAGTCGTTGTTGTTTCCTTGCCGTGCCAGGTTCAAACTGTCTAATATTTTCTCACGTTGTCGCCCTCTGTCTCTGGTGCCTTCAATCTTGCCTGTTGTGACTATGTTCTCTAAACCTGCCTGTCTCATGAAGTGGCCAAAAAAAAAGAAGATTGCCTTTTTCTTATATTGTTGATTAAGGTCCGTTTCGCATTTGATTCTTTGAACACCTCTACATTAGTTTTTCTGGCAGTCCATGGTATTCTCAGCATTCTTCTGTAGAACCACATCTCTGTTGCCTCCAATCTCCCACTTTCCAGTTTGTTTATTGTCCAAGACTCGCACCCATATGTTAGTATATGGGCTATATAGCACTGCAGAACTCTCTTTCTCACCTCTAATGACAAGGTCATATTACACAGTATATTTTTCATTTTTCTGAATGTTGTTTTTGCCTGTCCTATTCTACATCTTATTTCTGTTGACGCAACATATAAAACAAATTAAGACAGGTTACAGAACGAGCAGAAAAAGGGTAGAAGACATTTACAGAAAAAGTTATCAGAATATATAGTATATGTGAATGTAATACCAAACGGTAAAATACTTGTGAGAAAGTCTATATAAATAATGTAATCAATCAAGTGCTATAGCGACTGGCGTAGGCGATCATGCTTCTCCACAACTTTATGTCTCTTGTGTTGTTAATAAGTTCTGTTGGTGATTTCTTTTTGTGCCACAGTGACAATCCATTCAGAAATTTCTCTCTTTGTCTTTCTCTGTCTCTTCTCCCCTTGATCGTTCCGGGGTTGCTAAACGTTCTTTTACTTTTCTCATCACATGCCCTAAAAATCTTGATTGTCTGTTTATATTTTTTTGCATTAATTTTTCGCTTTATTCCAGCATCTCTGAGAACCTCTACAGTAGTTTTCTTAGCTAGTATTCTTGACTGTCCATGGAATTTCCATCATTCTTTTAAAAACAACATCTCAGTTGCCTCCAGCTTATCTTGGCCACTTTTGTTTACTGTCCATGCTTCGCTCCCACAAAGAAGGATTGGCTCAGTGTAACATTCTAGCTCTCGAACTCATGTATGCATTGATATTACTCCATTGAATAGACTGTTTCTCATCTTTGGAAATGTTGATTTGGCATGTGCTATCCTGTTCTTGATCTCATTGGAGCACCTGCCATTTGATGTTAAAATGGTACCAAGATATTTGACTTTATACGCCTGATTTAATTGTGCATCATTGATAGTAATACTGTGCTCTGGCGGTGTATATTTCTTTAAAATAATCATTACTTCTGTTTTCTTCTTGTTTAAACTGAGCATTTGTTTTCACTTTATTGTACTACTGTGTCTAACAGGGTTTGAATTTCGTGTTAGATTCCTTCAACAAGAACTGTATCGTCAGCGTATCTTAGATTATTCAGATTGTACCCTCCAATTACTATTCCTGACATGCTTTCTATGTTTCGCATAATATCCTCTGTATACATGAAGAAAAGATCTGGTGACATTACACATCCTTGTCTGACGCCCACCTTTATCTTTTGAAATTTTCCTACTTTACTGTCAACCCTCGTCGCAGCTGCTTGTTTCCAATACATAGTCCTTACTATCTTTAGATCCCTCCCATAAACTATAATGTAGTGCCAAACAGTAAAAAGATTTGTGAGAAAGTCTATATAATGTAATATAATGATGGGAAGCCATGACGTTTTACGTCAAAAAAGGCACAGCAAAAGAGGACAAAAAATACAGCAGCTCCACAGCGGTGAGTCGCTAGACAGTCATGGGTAGGTAAAAAATCATCTAGTTATCATTCCATGTCTGAACTATCTAAGGAGATGTGCAGCCAGAATAATGCTTATTAGCCATCTGCGAACTCATAATCAAGAACATAACTTAACTTCAAAAAGTGGATATAACAAATGGTCATCATCACTTGTGATGAACGAACAACATCAATAAAAACCACAATAATTTAATACAAAACAGTAAAATACTTGTGAGAAAGTCTATATAATGTAATAGAAAACAGTACAATATTTCTGAGAAAGTCTATATAATGTAATACCAAATGGTTAAAGACTGGTCAGAAAGTTTATATAATGCAACTGATAGTGTATCATATTCGGGACGTAGCCATCACCCCAGCTTTTCTTGGCTATAGTGATTTTCTAAGTAATATGAATCGTTCAGTAGTTTGCCATTGCTTTCTGAACTGTCCGAATGCACAATTGCCTCATTGAGATCGAACTCGGTACTTTGTCCGTCACAGACGCACGCTGTACCACACCGCCACCGAGCCAGACATGTAATGAAATACCAAATAGTAAAAGACTTGTTTGAGTGTCTGTATAATCTAAAATCAAACAGGAATAGTACTTACGTTGAAGACAAGTTTGATATGCTTTACACTTAACGTGCAGGATATCAGAGTATACTCTGCTTGTTGATGATGCAATAGTTTATAGTACGAAAAAATATTACAGTACACAAGACATTTTCACCGTTTCAACCTTAAGGTCTTTTTCAAGATAACATAAGAGAAACATTATATCCCTGATATAGAAGCATCAAGGATTTATTATTATAGGAAATAATCACAAGGCAACACACGGATTTTGAACCAGGTCAGTTCAGATGACATATATTCGCCTCGAAACTTGGGGGCAACACGTTTTTCGTATTCAACCAATCCACATCCCAAAAGATTTTAGTTAATATTTCCATGTTTTTCTCGAGCTATTATGAATATTGATCAGCCGATCGATACACATACAACAACAGTACACGCTGCACAGATACGTTAATTCATCGAGAATCACAAACACGTAATTAGTAGGCATTAGTACATCACTTAAAGCCACCACTTTAATATGTGAAGACCAACGAACAATAAACCTTATGATCCTGATGAACAAGATCCTACTTCGTATGATCATAAGACGACTAGGAGGAAAATTAAACCGAGAAATTTCAGAAGAAGTATGTGGATTTATGGAAGGAAAAGGTACAGGAAATGCTCTATATATAATACGAGCACTGATGGAGAGTACAATAGAAGTATAAAATGACCTGTACTTGTGCTTCATATAATATAGTAAATCATTTGACAAGATCAAGCAGTCATAAATGATAAAAATGTTAGAACTCACTGTTGATAACAAAGATCTAGAGATAGTAAAATATATGTATTAGAAACAAACAGCTGCCATAAGGGTCGACAGTAATGTAAGAGAGTTTCAGAAGATAGAGACAGAGGAAACCAAAGAAATAAACTTACATTTCTGAATGGGTTGTCACTGTGTCACAAAAAGAAGTCACTAACTGAACGTATTAACAACATAAGAGACAGAAAGTTGTGGAGAAGCATGATCGCCTAGAGTCACTCTTCATGGCACTTAATTGATTAACGTGCCTCCAGGACTCAGTACAAAAAGGACTAACTAGACCTACTTGTAAACATAAATAACACATTAAATCCTCGATGCGTGTTAATAATATTCGTAGTCTCACAAACACGATTATGTTAAGAGGTTAATTAATGATTATTTGGTCACCGAAGAGAGGAATTCCAGTGCAGCAGTGTTCCAGGTTTGTCACTTACTACCTAGAGCGGTGAATATACTTCTGGGCCAACCATTTCATCAGTTTTTGAAAATAGGAGACATCTGTTCTAATATTTGGTTGCATTTATGTTGGATTGATTTCTATGGGTTTGTTTTTCCAATTTGATGATATGATGCTTCCAAAATAAGAGAATTCTTTCACCTGTTTAAGTTGTCGGTAATCGATGTAAATAGTAGTGTTTTTTTCTTTTTTAGCGATTGACAATACCTCGTTGTTTTTCTGTTTATCTTCAATTTTAAGTCCCTACATTTCGTGTGGGGTTTATTTATAAGTTGTTGTAGTTGTTCCGCTGACGCTGATAGGTGATGTTGATATTGCGTGATTGCCAGTAAAAAGAGATTTGCTCAGGACATTGTTTATGTTGTCTTTTTCATTAGTGTTTGCAGTTATACATATACAATCGATATATATAATAAAAAGTGAGATATAATATATTCTTGTCGCACTCCAGAGTTTATGTGGAATTTATCTGAAAGCCTTGCCTTACACAGACTACCCGTGTAATACTCTTGCATAAGTTGACTAGGTGTGGAAACGCATATTGTAGTAGTATTTTCTATAGTTGTTGTCTGTCTACTCTGTTGAATTCGTTTCCTTTTTCTCGACAAACGCGATATACATTTCTTGGCTATTTTCAGTCGTTTTTACTTTACTGCCAGTATCTGAGTGTAAAAATGTCATCTGTGGAGCTCTTATTCTTACGGAATTCCATTTGTGTGTTATTAAGCTGTAGTTCGATGAATGCTTGTAATCTTCTTTCGACAATTATGTTGGAAATGGTTCTAAGTGTGGAAAATAAACCATAATGAATAATAAACAGATAAGGATATTATAGTTGAACATTTACAGCGTGAGACAGAATATTTATCTTTTTATGGCTTAATATAAGTCATAAATAAGTAATATATGCTCAACACTAGCAACGTAACTCATGAAAGTAGGTTTAAAACAACATAATGTAAACAATATAGAAGAATTTGCTAAGAATCTAACTACTCGACGTAGCTGTCAAAGATATACTAAATTAGAACATGAGTCAGCACATTAAAACAGTCAAATTAACAAGGTCCAATAGGCTAAAACCTATTTCCCAGAACTTGGATACAGAAGATAGGTACATTAAAATTAGAGATATGTCATTAAAATTTAGATGAAAGAGAACAGAAGAAAATATAAAATATACTTAACTATAAAATAATAAGAAATCAAACCAATAGGCTAATGTTTAAAGCACAAGTACACCACTGGAGAACATTCTATCAAACTATTAGCTTCCGAGCTCCATCATCAGAAATATAGAATGCACTTAAAGCAATCAGTGGAGTTGAACATAACATAACGCGGGTATTAAATACAGCTCAAACTGATAAAGAGATGGCTAACGCACTATTTTTATTCAGTTAGTGCTACCAATAACATAATTGTCTATTGTCTAACCCAGGTGGATGGTGGTCAAAATATCCATACTTGCTGTTAAGCGGAGGGGTGGTGATTGGGAGCTTTAGTTTTCTATCCAAGGTCAGATGTGTCAACTTGGCTGCTTTGAATCCCTAGTTGTTCATTGGTGTCTTGATGTTACCTATCCATCTTATTCTAGGTCTTCCTCTGGCCCTGTCTCCGGAACGTCTTATGTTATATGTTCTTGTTGGTGGTTGGTTATGGTTCATTCCCATAAAGTGTTCAAATCATTTTATTTGTTGTTTCTCGATGTATTCTGTGCATGGTCTTATACCGATTCTTCTCCTGATTTCATCATTTCTCATTTTGTCTAGTTTGGTCACTCTTGCGGCTTTTTTTAGCCATTTCATCTCACATGTAAGTTTTCTTTGCTGGGCTACTTTCACCGTCCATGTCTGGCATTCATATTAGAGTATTGACATAAAATACTGATATAACATAAACCAAAATGAAATAGACGAATGACAATTCTGCAAGAACTAAATTCTAAACCAATAAATAAAGCGGAAGCATCATATACTAATGCAGACATAACAATAAAAGAAATAGTTAATGCAATAGGCGAAACATCAAACACATCTTCAGGACCTGACATACTTAGCTATGCCATACTTAAGAAAGAATCCACATTCACTAATATATGACATTCTGGCACCATACCAAAGCCATGGACTACTGCTACCTTAATACCCATACTAAAGTCAGACAAATAAGCTAAAGAGGTACTCATATAGACCAATATCGCTAACCTAACACCCGGGTAAAATATTTGAAATAATCATAAACAAAAGAGTAGTACTTCATCTAAACAAATTTTATATATATGTATATATATGTATATGTATATATATATGTATATGTATATATATATATATATATATATATATATATATATATATATATATATATATATGGCTACCGTAACCAACGTAGCAGCATAGTTCTAAAACTTCAGTTTGAAGTAAATCAGAGATTTCTAAATGGTAAGAAAACAGTGACGGTCTTCCTAGACTTTGCGAGAGCGTACGATGAGTGCTGGGGACAAGAAGCCATGATTAAAATTAAGAACATAGTTATAGGTGGTAAAGCATATAACTACATAAAAACCATTACGCAAAATAGACAGTTAAAATCTTTTTAAATAAATAATGACGTCAGAAGCATATGAACGTGAGAACGGTATCCCACAAAGATCTGTAATTTCTCTAACAATATTTGCAAGAATGATTAATGATGATAAGATTTACTTACGTTAAGTATGTGTCTGTCAAAGTTTACAGATGTTGCTGCGATATGGCGCTCAGACAATAACATACGATGAAGAAAACTAAATAAAGTAACAAGCCGGATGACAAAATGGGAATTTAAAATAAATGCTAGCAAAACATTATGAATACTCTTCAGCAGAAAAATGGTTAAAACATCTAAAATATACATACATAATGAACCTATTAAATTCAATCCATCCACAACATTTTTGGGGAGTTCGCTAGATCCACGCCTCAGATGGCATAAACATATGTTACATCATACAGAAGCAGTAGAGCCATAAACATGCTCAGGTACTTGTGACTGGTATGACTGGCAGCGGAAAGGGAAACCTCAATGGCAGCGTTTTATTAAGCTTTTGTTAGAGGAAAATTAGAATTGTGCACGAATCGGCGGTCCCATTCAATATCTCTAAAACTGAAAGAATACAAAATAAGGCTCTCGCCACAATAGTTATGGAAGCAATCGGGACATCCCCTGAAGCAATACAAGTGCCGTTAGGAATAATGCACCTAACCCTAAGAAGGAAAGAGCTAAGGCTTAACTACTGGTATATAGGTAATTAACTATAAGTAATGATATTAACTATAGGTAATGATACAACATATCAAACACATAAATTATTTAATAGCTCTGACAACTTGCTAAGTTATCAATTGAAAGCGACCGAGCTTTAGCAGGGTGGCGAGTAAATTTAGAGCTTGATAAAATGCCAGAGCTTACATATAAAGTAGTAATGTCCCCATGGGAACTAATAGCACTAGAAACCGATACTTTATTATATGGTATATTTTTTTTAAAACACCACACAATATACATAACTAAAAATATGGCAATAAAGCATATAAATCTTTTTTTCTTTCTTTTCGCTTTATACCCCTTTATGCCTTGCAGCGTCAGGAATAGAACAGTTCTCTGAAGATGACTTTTTTGTGTGCTTCATATATGTTTGTTTTCATTGACTTTTATTTCTGTACTCCATAGTTTGCAAGGTCTGCCCCTGGCTTTATATCCATCGTGCCTGTATAGTAAATCATATAAATGATGCACTTAAAAATAGCCTTAAAGTATTCACAGATGGATCTAAAGGAGAGGAAGGTCCAACGTGTGCAGAAATTGTGAAGAAATATAGAGGGCTTTAAACTAAAAGAACATATATCAATATGCACAGGCGAACTAGTAACACTACTAATAGCATTAGAAACAATAACTGATAACACCCCCCCCCCACGCTAAAATGTTACAATCCTGTCCTGTCTGACTCATTAAAGTCAGTCCAGGCTATACAAAATAAACATGGCAGTCAAAGACAACATATAGTAGAAATCTGACGAGTAACAACACATTCTTACGGATGTTAATGTAATGTGGATTCCAGCCCATGGAGGAATACCAGGAACTGAGACAGCGGACATGGAAGTAAATAAAGGACGTCAACACGGACCTCAGATCAATGTAGGACTTAGCATATCTGAAATCCGGAGCTTACAAAAGGACACAATACTAAAGGGGTAGACAGAAAAATCGAACAGCAGTGAAAAAGGGAGACATGCACATTGCTCTGTTAAAGGGACCCTCTATGAACAGTCAAATTAAGAAAGCTGACAATTTTTACCAATAGGAAACTACTACGACTTAGATTGGGAACCTCATTATAAAAAAAAATACTTGAGCCAATATGTGAAGAATGTGAAGGGTAAATATAACTTAACATTTCTTACTTCCTTGAATTTCACCAGTTGATTCCACCAACATAGAGAAGACATAAAAGATTACTATCTAAATAATAAAATCCCTTTTAATCTAGAGAAAAAGGGAGAGTATAAAAGAGAATAAGGGAGTTGTATTAGAATAAGGGAGCTTGGTTTGAAATGTGGTGTCGCTAGAAAAGAGCGGTTTTGTGGTCGAGAAAGAATGATGGTCAATGAACGGCGTACTGGGACCGTCAGTCAACGTGTAATGGTAGATACACTCAAGGAGAGATCTGAGCACCTTTGGACTTGTTCGGAGTGCAGTGACAATGATGCAACGACTAACTAACTAACTAACTAACTAACTAACTAACTAACTAACTAGAGAAAATGTTTGGCCATTATGTGCCAAAGGATAGAGTATTTAAACAACTTATCACCAGAACCAAAGTTCTAATCTAAAAGTTTAGTAAACTGACAGATACAACCAAATAAGACCAGTAAGTTGTGTGTTTTAGTGTTCTATATGTGCAAGCTTAACAGTACATATTTCTTCATCTTGTTTGTGCTTATTTACTCATATCATCTCTAATCCTGATTCACCAAGTTCTCCGAGGGCCAACAGGATCCCATCTCAGTTTCCTTCCCAGAGTCCAATCGACTTCCCTCAGCCCTTTTCAGGTCAGATCACCAAGACGATGCCCCAACCAGTGCTACTAAAGTGATGTCAAGACTAACACCTATTCTTTTCAAGACTTTTAGTCCTTCTCATGAATTTAGTACTTCTCATGACTTTTAATCTTCCCAGGACTTTTAGTCCATCTCGGGACTTTCAATCCTTTTCATGAATTTTAGTTCTTCTCGTGATTTTCTTCTCATGACTTTTAGTTCTTCTTGGGACTTTCAGTTCTTCTCATGACATTTAGTCCTTTTCGGAACTTTCACTCATTTTCAGGACTTTTGTACTGTTTCTCCAGCCAGTTGAGGAAGTCGTGCCTCGGCAATAAGCTTTAATATTGTTTATTTTTCATTGTATAATATATATATATATATATATATATATATATATATATATATATATATATATATATATATATATATATATATATATATATATATATATATATATATATATATATATATATATATATATATATATATATATATATATATATATATATATATATATATATATATATATTATTTTGAAGATTTAATACCGAAGAGTCAATATAACTATAATTGACTAGAGACTCAGAAATCGATATAAAAGTAAACAATGAGACTTCGAACAAATGTACATTTTATTGAATCATATTTATATTTATTTGGCACAATGTCTTCAACTTTGTTAACTAGAATATCTTTAGGTTCCTGTTTGTTCGTTCTGAAGACATACGAGGAAACAGTTTACAACGGTACGCCACGTTCAGTTAAAACACGGCTATGATGTTTTGCGAATCGCAAAATACACAAAATCACGCGCAAAATACATTCTACACGAAAACTTTAATTAAAAACAACAAAAGACACCATAGGTAAAATAACACTTTCTTTGTGCACAACACTGGAAAGATTAATATTTACACCTCGTACACTGGGAGTAAATACACATTAAACTGCTATGTAAAAACTATGTAGCAGTGGAACAGGAACATTTTTCTTTTCGCCGGCTAGACCATATGAGACTGTAGTGTTATCGATTTAACAACGATATAGTCCTATTTCTATTCACTTTCTCTCATACTCTCGCCCGTCCACTGGAAAAACTAGTTAGCATGTGCGATTATAAAGATTCAGAACTTTAGTTTTGGTTTAGTAAAATGTACCTCATGACGAGGTACGCTCTTTTCAACCGTGGAGAAATAGTCCAAATTGGCTATAACATAGCTTTTTACCATCAAAAATAGTGAAGACCGTTGTAAATCCAGTTACTACGACATCAAGAATTATTCATTGTTTATGATTCAGAACTTCATCTCTATTGGTCATTATGTTGTGGCAAATATTGATATTCGCAATTGATATTGACGTGCATGAAAGTCATTGGGAGATGCTATCCATTAAACTGCATTTTTATTATCATCACTCTTTGGTTCTAAATGATGTCACCAACTGTCACGATATCCTCGACTCTTTCTGTTGTTTAGTTACTCAATAGCCATAGGTCCTACCACGATATGGGGGTCACAGAAGAACCGTGAATGCTAATTTTATATATAGGGTAGGTATATCGTTGTAATATTGCTATCTGTCTTTCTCATATCATTTGTTTAGTTACAAGGAATGGGTGGGCAAACTTCAGTATGTATCGTAAGATTGATAAATCATTTTTAGAGTTTTCATAGATGTGTACAAGTTACAGACGCAACACAAAACACCCAGACACATGTAGTTCAAAGATTCCTTGTGCATGATGTGCTAGACTCTCAGATGACATGATAGACTCTCAGATGATGTGATAGACTCTACGTGGTGTGGATTGACTCTACGTGGTGATAGACTCTACGTGGGAGCTATTAACCACAATATCCATCGATATGAAATGCAGCCAAGACCGTGCGATTTTTCTTCGAGACGCCACCGCAGACCGACAATGTATTTTGATTGGTGCCCCCTGATGCCGCCGCATCTCTGCATCATAGCATCGCACGGCTTGATTGTGTCTTAAGACACTTCTCAAAATACAACAAAATACTATCTATCTATTTGCTAAACCCTTTGTTCCTTTCAGCGTCAGGGGTAGAAGAGTTATTCTGGAGATGGCTCGTGTGTGTTGAGTATATTGTTGAGTTTGTCGCATGTTTTAATTCGGTGGTCCGTCGTTTTCGTGGTCGGTCTCTAGGTCTACCTTCACTGTATCTGTGTAGCATAGTTTGCTGTGTTATGCTGTCTGATGGTAGTCTGCTGATGTGTGCAAACCATTGTATCTGTTGTCTCTTAATATATGCCAAGATTGGAGTACTGGTTCTTTGTCTAACGTCTTCATTTCTCACTCTGTGGATACACTCAAGGATAGATCTGAGCACCTATGGACTTGTCTAGAGTGTAATGACGATGGTCCAACGACTAACAAACAAACTAACTAACTATGATTCTGCGCAAGCATGCCATTTCAGCTGTCACAAGTTTACGTTTATTTTGTGCTGTCGTTGTCCATGTTTGGCTCTGGTAACACATCGTTGGTATAATAATTGTTTTGAATAGTGTCATTTTGGTGTTTAAATCTACATTTTTGTTTTTGGAGACTGGTGTCAATTGTCCTAGGGCTTGGTATGCTTTACTACATCTATTGTATATTTCTATGTTGCTCCTGCCGTCTGTTGTTATATTGCTATATTGCTTACTATGAATGTGAATTCTGTCACTTGTTTAAGTCTGTTGTTTCCAATATATATGTTGGTGTTTCCTTCTGTTCTTTCTATCTTCATTACTTCAGTCTTCTCTATATTTAGCTTCATGTTAAAGGTTTGGCACGTTTGATGTAATCTATCTATTTGTCTTTGTAGTTGCTCTTCTGATGATTCTACTAGTACTTGGTTGTCTGCAAAAAGCAATTCGTTTAAGTTATCCTTCAAATTGTTTTCTTCCGTTGTCTTTGTTATTTTGCAAATGTGATCTATGTATGTTATGAATAATAGGAGGAATAATACTCATCCCTCTCTCTCCCGAGTGAATTTGGAAATTGTCCGAACAACAAAATACTATCGCCTGGAAAGACAGAATCGTGGCAACATCATATAATTATTCTTAAACATTACAATAAAATACTGTACTTCAATCCCGCAATAGTTAAAATTCTGTATAAAGAGATAAGTAGATTTCTTATCACTATTTGTTCGTTTCATGAATGGCAAACGGTGATTGAAACTTGGGACACAATGTGTAGAAATACGTACGAAAAGAGTTTTACTTCTCTCAGTTTTGAAGTAGCCGTTGGTGATTGTTTACGATGCTCCTGAAGAAGTACTGAACGATGCTCCTGAAGAAGTACTAAACGATGCTCCTGAAGAAGTACTTAACGATGCTCCTGAAGAAGTACTGAACGATGCTCCTGAAGAAGTACTGAACGATGCTCCTGAAGAAGTACTGAACGATGCTCCTGAAGAAGTACTGAACGATGCTCAAACTGAACACACCAAATATGCTGATATGTCTTAACATAGTCATGAAGAGTACACGCAGATTGCCTCAGCTATATCTCAGCATATCCTTGAACAAATGTCTAACGTTGTTTCAAGAAATATCTCAGAGTTCTAGTAATTGTTCCCTGTAACATTAGAGATGAACCTGTAACCTGAAGCTGGTTCACTGTGAATCTCGAGACATCTTTCGTAACGCTGCAGATACAAATAATACAATTTAAGAAGCACTGACCTAGACAATCACGATATACTAATATTCCATTAATAATATTGCGGTTCATTGTTGCAATTAATAAACAGAAATACAACATTCTCTATTAGAAGGAATCAATAGAGTTGAAACAAATAACTACACGATGCTGGCTGTCAGTATAATATAAAGTAACAGAAGGACAGAACTTTGTTGGAGATTGACGACATCCAACATTCTGCGTGGAATGAATATGAATTGTTCGTTCATATGTTATCCTCTGGTGCAGTGGATCTCAGCCTTTTTGACTAATTAAAACCCATTTATAAGAGTTTCGAGACTTTTTGTTATCAATGCTTTCTCCCTCCACCCCTCTTGGAAGTCTAAAAAGGTTGTTGACTTTATTCAAAACTCGGTAATAGTCGCCATTCTTTGACACTCCTCTTCCTTCCCATTTCATTATGTAGTCCCTAATTTCAAAAATGTTCTTTGTGTCGCCTATGGAAACCGTTGTGAGATATATAGCCAACGATGAGCACCATTCATGTAGTGTAGCGCACTGGACCAGTGAGTTGATTCGGGAACCTGTCCACCTATAACTCTAATCTCAGAAATGATTATTCAAAACCCTGTGATGCAGATGACTTGGCATTTCTCGTGTGAGATTATTAAGACTATCAGATAGCCAAGACCCTAAAAGAACCTCCTCATGGTGTATCGAGGTAGTAAGTATATTCGAATCTTGTGCAATAAATCTGACCAATGCTGAAGATATTGATCCCGGGGTGTGTAAACTAAGATGGAATTAGCTTTAAATGGACACAGACATCCAATATCGCATATCTCTAGCAGTATACACAGCTACGATACTGTACCATCACAGTTTACTACGAAAACGGTTGACATAGACATGCATTGTGTTCGGTTCACATTGTGAAATCAATCAGAAAGTCACCAATGAAGTGAAGTAAGTTATATTTAGTGAGAAGAATGTTGACAGTAAAACCGCACATTGCTATGTGTTATCGCAAAATGCTAGCCCGTTCATGGCAACGAAATAAGGAAGCCATGACAAAAGTAGTCGTCATTGTCGAAAACAAGTTTTCATCTATCTTCCAGAAACACGTGTCGATAAAGAGCAGGTGTGACCTGATGACACGTCGTTCCTGTCTGCAAAGAAATGAATGTACACGCATGAACTTTGACGAGGAGGTCACTATATTGGAAAACGAAATCTCCATTTTAAGAGAATGAACCAACCCGAATTATATTCTGCTGTCGAGCGTTTTCTCATTTGGACCCACACCCTTGGATGATAACGGATTTTGTACACGAGCTCATACGAGAATCTTTGAAGCTTCTAATGCGATAAGTTCACTGACAGCAGACCACCTCATACAAGAATCCTTGTTGACCCAAGTCTAATAATCCAACCTATTGTTTCCACCCTATAAACTATCACCCATATCAAACTCGTATCTACGGTCCTATTGTGATCCCCAAATCTTGATAACATATAAAGGCACAGCTGGTTATAAACAGTCAAGGAATAGTTTGATACACTTTCCACGCATGCTAATTAGTTAGCTGGTTGATACACTTTCCACACATGCTAGTTAGTTAGCAGATTAATACACTTTCCACGCATGCTAGTTAGTTAGTTGGTTGATACACTTTCCACACATGCTAGTTAGTTAGCTGGTTGATACACTTTCCACGCATGCTAGTTAGTTAGCAGGTTAATACACTTTCCACGCATGCTAGTTAGTTAGTTGGTTGATACACTTTCCACACATGCTAGTTAGTTAGCTGGTTTATACACTTTCCATGCATGCTAGTTAGTTAGCTGGTTGATACACTTTCCACGCATGCTAGTTAATTGGTTGATACACTTTCCACGCATGCTAGTTAGTTGGTTGATACACTTTCACACATGCTAATTAGTTAGCTGGTTGATACACTTTCCACGCATGCTAGTTAGTTAGCTGGTTGATACACTTTTCACGCATGCTAGTTAGTTGGTTGATACACTTTCCACACATGCTAGTTAGTTAGCTGGTTGATACACTTTTCACGCATGCTAGTTAGTTAGTTGGTTGATACACTTTCCACACATGCTAGTTGCTAGTTGATACACTTTCCACGCATGCTAGTTAGTTGGTTGATACACTTTCCACACATGCTAATTAGTTAGCTGGTTGATACACTTTCCACGCATGCTAGTTAGTTAGCTGGTTGATACACTTTTCACGCATGCTAGTTAGTTAGTTGGTTGATACACTTTCCACACATGCTAGTTAGTTAGCTAGTTGATACACATTCCACGCATGCTAGTTAGTTAGTTGGTTGATACACTTTTCACGCATGCTAGTTAGTTAGCTGGTTGATACACTTTCCACGCATGCTAGTTAGTTAGCTGGTTGGTTCATCAGTTGGTTAATTAATTGATCGGATGCTTTGTCATAGACAGTAAATAAGGGGAGTTCAACCCCTTCCTCTTTATGAAATCAGAACAGGATTTTTAGTAATAGAAATTTAGTTAAAAAACGGGCTAACCACAACCTCCTTAAAGATTTTTCATTAAGGTCAACAAAAATCTCACGATAGTGAAAAAATTACATCATCGTATGACATACTTTACAGAACGTAGTCTTCTTTATGGACGTTCTGAACACCTGGCGTTCTTGGGCGAGTTTACCTGCCTCCTCCAGGGACATGTTTAGAAAAGTCAGATATATTATTTGTCCATCGTCATCTTTAGGGGGAGGGGAGAGCACTTCCTCTACTGAAGTTCACCCTGTCTTCTGCTATTAGTCTTTCCATGCTGTCATGTCTCTTTAGATGTCCAATAAAATTTCAGCATTTCTGTTATGATGTTATTTAGGAGCCAACCATCTTTAAATATTGTAATACTTCTTTGTCTTTTTTTGTGTGCTGTCCATGGCAAATCTCATTGGATGGCGGAAATTTTCTTTGCCACTGTTTTAATTAGAGTCCAAGTCTTACAGCCGCATATTACCACAAGGAATAAGCATGCTCTTATCATGCATAGTTTTACTTTTCTACTGATACCTTGCAAGATATTTTTTACTTGGACAAGTTTCGAAAACGCCATTGTCATTCTTCTCTTAATTTCTACTGCGCAGTTCCCTGAACTATTTATGTTTGTACCCAAATAATCGAAATGTAATGTGTCTTCCAGTTCATAGGTATAAATTATTATTTTTGATTGAAATTTTACTTATGAGTTGTCATAATGTTGTTTTTCCTCATATTTAGGAACAGGTCTTGTTTTTCGCTGTGTTTTGTTGTTGTTGTTGTTGATAGAATCATTTGTCTTAGACCTTCTTCGTGTGTTGTTAGGAGGACTGTATCGTCTGGGTATCTGATTTCTGATATCTACTGACCTCCAATGATGAGAGGTTGGAAATCTGTGTGTGTCATATCTTCCTTTACATTTCTCATTATGTTTTAACATATATATGTAAAACATGTACGGGGATAGTTTGCATCCCTGTCTAACTCCTTTATGTACGCTAAACCATTTGGATTTGTTTTCGTCTACTGTTACTGCTTCTTCTTGTTCTTGATAAATCATTTCTATCACATGAGTGAGATGTTTATGTCGCTCATTATTTTCCACATTTGGTAATGCTATACACAATCGAAAGCCTGTGTGTATTCAATGAAACATTCTATATTGAATTATCTACATCTCTATTATAATTCTCATGTTGAATATATGATCTCTGGTGCCTCTATCTGATCTGAAACCAGCCTGTGCCTCATGGGCCTCCGCTTCTATTTTGGTTTGCATTCTCTTCATTATGATATAAAGTAATATTTTACTCGCTTGGCTTATCAAAGCGATAGTTCTATAACTGGTGCATAGTTGTAAGTTGCCAATTATGTTTACATTACATACCATACAAAAATAGGGCAATTTCTTTTAAAGAAACCCTCCCGTATCTAAGATCCCTGATTATTTGGTTGGTTGGTGGATTGGTTAGTGAGTGAATGAATTAGTTAGTTATTTAGTGTGCTTGTAAGAACGTCAGTCTGTCAATTAGTCATCAGATCTTCATAATTTCACACATGATAACTCCATAGGTCCTCCGAGCTCGGTCTTGCGATATATAGAGTATTGATAAAAGACAGACGATGGTAACCATTACAAGTAGACATGTCAATATATAATGATCAATAAACGTGACTTACATGTGGGCTCACGAAAGATTTCCCTCAACCAGACAGCAGTTGGTAAGTTGTGACATCCTTGGTAGGTTCGTCTAAATTCTCTCTCAGATAACGGTTGTTTCTCGTTGCAGGGTGCTCCGGTTAGAGTGGCCTTGATATTCCCAGAGTTTGCGATCAAAGGGATGGAGTTAGTGATAACCCGACCCATTTCCTGGGAAGTAGCATGTAATAACATATAATCTATATGCGAATTATGTTTGAAAAGTATCCGATCCTGTGATCGTATGTATAATATATTGACTCATTCTAAACAAACATAACATATTTTCATTAGTTTAATGCCGTACACAGTCTCAAAGCATACTTGAGATATAGTGCAAACGGTCTGCTTTAATTGTTTGCTTATCTGATATGTCCGAGCTTTTCAATGGATGTCGACAAGTAGTATACACACAATAACTAATGAGAAGCTCGGGTCAATTGGATCAGTCGAGATAGTGAAGCATTCGCATGACATATATCGCATGTAGGATGCGGTGATTATATGAGTTGAAACGTGGGATATTCCAAGCTAACTGTACAGAGGCGTGTCCGAAATGTCACACCATATGGTTCTGGTTTGGAACTTGGGTCTCCCTGCTTATATTAGAATTAATTAATCTAAATATTATGACTATAGTTTATTTATGGTTAGGGATTTAGGGTTATTTATGTTTTACATAACTAAAGGTAAAGGTATGTTTCACGGCATCAACCTGCCGTCGGGGATGACGATAACTCTTCATGTACTAAGTCGCAGGAAATATTAGGTGCGGGTGGCCAGTTCCCTTCCTTGCTGTGTTTAACGCCCCTAACTCATGCGTCAGGCACTCATTTACATCTGAGTCGACTGTAGGCGTGGTTAGGTCAAGCGAGAAATCACAATCAGGATATAACTAACCCTAACATTAAATACATTTATATTGAAATTAATATTGATAAACATATAAACATAGCGGGGTGCAAAGGGAACGCACTGCTCTCGGCGGACCCAGGGTTAGCAGATAACCAAGATCCCAAATGTACCTCCTCGCGGTGCACAATGGAAACAGAAACAGCAGCTCGAGCTGATTCTGACCAAATCATTTGGGGATCGTGTCCGAGAATGTGGAGGTAGCATATGGAAAGAGATGTGACTGCATAAAAGACGACAATATCTCATACACCACCAGCAACACCACATACAGCGACACTGTCGACATACAGTGAAGCTAGTTAGTCCAGTCCGAAGATTGGAGGGGCAGCCAATGAAAAAAAAAAGCATGAAAAGGTGGATGCATGGCGAAAGACAGAAAGATTTCATACTGAGTACAATGAAAAAAGTGAAGGGCAGAACAGCGCTAGAGGGCAGCGCCAACTGCAAATAGAAAGTGAAAACGATTAAGGAAATGGGAACTACAAGCACTGTTAGCTCAAGACAAGCTTCTAGTTACCTGTATTCCTTATAGGCAGAGACCCATACCCAATAATGGGCGTCTAGCAAAGCAAAAAGACCTGGCCTAACTCTATTGTCGAGTCTTCCTATACCGGAAACATGCTCACGAAGAGAAAGTTTTGCCGTACCAGATAGGCTCAGGCAAAAAGGGACAAAGATGGCACTCCTGGCCCAACTCTACTGTCAAGCTTTCCTATACCGGAAGTACAGTAGAGAGAAAGTTTTCCGTACCCAATGGGATCAGGCACAAAAGGGACAACGATTTAGCCCTGACCCAACTCTACTGTCAGGTGTTCCTATACCGGAAACACACCTGCAGAGAGAAAGGGTTCAGTACCTGATGGGTTCAGGCGCTATTGGGACAAGGTCGCTCAGCTCGAGAACGCCTTGCTCTCAAACGCGTGGTGTGAGACTCGAACTTGGGCGAGGAGTTCACAATGTCGGTGAACGACACCTCGGCTAAGAAGGCGAAAGAGCCAGGGTCCAACTCTTCTGGTGAGTTCTTCCTCCTAAGGAACCAGGCTCACGGATGAGAAACGGTTCAGTACCCGATGGGCACAGGCACAGTACGTCCAATTACATGAGGCAAATTCACAGACAGTGGAACACCTCATGCGAGACAGACGTGAGCAAAAATCGTCTGAGCGAAGAGTCACCACACACACACGTGCCTGGCGACAGATAGGGAGGCTGTCACAGGCTAGGGTAGCCAACCCGAATTGTCAAGGCATGCCGACATCGGATGTGCTATGCCTACAAGGTGCATAACGGTAGCACAACGTAAACACGCTCCCGGCGGAAACCGCATGGATATCCATGCTGGTTACAATGGAGCGAACGCAAAACAAACAAACAAAATATAAACATAGCCAAGGGAAATAAGCAAATAGAGGGACAAGGGTTCTACACCATATTATTTTACTCTTCTTCTAACTTCATTAGTCCATCATCAAACTAATAATTACATATTGTGGTTTCTTGAATGTCACAACAAACTCTTTCTGTTAATCGTGCTTTGTGAACAGTGAATACTTGGAGCTCAACACTAGCCACTGCCACAACAATCTCATCTCTGCATTTGTTGTTCGTCTTTATATATCTTCGGTCATTGAATCTTCAGTTTTCTCTCGGAACACATGTCAAGTTAACACTTATGATGTTGTATGGGTCTTGTTTTAAGAGGTGACCAATACAAATTCATCGTCTTGATCTCACAATGATCTGCCCGCCCTCTAGATTACTCCTATATGGCAGTTCCGAATTAGTTTGTTTTTTATTTTGTAATTATGAACAGATCAGATCAAGTCACAACTAACACCACAAAACACGACACAACCGACTCCGCAGTCACACGGGGAGTACATACAATTTTGGAATGACAATACAGTCGTATGTACAGGTAGCAAGCACAGGCTGCAGAATATACACTTCAGGAATGTTCTAAGAATGAGATTCTGAGGGGGGGGGGAACTGGACCATACAAACAACACTAGAGTCAAAGCTCTATGGACTCCCGTATGCTAAAGACGGTGAGGTTTATTGAGGAGATAAAATTACAGATAGAAAAAAGTTTAAGTGAACGAAAGACGCAAGCGGCTTCGTCTGTGGGTCTCATCAATGGCCCACTAGACAAACCACCTATGTAACAGAAAACCTTAGTAGATGACATGCTGTTATATTGAGGCTCTCTTATGGAAGCTGTGTAGTATTTCATCTATATAATTATAGACCCCCTCTGAGTAGAAGGCTTATTCAATAAGTATTGCACTAAGCCGAAAACTGGTCCCTTGGGTATAAAAGAAAGCTGAGAAAAATCACCCCGCTTCACATATCAAGTAAGAGCTAATCGCTTGCAGTTCCTGGTGTTCTCAAACAAGCAAAACAAATAAGTAATCGAAAGAAGGTGTGTTTTTATTTGTACAAAATATTATGAATACCTTTATTATGACAACTGTCGAGGAAATCTGACAGCCTAGAAATGTATTGTTCTGTTTCTTTCCAGCATTCAGTTCAGTACAATAATATATAATATCAACAATTTCGTGTATGTTCTTATTTATATTCTGCATAGTGGTAGGTACTCGTAACACATATTTACTTATTTAATATACGAGTAGTCTCTTTATTATTTTTTAAGAATGAGTTGTGAAGTTATAATATTAGAAGTGCTGCTGTTATATTGTGATAACTTGCAAAAATTATATTGTTGCTGTTTGTTCTGTCATTTATTCAGTTTACTGATAATCTTTTCTGTTGCACATCGCCACGTCGCGAATGCCCGTATTACATACAACATTGCAAAACGAACTGCTATGTGCACAGCAATCAAGTGTGTTGAATAGTTGAGCTACAATCACGAAGATATGCATTGTGAAGGTAGTTCCAAATAATAAAATCACCGACTAATGCATTGGTAGCATATCTGAGGAACTGTTTTAACATATTTGCACGTGCAGTTCTCTGTTGCAGTGCTTGCCTCTGAATTAAAATATCTTCTAATGGCTTAGTGTCTCTAGGACGACATGTGAAGCGATGTTCCTCTACAATCTCAATCTGTACACGGCACTGCTGCTGCTGACAATAACTGAATGAGAAACTGCAAGCCATTGAGCCACATTTCGGACGGTAACATCATCATGTAATCACCCAATGACCCGTTAAGGATATAGTTGCGCACTGGTTATATAGCAGCGAGTGTTCGTCCATCACAGGTGATGATAATGACCATTTTTTGCATCCACTTTTGAAAAAATGCATTTAGAATTATGACCATACTGAATAGTTCGTAGATGGCTAATAAGCCCTATTCGTGCTGCAAATGCCCTTTGACAGTCAGTTCGGGAATGTAATGACCACTGTTGATGTAGCAGTAGTCTTATTTATAAAGACAAGTTTGAGAGTACTGCTCAATCTGCACACTACGGTCTCTCTAATGCTTCACGCTTTTGTTGTTGTTTTTTGCGTATTACGACTTGTTGTTTCATGTACAGACATCTTTAAAAGAGCGCAAAGTTTGGTTTCTCATCAACATTTGTTTAGCCTGCTTGCTGAGGTGAACACTAGTCACACGCTCTGCTAGTGGCCCATGCAGCATGTGTTGAATGTTGTTCGAGAAATATCAATGTCAGCTTAAGTGGTTATGGAATATGTTTATATTTTCTTAAATAATGTTTAATTTATTTCCAACTACTGGCTCTTAACTTTTTGTTTTTGAAGTATATATAAAGAGACTCTCGGCACTGTTAATTTACATCCCATAACATATCCTTTTCTCTAGGAACCCATGCACTGGCTCTTCTTAGCGTAAGAATTCTGACCAACATGCTTGCTGTATGTGCTGAGTTTCTCCTTTTGTCACTCGTGTGTTGGAGTGATGTGCCAGGAACAAAAAGACATTTGTATGCCCACCAAGTATTCATGTATTGAGAAGAGAGTACCTGAATCTTCTTACTTTGTCTTCGGTTATCTAAATTAGTCAGTCTGACAATAACCATCAAAATAGGAATCGTCGATACAGGATATCCCTGTCTAACTCCATAATTTGCTTCAAGAGTACGAGAGCTGCGTGCCACACTACATGCAAATATGTGTATAGATTTTTCATAATTGCACGACACAGCATGATTTGGGATTTCATATGCTCTTAGAGTTTTGTCACGGTTATTCTCTGTGCGTATCAAATGCTTTTTTGATAGCGACCAAATGTATTTTTGTTTTGTCATTCAGGATACTGTTCAATTATATTTGTGAGAGTAAATATATGGTCAATACATCTTCTGTCTCTTCTACCTTTTTTTGACTGTTTCTTTTTCTCTACTGTTTTCTGATATTATGTTTATGATTATTCCGTTTAATATTTTACTATTATTGACATAATTTTATGGTAATCCCTCTCCAGTTGTTTCAATCTGTCAGATCTCTTTTAAATGCTTTTTTATGATATTTCCTAATTCCATTTTTGTGGTGGTTCTGTTTGCCATGACAAGCCGGCAGTGTAAATCTGCTTTGAAGAGTTTTTCCTTCAAGCTATCTTGTCCCAGTGTCTTCTCATTTTTCATTCAAGCTATCTTGTCCCAGTGTCTTCTCATTTTTCATTCAAGCTATCTTGTCCCAGTATCTTCTCATTTTTCATTCAAGCTATCTTGTCCCAGTGTCTTCTCATTTTTCATTCAAGCTCTCTTGTCCCAGTGTCTTTTAATTTTTCATTCCTTTTAATGAGCGCGGCTTCGTTCTGGCAGATATACTCCATGAATGCACTTAGGTGTAGGATGAGGTTGGGAAAATTTAGTATTCAGTGTTTCACGAGCAGGACTGAGCATATTAGGGGCAGAATCAGGGATGTGATCAACCAGCGAGTTATGAGAAGCATCAGTATCAATCAATGAATAAACCCATAACCCTTCAGGGTCGTAGGGGTACCACATTGGATGCTTCAGCACAGAGTCCTCCAGCGAATTCTATCCTCAGCGATGCGGATGAGTGTGGAAATATCTTGCCCTGTCCATTCCTTGATGTTGTGTGTCCATGTCTTTATTTGTCCTCCTCTGCTTCTTCCACCCTCGACAGTTCCCTGCAGTATTGTTTTTGACAAGGAATCGTGCCTGCATACATGTCCGAACCATGCTAGTTTTCGTCGTTTAACTATTGAAAGCAATGGCTCCTGAACACCTGCACACATCTCTACTATATTTCTTACGTACACATTGGTCTTAAGCATCAGTATGCATACACTTTGATACTTGCATGGGGAGACTGAGCACATATGGGCTGCACGGAGTGCAATGACGTCGACCCATAATCAACCATTAATAATTAATAGTCTATACTCCCAGATCGCTTTTAATAAATAAATAATGAGCGTTGTTCTCGGCGGTACGGTCTCGGGGGTTTCCTTAAACTGCTTGACCCATGTTGCTTCATGTCATTGTTCAGTAGTTGTAAACTTTCAATTTTTATCAAAAATAAAGTTTCAACAAGTCTAATTTTCTAACTATTGTTGCGATCGAAAATAAATCGGAATTTCATGGGTTTTAAACCCATGTTCTCATCGCTGAACGGAATCCTAACCACTCGATCGGTAGCAGCAGTGACTGTATCATAATTATTAGCATTAGTAAATAGTAGTAGTAGCAGTAGTAGTAGTAGTAGCAGTAGTAGTAGTAGTAGCAACAGCAACAGCGACACTAGTAACAGCAGTAGCGCCTGAAGCAGAATTATCAGTGACAGTAGCAGCAGCTGCTACTACTACTACTACTACTACTACTACTACTACTACTACTACTAGCAGAAGCAATAGTAATTGTAGTAGAAATTGCAGCAGCAATAGTGGAAGTAGTAGTAACAGCAGCAGTAGCAATGGAAGTATTAGTAGTGGTAGTAGTAGTAGTAGTAGTATAAGTAGTATTAATAGTAGTAGTAGTAGTAGTAGAGTAGCAGTAGCACCAACATCATTAATAGTAGTAGTAGTAATAGCAGCATTAGAAGTAGTTATTGTAATAGCAGCCACATCAACAGTAGTAGTAGTAATAGTAGTAGTAGTAGTAATAGTAGTAGTAATAGTAGTAGTAGTAGTAGTAGTAGTAGTAATAGAGTAGTAGTAGTAGTAGTAGTAGTAGTAGTAATAGAGTAGTAGTAGTAATAGAGTAGTAGTAGTAGTAGTAGTAGTAGTAGTAGTAATAGAGTAGTAGTAGTACTAGTAGTAGTAATAGTAGTAGTAATAGTAGTAGTAGTAGTAGTAGTAGTAGTAGTAATAGAGTAGTAGTAGTAGTAGTAGTAGTAGTAATAGAGTAGTAGTAGTAGTAGTAGTAGTAGTAGTAATAGTAGTAGTAGTAGTAGTAGCAGTAATAGAGTAGTAGTAGTAGTAGTAGTAGTAGTAATAGAGTAGTAGTAGTAATAGAGTAGTAGTAGTAATAGAGTAGTAGTAGTAATAGAGTAGTAGTAGTAGTAGTAGTAGTAGTAGTAGTAGTAGTAATAATGAAGACTGTGGCTGGCTTCCGCGTCAGTTGGATATATATTTATTGGATTAACTGTTCTATTATGAACTATTCGTAAATAAGCGTTCAAGTAGATGCCAGACAAGGCGTTACAAGGCAAATTGAAAACACCTCTCAAACGCTGTAGGATTGATCCACTTTCCTGGGAAATTCCATTCGTGACTATCCTGCAATGGTCAGATCAGTAGGGATATTAAAAACTTTGAACAAAGTAGAATACTGGATGCAGACGAATCAAAAGGGACAGAAATGAAAGGACAGATCAGACGGGTTTCTCTAACTTCAAGACCTATAAGATTACTGCTCATACAGTAGCGGGTTTTTCAGAGTCCTCATTGGACTTATGCCGTCTGACGACCCAACATAACTCACAATTAGCTTCACCTTTTATCAATTTCATGCTCATCTTCGCTTCGGTACGTGGAACATCGTCAACTATCTATCTATATATTCGTTAAACCCTTTGTTGCCTTTCATCGTCAGGGGTAGAAGAGATTTCTGGAAATGGCCTTCGTGTGTGTTGAGTATATTTTATTTCGGTAGTCCATCGTTTTCGTGGTCGCCCTCCAGGTCTGCATTCACTGTATCTGTGTAGCATAGCTTGCTGTTGTATGCTGACTGATGGAAGTGGAAGTCTGCTAATGTGTGCAAACATTTTATCTGTTGTCTCTTAATATATTCCAAGATTTGGGTAGTGCCATCGTCATAATTTAATGGATTTATCGACTCTTCCCGACAAAGAACAGATTTCACAAAAGAAATTAGCATATTCAAGCTCTTACAAGGCAAGTACTTTTTTATTTATTCCCAATATGCATTAAGACCCCATAAGCAATTAGTATAGTTTACATCTATAAATATTTGTAGACAGTTCATATACCTTCAAACACTAGCACCTAGTATATTCATGAATGCAGAACACTCAGAAGTATAATACCAGATAATATAATGAACTCAAGGACAGTGCGTATAATACCAACTAGCAACATTGTTATCCATCGAATTATCCACAAGTCGATGCTGAGTTCCCTTAGCAAATGTATCAGTCGCCAAAGCTGACTTTGTTGTAAGCATATTCTAGGTCGATCGTGGCGACCACTGTTTCCTCCTTTGTCTGAAAGTCCTCGTAGATGTCATAGGCAAGGGTAACCGCATTGATGGTCGTGTCTTTTCCCGGTCTGTATGCACCTAGAGTGTAAGGAAGTAGGCTTTTATTTTCCAAATCGAAGGCCAGTCTTCTAGCGATTAACCTCTCCAGTATAATGCCGTATACATTTTGTAAGGTGATGACACGATAACTCTTGATGTTGGAGGTGTCTTTGCCTGGCTTTGCCAGGGGGAGAAGGTAGCTGTGTAACCACTCTTCTGACACGCATCCTGTTCTCAGACTTGTGCTGAAAACATCAAGAATTGTTTTAAGCCGGTGGTCTGCAATATCTTTCAGGAGGCTGTAGCGTATTCCGTCGGGTTTTGGTGTACCATCTGATGTTTTCTTTATGGCCTCTTTTACATCCTCCAACGAGATCATTTCCCCACCAGCGACATCGCATGTTCCCAGCGATCCTGTTAAACTGACCACTATAATCTTACGTTCATCAATATTGTTCTGATCTGATTGTTGGGAGTATCTGTTGAAGAAAGTGCTGCCCTTCTGCTCATCTGTGGTTAGTATACGCCCTGATTCATCCTTCAAGCACAAGTTTAATTTTCGTTTCGTTGCATTGTGTCTATCTATATGCTGTGTCCCTTGTTTGCCTTGCGGCGTCAGGGGTGGAAGAGTTCTCTGGAGATGGCCTTCTTGTGCGCTGTTTGTAAGCTTGTTCCTGTGGCTTCTTTGATTTATGTGATCCATCTATTACATGGTCTGCCTCTGGCTTTATAACCGTTATGTCTATGTGTCATGGCCATTTGTGGCCTGCTATATTGTGGTAGTCTGGACGCGTGTGAAAACCACTTGATCTGTTGTCTTTTGATGTGTTCCAATACTGGTATTGTTTTGGTTATCTGTCTGATGTTATCGTTTCTAATTCTATCTGTTAATGACACTCCGAGTATTCTTCGTAGACATGTCATTTCTGCTGTCATTATTTTTATTTTGTCTTGTGCTGTCATTGTCCAGGTTTGACACTGGTAGCATAGTCATGGAATAATGATAGTCTTGTATAATGCAACTTTAGTGTCTATGTTTACATTTTTGTTCTTGAAAATGCGTGTCATCTGTCCTAGGATCTGGTATGTTTTGTTGCATCTATTTTGTATCTCTTTACTTGTTTTCCCTTCACTCGATATAATGCTTCCTAAGTAAGTGAAATGTACTTGTTTAAGGTGTTTATCATCGATGGAGATTGTGATATTTCCTTCTTTCTTTGCTATTGCCATTATTTCAGTCTTTTCAATATTGATCTTCATTGTGAATTTTTGACATGTTGTGTGGAGTCTGTTCATATGGTCTTGCAATTGTTCTTCTGATGTCGCTATTAGTACTTGGTCGTCTGCAAAGAGTAGTTCGTTATTTGTCTTTTATGTTATCTTCTTCGTTGGTACTTGTTAGTGCACAGATGTGGTGGATATATGTTATAAAATGTAGAGGGGATAGGACACACCCCTGGCGAACTCCTGATTGAATTTGGAACTTATTGGACACACCTGCATTTGTTCTTACTGCACATTGGCTATTTGCATAAATGCCCTTGCATATGTTGATTAAATGTTCTGGTACTCCGTATATTGATAGTGTTTTCCATAGTTGTTGTCTGTCTACTCTGTCGAATGCCTTTTCTTGGTCTACGAATGCGATATATAATTCTTTGTTGTTTTATGTGGCTCTTTCTGTTAGTTGTCTAAGTGTAAAGATAGCATCCGTACAGCTTTTGTTCTTACGGAAGCCCATTTGGGTGTTTTGAAGTTGTGGTTCAATGTATGATCGTAGTCGTTGTTCTAATATTTTGTTAAAAATTGTTCCTGTGTGGCTTAGTAAAGATATCCCTCTGTATTTTGTGCAGTCTCTCTTATTGCCTTTTTTCTTCCATGTGGGAATGATTGTCGCGTTTCTCCAGTCTTCTGGTGTTTCTTGTTTCTTCCACATTACATTAAAAAATCTGTGTAACCATTTTTCCAGCTCTCTGCTGCTGCTTTGATAAGTTCTGTTTATATATTATCAGAGACTGCTGCCTTGTTTATTGCATTGTGTAATTTCCATAATTTGTATAGGACACTGTCGGCTGCAATATCGTGTGTAAAATTATCCCAGTGTTCTTTCTTTGCTTCCTTTACGATTTGTTTAAAGGCTTCAGTGGTATTCGGCATAGTAATCTCTGACTATTTTTTGCTTTCCATGGTGACTTGTGTCTGTCGTATCTTATGTTGGTCCTCCCTGACGCTTTGTTTCTTCTTTACCAATGCAGAATCTATCTCCTCAGTCCACCGTGGGGGTTGTCGTATGATTTGCCTCACTGTATTTCTTTGCCATGCCAATTGTCGCAACTTGCCCAAGATCGACTCTTCGTTGTGCCTATATTTAAAGGCATGTTGTCTCTTGTTATTTCTACAGTTCTGCCCTTTTGTGATTGTTAACGAGCACGGTAGGTAGTCACTTCCATGGTAAGCCAGTGCCGCCCACGTCGTTTCCATATCCCCATGACACGACACCAGAGCAGACTAAAATGGTTCGTCCGCTTAATGAGAATGAACGCATATTGGCCAATAGCAAGAGCATACACCATTAAAATGGAAACAACACGAGGCAGATGACGACCAAGAAGAATGTGGATTGAAGGAGTTATCAACTGTTTTTATACTTCACAATATTACTGGATATCAAGCGACCAAACGTGCCAAAGTCCTAATATCTATTGCAATTAAACTTGCGACGCCTAACAGCAAAAGCCGGTAGAGTTGATAGAATAGATAGACTCAACTTTCTTTTGGGGTAGGGAGGCTATCAATCGTCTTGACAGTGGTTATCTTCCTAACAGTGTACATAGAGCAGTAATTTGTACCACTATTTCAACTACAGAGTGATCATCCATGGATTTACAATGAGAACCTTTGAATAGTGCGAAAGTATACTATCTCCTGAACTCTGGTCTATAGTTTCTAAGAAATCGGGTATAATCTTTCATAAAATATAACAAGTGGCTGGTAGTATATCATATTCAGGACGACTCGATGAACTCAGCATTGTTTAGCTGTAGTAATTTTCTTAGAAAATATGACTACGTTCCGTAATTGTTTTCTGAACGTTCCTGATACACAATTGCCTGCGGCGGCGTTTGAACCGGATACCTGTGAGCGCCACTGATAGGCTATATACCTCTGCCACAAAGCAGTACATACCATATAAAGATAGTATACAATTTATAAAAATAACTGTAAGGACAGCATAGATAGCAGAATACAAGGACAACATAGACAGTAAACTATAAGGGCATCATACACAGTAAACTATAAGGACTACATAGACAGTAAACTATAATGACTACATTGAGAGGAAACTATAAGGACAACATAAACAGTAAACTATAAGGACAACATAGACCGTAAACTATAATGACAACATAACAGTAAACTATAAGGGCATCATACACAGTAAACTATAAGGACTACATTTATAGTAAACGATAAGGACAACATAAATAGTAAGTGTTAAGTACAATATAGACAGTAACCTATAAGGGCATCATACACAGTAAACTATAAGGACAACATAGACAGTAAACTATAATGACTACATTGAGAGGAAACTATAAGGACAACATAAACAGTAAACTATAAGGACAACATAGACCGTAAACTATAATGACAACATAACAGTAAACTATAAGGACCACATGATGATGATGTTCCTCCTTCGCAAGCGAAGATGAGCATGGCATAAAAAACAATAAATGCAATGAAAAAATAAAATAGTAATAATGAATTGGTAATTGTTTAATTTGTTTTGTGAGTTCGTAGATTCCCGATGAGTCAGATTCGTGTATGGAAAGTACTATTGCAGTGCATGCAGGAGTGCTGAAGGTTCGGGGTGTGAGAATTTACGGATGTATTCTTCCGCTAATTGCGCTTGTAGATTGCCCGCAGTATTCTTTCTTTTTCAAACTTCGGGATGCCAGTAGTAATCAGGGTGTGCCAGGCTGAGCGATCAAGTGCTATGATTTCCCAGGAGCTAGGATCGATGCTGCAGTGCATGAGATAGCTTTTTTGGGTAGTCATCAAAGCACCTTTTCTGCCCTCCGCTTGAACGTTTGCCTTCGTACAGCTCCCCATAGAATAATCTCTTTGGAAGGCACTAGTCTGGAATACGAACGATGTGTCCAGTCCAGCGAGTTGGGACTGAGTCAGCAGGGCATGGACGCTTTGCATACGGGACTTCTGAAGGATTTCCGTGTCTGGTACTCGATCCTGCCAACGTACTCACCATGAGGTTTCGTAGGCACCGAAGGTGAAAAGAGTTAAGCTGTCGGTACAACGTCCAACTTAGTTGTCAAACTGAGATCACGCCTGATCAAGACGCTAGCACGAAGGCTACCGAATGTCGCACTGGCACGAGCAATACGCAGGGCAACATCCTCGTCGATTGTCGCAGTCTGCGATAGGGTGCTACAGAGATATACAAACTTATTAGCAGTATTAAGTTTGTATCCCTTTACTGGGATTACCTGTTCTGTGTAGGAAACACCTGGCACTGGTTGATACATTACTAAAGTCTTCGCGGTGCTGATGGTGAGACCCAACACCTCACAGGCCAATGAAAAGAGGGCCATGCTGTCCTGCATGTCTTTCAGACTGACAGCATTTAGTGCAAAAGCGTCGGCGAAAAAGAGGTCGCCATCAATGTCCATCTTAGTTTTGGTCTTGGCCTTCAAACTACTAAGATTGAATAGTCCTCAGTCAGTTCGATAGCGAAAACAGATTTCTGCACTGTTATTCCAGAAGGCATAATTTAACATGGCAGAGAACACCATGCTGAAGAGCGTCGGAGCCAGGATGCAACCTTGTTTGACACCGTTAGCCACTGTAAAATGATTTAAGTGTGCGCCGTCATATTGCACACAGGCTGTCATACCATCATGGAACTGGCGAACCATGTTGGTAAATTATTCTGGACATCCAAATTTGGCCATTCTCTTCCATAGTCCTACGTGATTTACAGTGTCGAATGCCTTAAGTCGGCAAATGTGGTGTAGATAACAATGTTCTGTTCGCGACACTTTTCCTGTAGTTGTCTGGCAGTGAATATCTTCTCAACAGTACCTCTGCCCTTTCGGAAGTCACATTGGCTCTCTGGGAGGAGACCTGTCTCAAGATAGGCTTGAAGTCATAAGGACCACATAGACAGTAAACGATAAGGATAACATAAATAGTAAGTGATAAGTACAACATAGTAAACTATAAGTACAACATAGTAAACTATAAGTACCACATAGTAAACTATAAGTACCACATAGTAAACTATAAGTACAACATAGTAAACTATAAGTACAACATAGTAAACTATAAGTACCACATAGTAAACTATAAGTACAACATAGACAGAAAACTGTAAAAACATCATAGACAGTAAACGATAACCAACAAAACACAAAACTCACTTTGAAAATGTCTACTGTACAAGCTCGTGTGTCGTTATGAATTGTCCAATGTTGTGTAAATTCACTCTTGTAAGAGTAATCATTGAGCCTTCCATTACTGAAAACCAATATGTTACTGTGAAGGAAAGAATGCTTCACAGCGTGCACGATCTCGCCTGAATAGCTTTGATCCACAATAAGTTGTACTTGTTTAGCTGCGCACTCAGCAAGGTCAGACATGAGCTCTTTGACTGTGTATTTCTCAGATTCGTCAGCCTTTTAAGAATAAATTGTTATATATTATTAATTGATCTTAATTAATTTTCTTTCTTTTACAGTGTAAAAAGAAAATGTTACTACCCGGTGTCCATATAGAGGAAGACTATGAGTGGATAGTTACACTCAACCTCCAGTCACGTCACATGGATATATTTACTGCCCAGGATATGGCGTTCGATGTAATGAAAGAACAGATACATTTTCATTCAATGCATCTAGCATCTAGTAAGTTTTCCGGTTTCAACATGGCGCAGGGTGGACGTTATTCGCTTGGTATATATTTGAGGATTATTTGATTTCGTAGTGCGTGCTTCTTTTTTAAAAGTGAATTGCTAACACCTGGACTGTGTGGACAATGCCTTGTGTATTTTCTATCGTGTACATATCTTCTTTTTCTTCTTTCGTTCACTTGAACCATGTGTATATCTGTAATTCTGTCTCCTGAATAAAACTCACTGTATTTTGTAGTTCACACAGTGTCCATAGAGATTTGATTCCAGTGTTGTTTCCTCTGGCCAATATGTCTTTCTCAGCATTTCATACTCAGAACACTCTTGAAGTATATGGTTGGCACTCTGTGTTGCCTGTCCACATGTACACATGGCCGTGTTGCCAATCTTGAACTTTGTATACATGTGACTGCGGAGTCGGTTAAGTCCCGTTCTGAGGCGTAGAATTATAACTTGTTGTGATCTATTCATAATTGATAGTCATCTTGTGTTGGTGTTTGTGGCTTTCTTATTGACTTGATCATCTGCTTTTTATGATGGTAGGTGATTGGTATGTCTGGTTGGTCTTCGGCAGCACATTCTTTAGCCAGTTGGTCTGCTTTTTCATTTTCTGGTATTCCACAGTGAGAGGGTATCCACTGCATGGTTACCTTATATTGGTAAGACAGTTGATTAAGTAGGTTTTTAAGTCTATTAGTTTTCCAGACTTGGAGCTTAAAGCACTGACCTTGCATCTGTCAGGAATATCACGGGCTGTGGGGCATGGTTGTCCAGCAGTTTTTCAGTTGCCGCCCTAATTGCCTGGATTTCTACATCATAATTATTGCAGAATTTCCCTGTTGGTGTTCTGATTGTATCTCTAGGCTTGTGTGCATATTCTATATATATATATATATATATATATATATATATATATATATATATATATATATATATATATATATATATATATATATATATATATATATATATATATATATATATACCTGCACCTCCATTCCTCACTGCATTCTGTGCTGACCCATCTGTGTATACTCTGACCCATATATATTGTGGATATTCCTCGTCCAGGAAACTGAGAGTGAATGTCCTTTGTTGCACACTATTCTGTTCGTCCCAGCTTAGTACCCATTTACGTGGGTCTGAATGTATATTGGTATTCCATACCTTTCACTTCAAGGGGTTTGTTCTGGTACAGACCTTAAGGGGCTGTCAACTTCAGGTAGGTCTGTAAGTTGTCTATGGAGTCGTTTATCTTGGTGGATACAGCTGCTTCTTTTCAGTCGCCCCATTGCTAGATTTTGGAGTCTTTCCTTCATTGGGTGATTGGCATGCATTGATACTTTTCTGCTTGTATTAGTGTCTTTTGTGTCTCTGCGTGTGTCAAGTGTTTGCATTCTTCCCATTTTCTGCATCTCTACTATGGGTGTTAATTTCATTCCTCCCAACATTATCCTGAGCGCCTGATTTTATCGAGATCTTGTAATGTGGTGTTTGATGCAGGACACCACGCAGCTGAACCATATTCCAGGTTTGGTCTTATGCCTTGCTGGTAAGCGTTACTGAGTATATTACCACTGGCTCCCCATGTAGTTCCGTTTAGTTTTCTCAGGATAGCTAGCTTCCTCCTGGCTTTTGTTGTTGCTTTGTTAATGTGTTGCTTCCATTGTGTACATAACAATATTCCTGGAGGGTAGTCGAAGTTTAGACGTCACTGTTGCACTAATGATGTTCGCTAGGCGCGAACAAGGAATCGACCTATATCCACCGGTATAAGTGGTAGCTTTGTAACTGAGCAGGGCATGGTACTCATTTGTCCCGACATAAAGTATTGTTAAAGGTAGCGGATATAAATGGATATTCACTGTATGGATGTGGAAAGCAACGGGAAACTACAACATTATTCTTCCAAGAAGAAAGGCGTGGCGACACACAGAAGTATGCATACAGTACTTAGTGTTAATATTGCAACGTGGAACGTCAGATCGCTAGCGCAGAGTGGTAAATTAGACAACATCAAAGAAGAAATGGAAAGAATGAAATTAAACATCTTAGGAATAAGTGAAATGAGATGGACGGGGCAGGAGAGATAAAATCAGATAAATTTAAAGTCATATACTCAGGTGGACAAAAACACGAGAAAGGTGTAGGCGTATTATTAGACACAAACAGGTAAAACGATGAATGGTTTCATGACAATATCAGATCGGGTAATATTTATGAAACTAACAGGAAAACAATTGGATATTAATATTGTATAAGTTTATGCGCCCACATCAAAAAGTTCATGGGAGGATATCGACAATTTATATGGAGAACTAGAAATTGCAATGAACCATTGTAAAAATCATGAAGTAACTATAGTGATAGGGGACTTTAACGCAAAAGTAGGTGATACAGAGATAAATGACGTGACTGGAAGATTTGGTTTAGAGGTTAAGAACAAAAGAGTTGATTTATTGATAAGAATAGGCACAATCACATAAATTAATAGAAGGTCGCACGTGGTTCAAGCAACATCCACGAAGGCTGTGTACACGCATTAGCCCAGGAGATAGTACACGGAATAAAAATGATTACATTTTAGTGTCTACAAGACATAGAAACAAACTATGCAAATAAAGAGATCAACAGGGCAATTAAACATTCAAATAGAGAACACACAAAAAACATGTCAAAGAGTTCAAGTAACTGGCAAACATCTTCACAGAATACTAACGACGAGAGAGAGAGAGAGAGAGAGAGAGAGAGATACAAGATGTCAATAAGCAAATGCTGTGACATACCAGTTGTCACCTTTACTATTGCATCCAAAAATCAACAAGGAAGTAAAGAAACAAGTGATTAAGATTCTTGATTCTTAATTAGGAACAAGCGTCACAGCACTGGGGGCATTCCCATATATGCTCTGCTTGCCGTTCCGTCAGTCATACAAAAGTGTATAAGCTCAGTGTCTCAGTCAGTTGCTGTATGCGTTCTTCTGATCTTTCCGGAGAGGGAGTACTTTCTCCCATCGCCTCTAGTCACTCCCATTTATACCATTCTCTGAATATGTACATTGTCTCGTTCGACTTCCTTCTCGCACGGTATCCATGACTATTCTAATCAATTCAATCCTGTCTCTTCCTATCTCAGTGCCGTTCACCAAGGCTTTACCAGCCAACACATTGGCTCTTTCGTTTCCCCTGACCCCAGTATGACCTGGGCAGTCGATCCATGTAATGCTCTGCGCGTTGTTGAGAAGAGTGACCCATTCGGTTCTGATCATAACAGCTGATTAAGAGCATCTTTATGTCAACACTATGCTACCAATGTCAGACTTGGCCACTGACATCTACACATAAGAGAAAGATCGAAATTTGCGTAATTAATTGTCTAATGAAAGCTATTGGAGCTACCAGACTCGACAAAATGCGCAGTGAGAATATCAAAAAGAAAATAGGTATCACATCATGCATGGTTTGGACATCTTATGAGGATAAACGATTCACTTCCCATACGAGCTTATAACAAGATGGAATCAGGATACAGAGCCAAGGGCAGACCTAGGAAACGGTGGATAGATAACCTTGACCATCCTGAATAAACATGACTACACTTCAACCAGAGCAACACACCTGGCTCTGAAACGCAGACTGCATCTCCTTCTCAAACTCATACGCTCAACGGAAAGTGTGGAAGCTTCGACAACTCCACCTGAGGGTAGACAATAGACAATTGATCACAGATTTTCGGATGTTCCAAGACCACATATTTCCGGATGTTTTATCATCACATATTTACACATATTATGGTTGGTTGCTGATCCAGTGTTCCATGGGCTCATGTCCTTTGACCTACACATATTATAAAACCACAGGTTTCCGGATACTAAAAGACTACAGATTTCTAGATATTTCAAGACCACAGTTTGCCGGATGTTCCACGATCACATATTTCCGGATGTTTCAAGAGAAGAGAATTAACACAAGATGGTTGAATCCGTCTGGATAGTTCCGATATTCTTATTCTGATTTAGCAGTAGGACACACGTACGCTTCAATTTGCATCTTAATCTTATATCATGATCCTACATCTTGAATCTTTATCCCACATGTGATGCTACATCTTAACCTTACATCTTAAACCTACATCTTGATTCTACATCTTTATTCTACATCTTGATTCCACATCTTAATCCTTACAACATGATGCTACATCTGAATCCTACATCTTTATCCCATATATGAATCCTACATCGGGATCCTACATCTTGATCATACATCTTAATCTTACATCTTTGTATACATCTTGTTAATACATCTTGGTATTGCATCTTGATCCTACATTTTTATCCCACATCTTGATCCTACATCTTAATCTTGCATATTGATCCCACATTTACCACCAAAGACGGACGTGTTGGGTCATTTGCGCAAATAAAACCGGAACCATAACGCATTCCCACTCTCTGAACTACAATCTGTTGGAAATCTAGTGGCAACATTGTCCTGCTCTATGAGAGATCCAGTGGGAGTAATTGTGTCACTAAGTTGCAAGCTGTCGAAGAAGCTGCAGGGTACTATAACATTTTTTCCCCTATATTTCCCCTATACCAGGCCTGCCCTATACTCGTTCGAGTTATTACTTAAGTATTACTCTTGACAAAACATATACGATTTTTAAAAAAATGTATGCAAACTGATATAATTTTATACTACATTTTGTTACTTTGTAAGATATATAAATTAAATTTTAATTTATAACAATGTTAACATTCCTTATTTGGAAATATACCCGCTGATAATTCATTAGCTACCTCCGTATCTTCATAATAAATAACTATTTAATTTATTAATGACATCCATTGGAGAAATCTAGATTTCATTATTATCATCAATTTCTCAACTCTAAACTTCTGTACTCTGTAAGATAATTACTGATATATTTCTCTATATTTCCTAAATAATATAAATACATACGCATCCTCTGTTCTACTAAATACCATAAAGATATAATCATCATCTGTTTAACTAAATACCATAAAGATCTACTCATCATCTGTTTTACTAAATACCATAAAGATATAATCATCATCCGTTTTACTAAATAACATAAAGACCTATTAATCATCTGTTTTACTAAATAACATAAAGATCTACTTTATTATGTTTTACTAAATGTCATAAAGATCTACACATCACCTGTCGCACTAAATACCATAAAGATCTACTCATCATCTGTTTTAATAAATACCATATTGGCATACTGATCGTCTGTTTCACTAAATACCATACAGATCTACTCATCATCTGTTTTACTAAATACCACAATGACATACTCATCATTTGTTTCACTAAATACCATAAAGATCTATTCATCATCTGTTTCACTAAATACCATAATGGCATACTCAACATCTATTATCCACACATTTGCTGATATTTCATTCTGCCCGTGATAGCAGCAAGAAACTTTCCCAACAGAAATTGATTGCGTGTTTTATAACTTAATGGTGTTTGATTTTTCTCTCTCATAATGTGCTTCTGCTATTAATAGTGTCGGACACACATCACGTCTAGGGATTATTACTCTCCTTAGAGCTGTGCTGTGCAGTGACCCCTGTCCTACATCCGTGTCTAGTTCTCCAGCAAGTTGTCATAGCGTGCTAAAAGTTTCCACATCGGCACACACATCATGTTAAAGTGGGTTGTCTCCTTCCATCAATCGCAGCGACTTTCCTTCACACGCCTACCAGATCATGAGATCAGCAGTGACATATATTTTAAATAATTCATTCTCAAACTCCCGCTGGATCTCTTGTATAACACTACATTGGTGCTACTAGATTTCCATCACTATGTGTTCCAGAATGCGTCCGGCTCTGTAGCGGTGTGGTATAAAGCTCATCTATGACGGCAAAAGTATTGAGTTCGAATCCCGCCTCAGGAAATTGTGCATCCGGGCCGTTCAGAAAGCAATGTCAAACTACGAAACGTATTTATATTGCATAGAAAAAACACTACAGCCAAAAAAAATTGCTGTGTTGATGTCTACGTCCTGAATAGGATCCCCGCCGAAGACGGATGTGCCGGGCCATTGGCGCAAATAAAACGGCGGCACAACGCATTTCCATTCTATGGACTACATCCTGCTAGAAATCTAGTAGGACAATGGTCTTGCTACAAGGGAGATCCAGCAGGAGTTTGAGAATGAACGATGAAGAAGAAGAAGAATAGGATCCGCTACCAATTTTTTTTAAAATAATGAATTCCAGAGAACGAAGATGCGTAGCGTCTCCGTTTTAGCCTCGTCGCATGAATGGTACGACACATCCAACTTCGGTAATAGCTGTTACGTACGATTACTAACATTTTGTTCACATTACAATATTTTGTAAACTCTGATGTTCTTCATATTTGTCTATTTAAAACATAATATAACTGAAGCATACAGAGGTATAGCTGGCGTAGTCGATATGGCATTGGGGCGAATCTAATAGTTATTTGACCCTAGTCGCATAATGCACGTTGAGGTCTTAAAATAAAGATACCCAGTTTGCTTTCGAAGCAATTTTGGTAAATTTGTGCTTGATTCTTGATTATAAAATAGCATCCCAGCACGCGGGATACTCCCATAAGTACTCCGCTCTCAGTTCCCAGCATTGTTCTTGTTTCTTGGTATTAAGTAAGTCTATTAGAGTAAATCTAGCGCCCCTATGCGCAGCGCAGCGCCCGGGACGAAACTCTCCCAGCTACGCCTCTGTTTGCATGGACTTGACAATTCCTAGGGGGTAATAGGCCTCGAAAGGGGAGTTTATTCTTTAAAAAAAATGATGGTTTAAGATTGTGAAAGGTTAACTCCCATTTAGTGTTTAGATTCCTATCACCCCTAGTACTGATCAAGTCCACGTGGGAAGGGAGATCGCCGCGATAGCATCCACATTTCACATTTTTTAATAACATACTGCTGGAAATCTAGTGAAATCATGTTAAAAAGGAGACTCAGTAGGAATTTGATAGCGAGTACAACATAATAAATCATAGTATTGCACGCGACATTGTGTATTACTTAGTAAAACAAAACAAAAGGAGAATAAGAGTGGCTAAAAGTGCCTTCAAAGACATGAGGAAAATAGTAATGTCTAAATAAATAACAAACACGTTAAAAATGAGAATTATAAAATGCTACATCTATTCTATATTAATGTGTATCTCAGAAACATGGACACTAAATAAACAATTAGAAGACAGAATTGATGCCTTTGAGATTTGGACATATAGAAGAATAAGGAGAACATCATGGAAAGAAGAAAACAAACGAAGAGTTTCTAAAAACACTTAATATGAAGAAAGAATTACTAAGGGAAATAAAGATCAGGAAAATAAAATATTTTGGACACATTAAAAGACATGACACCTTATTGAAGACCTTACTGGAAGGTAAAGTCAAAGGGAAATAGCAAGAGGTGGGCAGAGATACAAGTGGGAGAGCAATATCACAAAATGGACAGGTTACAGTCTAGCAGAGCGCACCACGAAGACAAGAGACAGGGGATGTTAGAGGTCTGTTGCAGTCAACCTTCGTTGCGGAAACGGCACTTGATGATGATGATGATGGTGATGATGATGATAGTAAAAAAAATTCATCTCTTATGGTGAGACACGCTTCTTTCAGCCGCGGACGTTAGTTAAATTTGGTTATATCAGAGTTTTTTACCCATAAAAATAAATTGGAGGTTGTAATTCGTTAAACAACAGCATCCGAGCTATGCGAATTCAAAAGGATGTTTATTTCATCTTGGCTGTGACAAGATTCTAAATGCCCTCAAACTAAGAAAGTGTAAGCATCCACGGACAAAATATGATCACATGAAATAATGTTGCTTTACTGATCGCACGACGTAATGTTGCTTTACTGATCGCACGACGTAATGTTGCTTTACTGATCACATGATGTAGTGTTTAATTAGCTAGCCTCGCGACATGGTCACATGATGTAATGTTGCTTTACTGATCACATGACGTAATGTTGTGTTTACTGGTTACATGACGTAATGTTGCTTTACTGATGACATGACGAAATGTTGCGTTTACTGATCACATGACATAATGTTGCATTAATGATCACTTGACACAATGTTGCTTTACTGATCACATGACACAATGTTGCTTTACTGATTACATGACATAGTGTTACTTTACTGATCACATGACATACTTTGTTTTAACTGATCACAAACACAAATTAAGTCAATGTTGCGTTCGTTGGTTTTTATCAAGCATGAGGTCAACCAATCAAATGTCATGCCAAGTGATACATGAAATCATGTTTCTACACAACAATAGCATTAGTCGATGGCTTTCTCCTACACCCTAATCTCAACTCTTAAACAATATTCTCTCTAGATCTTATTCTGCTCCTTAGAAATCTTTGTCTCTGACCTTTCCCAGATCGTTAGATGTTAAAGCATTAATTTTCTCATCAAAATGTACAAACAAAATATAATACTGGTTACCTAGACAACATGTATATAAACATATACAATACTGGTTACCTAGACAACTTGTACATAACAAAACACAACACTGGTTAGGTTGACAAAATGTACACAACAAAATACAAAATTGATTACGTAGATAAAATGTATAAACCAAAACACAACACTAGATAAGTAGACAAAATGTACGAAACAAAATACAACACTGGTCACACAGATAAAATGTACAAGAGACAAAACTAATTATGTAGAAAAAATGTACAAAACAAAACAACATTAATTACGTAAACAACATGTACAAAACAAAAGATAACACTAGAAAATAACAACTATCAAATAACAACTAGAAAACTATAGCAGGAAGCAATAAAGATGGAAATGATGCAATATAGTATTGATTACCATTATTGCAGAATGAGTGTATACATTCAGATAGTTCAAAGTACATGTAATTATCTTCATGTTACGAGTGAGTAATCTCCTTACCAAACCGTCATGATCAGCGTCCCACAACAAGCTACTGCCGTCATGCAAGGCTGGACTGTTAAGGTACATCACGAGCGAGTCTACACAGTGCAAGACAGAGCACATCTTCTGTAAGTGCTGCCGGAAAGCCAGCTTCATGGTCGCCGAGTAAACAGTTTGTGTCGGCTCATCATTATCAGCTGCGAATAAAATGTTGATCACGTGGCTTAAAACAAGGGCACTTGCGCAACCGTGCGTGTACACGCAAGCACATAACTCTTGTATATATAAATACACAATACGTACACACACACAGAGACATTCATATATGGTAATATGTATAAGAAAACATGATGCAGTGGGTATCCTTGTGGTAAACCGTGTGCAATTGTTCTAAACTCTGAGGTCCAGGATCCGTACCTTAGATCAACTTTTCTACACATGAACAACTCTTTTTACTATACAGCGGGCAATTCGTATTATCAATATTGCAATCCCTTAATAGGATGACGAGATGGCTGTAGTTGACGTGTATGCATCCTCTAGGTTTATCTCTGCGACTGCAGCATTCTCGTTTGTCTAGAATCCCTCAGAAGTTTCGTCTGCAGTAATTGTAGTATTCCCACCATGTCTCTTCCATGTATACTCTTATACGAGTCATCTGGAAACTTACCTCTAATTTCCATGTCAATAGTTATACATCTAGCGATAATTTTCTATAGAACCCTTCCCACACATTTTGCATTGCAGTAATATTATAGCCTTTTATATTGGATTTGTCTTTGCCTGGTTTTTCTTTTCTTTTTTTTCCAGAGTGATAAAGTAGCTATGTAGCCATTCTTCCGGTATGTCTTCATATTTTCATATTTTTATGTCTTCATATTTGTAACCATTCTTCCAGTATTAGCAAGTCTTCATATTTGTAACCATTCTTCCAGTATTAGCAAGTCTTCATATTTGTTGTAATCGTCTGTAATCTTTACTAGTATCTCATCTTCGATGTTCTTAAGCATACTGTACCTTATTCCATCAGCATACTGTACCTTATTCCATCAGCATACTGTACCTTATTCCATCAGCATACTTTACCTTATTCCATCAGCATACTGTACCTTATTCCATCAGCATACTGTACCTTATTCCATCAGCATAATGTACCTTATTCCATCAGATACCTTATTGATAGCAAGATGTACCACATAAGCATCAGTGAGCTGATCTTTACTGACATATGTTTCCATATTCGATGTTACACTCTGCAAAGCTGCATTACGTTGCTTTATATCACCATAATTAGTCAACTGAAATGAGGATGGGTGTGACCCATAGAGACCACCTGACAAAGATTTCAAAAAGAGCAGTGAACCAATATAGAACCGGAACAATTAGCCGTTATACCCTGAGAGATTTACTGAAGTGGAGAAACTGAGCACCTATGGACGTGTCCGATTGCTATTTACAATTTTTCATTAATTGCTATTTTCAATTTGCCATTAGTTGCCATTTACAATTTTTTTATTAGTTGCTATTTACAATTTATCATTAGTTGCTATTTACAATTTGTCATTAGTTGCTGTTTACAATTTGTCATTAGTTGCTATTTACAATTTTTCATTAGTTGCTGTTTACGTCGAAATATCAAACGACTTGAACGCGGAAAACTGTTACAATTTAGGGGGGGGGGGTACATAATTTGCCTTGCAAAAGGAACGATGGCCCGAAAAAGTTTGGGAGCCTATGTTGTACACTGAGTCATACAGAGTTCAGCATACTTACAAGGTTTGAGAATAAGCTGTGGATCGCTGCCTTTGACGTGAGTTACTAACAAATAAGGAATAAGAGAGCTTGGTTTGAAATGTGGTGTCGCTAGAAAGGAACTGCTTCATGGGCAAGGAATAATGATGCTCAATCAGGGCGTACTGGAACAGTCAGTCAACGTGTAATAGCGGATACACTCAAGAAGAGATTTTAGCGCACCTATGGACTTGTCCGTAGTGCAGTGACGATGATTCAACGACTAACTCCTTTACCAGAAACTGAAGCACACACTAGACTTTCTACCACAGGCAGAACTTTAACATCCTTTAACAACACATCGCAGTACAGTAACAGTGTTAATCTATCCATCCATTCTTCTCCACCTCAGCATTTCATATCTTATTTGTAAATAACATGTAAGTTATTATAATAGCTGGTAATTTAGACATTGCATTGATCTTCGTGTGAATTCAGGCCGGAATTAATCAAGTCACTAAATCAATGAATGCATTTAATAGTTTCTGTGATGAAAAACAGAAACACACGATATGCTTTTGAAGTTAGCAACCATAAACAATGAAAGCACATACAAAGTATTATTAAAAATTAAACATCCTTGATGTCGGTGTCAATAATTAACAATATTGGTTACCTGTCAATGCAATTTTATTCCAACTCTTTGTAGCTTTCAGACCTGCAGATATGTCATAAGGCGAGTGATGTTGCATTCACAACAGCCCCTCCATCTACTTAGGGAAGTATAACATGACAGTGCATTTAGTATCAAGAAATAAAAATTTTTTAAGTGGGTTACTTCCTTTTCTCACTCCTTTAACGACCCGACTCACCCCAAAGATCATTAAAATCCCACGAAGAACGAGATCAATAACCTTTTTTAAAAAAAAATAGAACCCCTTCATTATTGAATTCATTTCTACGCCTATGCCAGCGTTACTTATTGTGAATGGCCTATTCCTAACTTGTTTCAAGCTCATGTAGCTAATGACACAAGAAGAAAAATACTTCTGATGAAAGCGTGACTCTCACCAATAGAAGACATACGAACAGAATCAAATCCAATTATTTGCTTTCTAAACAGTTGTCTCTTTATATGACCAAACAGGTTTATTTTTCGTTTAGTTATTGTGTTTAGTAACCAATACTCTGTCATCTTCAATTTGTTTATAATATCTGCGTATCTCTTTTTTTCCTCCCATGATATTCTAAGTTACCCTTCTGTAGCATTTCATCTCAAAGGCGTTGATCTTCTTTGCTGCTGGTTTTACTTAGGGTCCATGTTTCACAGTCGTATTTTGTTATCGGAAAAAAATAAAAGTTCTTAGCATTAACAGTTTCGCTTCTATTTTGTAGTTTTTTCAAACGTGTTATTTTACAATATGCCATTACCAATTTCTTACTTATATCGGACATGCAGTCTACTGCACCGTTGATGTTTGCTCATAAGTATTCGAATTTATCTCTCTATCTAGTACACTCTATCTAGGTACCGCCTATTCCGATTTTTAGTAGTTGTGTTGTTATATCTGCTGACATTATTATTTTGTTTTGTTTAAATATAAGTTTAATGATGCGCTTTATTTCTTTGTGTTCTTGTTCAAATCCCTTTATATCATTTGAAAGAAGCACAGTGTCGTTTGCGTAGCGTAGTACAGGGATTTCAAAACCACCGATGTTTAAAGCGTTGTAGTCAGCGTTGCCTTGCATCGTTTTTTCTCACATTTCTCATTATATTTTCTGTGTAGATGTTGAACAGGTATGGGAAGAGTGCATTCCTGCCTTACTCCGATCTGTACCTCAAACCACTCTGAGAGATCGCCCTCCAACTTCACAGCAGCCAGTTGATTTTGGTACAGCTCTTCTATAAGATAAGTCATGTGTCTTGGAAACCCATGTTGTTCATTATATCTCCCATAGTTTATGGTGTCAAACGGTTTTGAGTAATCTAAGAAGCACAGTTGCAGTTCAGTTGAGAATTCCTTACACTTTTCTATTTTAAATGTCATGTTTAGGAAGTGATCTCTTGTTCCTCTGCCGGATCTGAAACCAGCCTGTTTCATTTATCTCCATCTCTAATTTTAGTTTGATTCGTTGCATTATGATGTTTAGCATTAAGACAGGTTACATGGGGTAAGTGTATAACCCTAATTGCATTAATCCTGGTGATGAGTGGATACCGAGAGGTCAAAGCGGCAACATTACAGAGGATGATTCAATAATCTACTCTGATGTATTAGGTATTCGTTATCAACGCTGCGCTTGTGATTTTTCCGCAGGGTATGTTCGGGAAAATTCTCACATAATCCAGCTGGAGCATTCTTACTATTGTTTATTATTTGTCTCCAGTGAATGATGGATGATTGTATTCACGCTTGCCGTTAAGGGTAGGGGTGAGAGCTTAAGTCGTCGTTCCAAGGCTAGGTGTGTATTTTTGGTTGCATTTAAGTCCATGTTTGTTCAAAGCTAATTTGATGGTTCCTATCCACCGTTTTCTTGGTCAACCTTTGGCCTTACGCCCGGATATTAACAGTCTTACTATGGAAATTAAAACTGTAACGGAAGCACTGTCATTGCAGATACATAGGACAATTTTCATGCATGCATACTTAGTGACTCAATGAACATGATCCCCAAAACTAAAGCGGAGCTATTGTCACAGGCTATGACCAGAAAAAATACCTTTATATTCAAGTGTAAATAGGTAGAATAACAAGTGTAAATACGTAGAATAACAAATGTAAATAGGTAGAATAACAAGTGTCAATATGTAGAATAACAAGTGTAAATAGGTAGAATAACAAGTGTAAATAGGTATAATAACCAGTGTAAATATGTATAATAACAAGTGTAAATAGGTAGAATAACAAGTGTAAATAGGTAGAATAAAAAACAAATTACAGAAAAAACAAGAAGCTTGCGTTGCATCAATATCACAGATATGTCAAATAAGGGAGAGTGAGGTTGGAGGTCTGCAACCATCAACTTACACAACTTACACAACTTACAGTGATGCAAACAAGTGTTACATCTATGACAGTTTTTCAAACCAGGAAGTGATGTTAACAAATGTTATATCTATATTACAGTTTTACAACAGGAAGTGATATTAACAAATGTTACATCTAAATTACAGTTTTTAAAATCAGGAAGTGATTTTAGCAAATGTTACATCTACGACATTTTTTCAAATGAAAACCGTAAACGTGTTTTTATATATATATATTAGAATACTCATGACATTGTTTTGTGACATGTCAGTATTGTTGTTGCGGATTCCAAGAGTGCTCTGCACGTTCCATCTTGGCGCAGACAAACAACCTGACGTTATAATGGCATTTGACAGATGGCTATCCCCCGGGGTAATACCCCCACTATTTACATGCACTAAAGAGGAGCAGCGTTTCTATCTGTTTTTTAATAAGTCACGCCTCATTGAAACACATCGATAAATGAAGCTTCAGTAAGGTGATGTATGCCTGCCAATCCAGCAAGTGTGTGAGGGAAGTAGGACGTTTCAAAACGCTGTGAGCTTTGTGACTACTGTTCACGATTGGGTCAGACACGCCAAGTATTGGAGTTGATTGTAACCATTGAACGCCTCAAAAAGGTACAGAAGATAAGTGATTAAACACGTGGCCAAGAATATATTTACTACAGGAGCCAAATCACTTTATAGACACTTGAGGACTTGTATCTAACACAATGGTGCATAGGCCTATGTAGAAAAAAATGCTGCAACTGTATTTTACTTTTTCACATAGGCTTATTCATCAAAAAGAATATTTAAGGTTTTCATTTGAAGCACCCTTGTGCCATCTATTGGTGATGTAGAGTCGCGTCCAGTATTCTATTAATATATATTGAAAGTCAGAACACTAAATTGAAATATGACTTTATGGTATTAATTATCAGCAAATTGTCACGTTCATCTATAAGAATTGACATATCTGACCCGAGTGATAAGTGCGGACAACAGATAGTTATAGAGATAACATCAAAAGAAATACTACAACAATGGGGTCTCACAAAAACCAGGTAACCCAACAACTTCAAATTATAATTCACTTAAAGTGAGTGGTGATGATTATGAATTAATCCTTCTAGCTAAGAGAAGATAGCTCTTGACACACAATGAGTTTCCGTTGTCTCACATGAATAGATGTGTTAGAAGATTTATCGAAGCTTGTTTGGTCCCCGAAGACACTGGAATAGATAAGGTAGGGGGCCAGTTCAGGCTTCAAACGTTGCAAAAGGTCTGATATTTGCCATGTAAGGGGTGCCAAATTATTAGTTTCGCTCTGAGCTATGTCACTGTCAAATGGGAGGCATTACAGTGCAGCGCAGATGTGTTCCATAGTCATCAAGGACAATGAAAAAGGTAGACCGGCTGGCCTGCTTCTCGCCGTCATCCATGGGCATTATTTGATAGAGGACAAAAGTAAGAAATGGATACATGCAGGCATTTAACCCATGAGTTGGTGAGAACTTAGCATAGACCATGGTGCATATAACTGTAAAGATGAATGTTGGAGAACTTTTCACTAGAAGTAAAGCTGTGTAGTCATATCATCTACTAGAAGTAAACTTCTTCTTCAGCGTTCGCTCTAATATAACCACAACGAATATTTCGTGTGATTTGCGCCAGGGAGCGTGAAGTACGTTGTGCTGCAAGTTCCACAGTAGAACTGTGATTATTTGCACCCAGGTTGGCCACTTGTGGTCAGGACGTCCGAGATCCAGCACATCCGTTTTCGTCATTCCTTTATTTCGGGTTTGGTCCCTACTAGAAGTATACTATAACAAACAAACCATCATGGTTTTTCTGGTAGGCCACTAGTAAATTATGATGATGGTGGTGAGGAAGCAATCCCTTTTGCTGTGATCAGGTAACTCTTGCCAGTCTTAAAGAATAGCCTTCTTAAAGAATAACAGGTCCTCCTTAGTTGAGTAACTGAGGTGACATCGGAACTTGTATAAGGTTTGTTGTTTCTCAATGGCATGGTTTTGTTAGAAGAGTTTACTGAGGCACTAAGGACGGCATTCCAGTGTAGTAATATCTCAAGATCATCAAGCATACACTTCTGGATCAACTAATTCATCATTTTTCTATCAGAGCTGTTGATTCTTCTGCCGTGATGGTGTACCTAGGGCGAATTTAGACTTGACAGGGCTCTAAGCTATTTGAGATATGGGGCCCTAAGCTATTTGAGATATGGGGCCCTAAGCTATTTGAGATATGGAGCCCTAAGCTATTTGAGATATGGGGCCCTAAGCTATTTGAGATATGGGGCCCTAAGCTATTTGAGATATGGGGCCCTAAGCTATTTGAGATATGAGTCCTTTAACGATTAAGAATATATAGATAGTGAAATAACACAATTTTTGGGGCCTCCAACTACGTGGGGGCCCTAAGCTATAGCTTATATAGCTTATAGGTAAATCCGGCACTTGGTATACCTAACATTTCATGCCACCAAGGAGTCTACCACAAAAGAAAAAAAATGTACAATATCTTCTGGTACGCATCTCTTTGTTATCCACGGGAGCCATTTGACAGAAAACAAAAATAAGAAATCGAGATAAGTCATGCGATGATAACACCAATTGTTCACAGAATTGTTCACAGCCTATCTCCAATTTTCCTTAGTTGCCTCTTACAACATACACATAAGATAGTGGTTCTATTATTTGCACCCTGAACTACAACGTCCACTCCCGGTTGCCATATATGTAAGTCATATCGCATACTTGAAATATAATATAGCATAATAGCCCCTGTTGCCGAGGCCCAAAAGGAGAGCAAAGAATAGCAACACCGTTTACCTTCCACGCATGTCGTAAAAGGCGACTAAGGAGGTTATAGGATAGAGTTGGCTGTCCCATCCCGTATAGGGTCAGTGACCCAAAGCCATGCTGAAGTAGGATGTGTCAGGACGAAAGGCGCAGGTATCGCAGCAATGCTGTAAACCATGACACAGCGCATTCCGTTCTCCGGGCTACATCCTGCTAATCTGCAGGAGTTTGAGAACGAACGCAGAAGAAGAAGAATATAGCATAATGGTGTGTGTGGTAGGTCATTGGTAAGTTATATCACCCATTAGATGTATAATATAGCATAATGGTTTGTGTTGCAGGTCACTGGTAAGTCATTTAACGTACATGAAGTATAATATAACATAATTTGTGTGGTAGGTCATTGATAAGTTATAGCACCCATTAGATGTATAATATAGCATAATGGTATGTGTGGTAGGTCACTGGTAAGTCATGTCACCTACTAGATTATAATTTAAAAGAATGATTTTATTATGTGAGGCACTGTTAAGACTTTCCGAGCTTTAACACATGGAGCATAAGTTGTTAGAGAACAAATACATTTCTCGAAATAAAATGTCTCTGTGACTATAAAGTATTGATCTTTGCAAAGGTCATATCCACCGCCTTCATATAACAAACCAATTGAATAAGGAGTTCATTTTAAAATGATTTCTTTTTTTCAACCGAAGTGTGGCAAATGTAATTAATGAAAGATGATACTCTTAATAAAAAAAATCACTTGCAAGAGTATTTTATAATCAACATCTGAAGAGAATTTTTGTTCTGTTTAAAAAATAGTTACATTACACTCAAACCGCCCACACACTTGCATGCTCCCACGCAAGGTGAAAAACAAAACTTCACTGTCAGACAACTCACCTTTACTCAAGGGACACTACCGTTACAACAGAATTGCAAAAATGCTTATTTCAAAAAGTCTCGGAATGTTCTCCCGTGCTTAAACTAACAAAACAAAACAAACAAAAAACAAAACACTGAAAAGTGTTATTAGTGAGGGTTAAAGCCTTATTTAACGAATCTGTACAAGTTAAGCAAATGTGGCCTATTTTTTAACGAAACAAATACGTACATCATTTAACTAAACGAAATATCTATAAAGACGCATTTCACAAAAGCTAAGTGTACTTGCGGATCCATTTATCTGCCCGCTACACACTGAGGCCTCCTCCCCCCGCCCCCGACTCCGTATTTGGATGACCCTGGGGGACGGGGCTCTATGTGTGTATCGCGTAGTTTTAAGCATACCTTGCGACTTTTTTAAACCGAGGTCAGCTAGATCACGAAATATGAATGAAACTACGCGTACTATTAAAAAGTTGGACTTACCACCTTGGTGAGGCCACATTTGCTTAACCTGTACCAATAAATCACATTCTTTGCAGCCGAAGATTTGGACTTCAACTTGATTGTAACATGGAGTATGCCCTTTAAAATGTGTGCTTTCAAAGCTGAGTGGGATAACTAATTAAAAATTGATATAAGTATGAGTTCTTCTCTCTCTCTCTCTCTCTCTCTCTCTCTCTTTGTCTCTCTGCTTTTCTAAACAACTAGATATCATGTTACTGTAATCAGAGATTAATGTGTTCGCTATTTTGTTGTGTAATAATGAAAATATAACACCTACTCAATTCAAAAGATTTACAAGTGAAAAGATAAGTAAAAAGTTTGTAAAGGAGTGCTTGCTTTTATAGTTTGATTAAACAATATCAGTGGGTTCACTCTTGTAGGCTTACCGAGACTTCGAGAAATGTGAAAATAAAGAAGTACCTCGTTCATGAGCTTGGAACTAGTTCGGAATAGGCGATTCACAAGAAGTAACGCTAGCATAGGCGTAGAAATTAATTCAATAATGAAGGGGTTTTACTATTTAAAAAAAAAAAGATTATTAACCTTGTTCTTCGTGGGATTATAAATGATCTTTGGAGTGGATGGGGGCCGTTAAAGGAGTGAGAAAAGGAAATAACCCACTTTTTCCTTTATTTCTTAGTACTAAATGTAATGTCATGTTATATTTTCCTATATAGAGTGAGGTACTGTTGTGAATGCAACATCACTAGTCTTATCACATTATCTGCAAGCCTGAAAGCTACAAAGAATTGGAATAAAATTGCATTGACGGGTAACAAATAGTGTTGATATTGACAATATGTTCAATCTTGTAGTCTTACCGAGAAGTAGAGAAAGGTGAACATATTTAGCGGACAAATATTGTTTTAAGTCAGGGTTGATAGATAGTTGAAGCTATGATCAAATCTGAGGTCCCGTCGCCCCATACATAGTTTTATATTGGAGATCTTATACGAGTCTGGCGCCGCCTCAGTTACACATCCGAGAAGAGAACATGTTTTTGATTTGGTCAGAAATGATATGGGCTGTCAAGAAATGTTATAGGCTGTCTAGAAATGCTATGGCTGTCAAGAAATTTTATGGCTGTCAAGAAATGGTATGGCTGTCAAGAAATGCTATGGATTTCAAGAAATGCTATGGGTTTCAAGAAATGCTATAGCTCCTGGGAGACTACAACACTTGATTGCTCAACCTGCACACCAAGATCACTGCTGGCGTCTCGAAATGTGAAAAAGAAAGAACACTGCAGGTAAACCACAAGCGCAAGAAGCGGAAGCACAAATCCGAAAATGATCCTACCCCGAATCTTCAGCACTCCTGCATGCACTGCAATAGAACTTTCCGTGCACGAATCGGACATCTACGAACTCACAAACCGAATTAGACAATTACCAATTTATTATTATTAATTTTTTCCATCGCATATATTGTTTTTTTTCATGTAATGCTTTTTTTTTCATCATCATGGGCTGACAAGAAATGCTATGGGCTGTCAAGAAATGCTATTGGCTGTCAAGAAATGCTATTGGCTGTCAAAAAATGCTATGGGCTGTTAAGAAATGCTATGGGCTGTCAAGAAATGATATGGGCTGTCAAGAAATGCTATTGGCTGTCAAGAAATTCCATGGACTGTCAAGAGCTACTTTCTCACAGCTAAATTATCTCATCATCATCATCAGTATAGGTTTGATGCTGGGTGGTAGTTGACCTAATGATGAGACCTTCCGCCTACGGTTCCTTGATTATGAACTACAGGTAAATAAGACTAGATAAAATAAGACTATACATTTTTAGCATATTCTCGAATCTTGTACATGATATACTCAACAATATATTTATAGTTTATTCTGCTATTTCCGCAGTCATTAGTTCACTTTTATATTCCAGCTTCTTAAAAACCAACACTCAAACTATTTGTGAATCCGTATACATTTGCTATTCCTGCTTTTATTTGTTTCTATCCACAGGAATTACGAACAACAGAGCTCCTATTTTTCTGTATGTGAAATGGTGGAGTATGTCAGGGCTCTCATTGCAAGGCGACTTTCATCTCTTAGTGGTGAGCACAGCTGTTAGATGAGAATTGGTACTAAGAGTATAATTATATAACACTATAATTGCATAGATAAAGTGATGTGGGGTTAATCTGGTTGCCACCTTCTGCGTGTGTTTAACATTATGCTATATAGTACTTACCTTCAAAATTATCCAATCCGTTGGCAAAGAAAATTTTAATGTTTCTCTTATTGAAGCCATTGTTTCTCAGTAATCTGTACATTCCAACAAGATTCTGCATATAAGAGTTGTCACTAGTTAAACTATTCCATCCCCCAGACAAAATAACGGCCTGATCACAAATCTCAAAGACACGGCAGCTGGATCCGACTATCTCTTGGAACGTACTACACGTCAACAGTCGCTTGTGGTAGCAAGGATGCTGAGCTGTTGTGTTGACTTCTCTAAGTCGCGGGCATGTATGAAACTCGCGTAAATCTGATTTACATTCCAAATGATTGATTTTGTGACCGAGATCACTGTCAAGATAGACTGTGGGTAAGAAATTAATTTCACACCTCCTTGCCATGTTGCGTCGTCTTGCCCTGCGTTCGAAACCGATCTTGCATCTTCTACGGACAGCAAGATGCATGCATTCCTCTCGCTCTGAAATGAACAGGAAATTATTTTCATAACAATAATCGTAGTTGGACGAAAGTTTACAAGACATAAAAACATGATACGAAAACAATACTATTTATATACCGCGCACTCCGGACAAGTTTACAGGCGCTTCGATCACCATCTTAATCAATCCAGCAGAGTGTAGCAGCCGAAAGCTCCAGTGCGATGCTGATGTATAAGTCTCTTCGTATATATATTATGTATTTCTTTACGCGCTGTTCCCATTTTACACCAATCTCAAGTAGTCTTGAAAGAGACCATTTTTTATTGTTTTGAAAATTCTCTAAGTGAACTAGGTCCCTTAACGCATCAACTATGTCAGATCGTTCTATTGATGTAGCTATTGAAACTATGGCCATGCTTGTCAGTGTATCGGCTTGCTCTTTACCCTCAACAGACGCATGTCCTGCCACGAATATAAAAGTAATATTCTGGTCATAGACTTTGTTACTAGCTCCAGCCATTGACAGCGGACGACTCCCACTTCAACTTTGCTGGCATGTTCATTTAATCACTAAGTATGTATCATATCTTACTTGGGAAGAGGATAAAGGGCGGACCAAGAAGACGATTGACTGACGACATTAAAATAACATGAATACATCGTTGAAAAATGCAAACCGCATCGCTCAAGACAGAGAGCAGTTCAGAGAGTTCATTGGGAAGACAACGTTCTGGAAAGAATACGTCACATGATAATGTATCCTATGCATGAAAATGTTCATGTGACATCAGCCACCACTGTGCCTCCGTCTCTTTATCTCCACTGTAACACATATATTTGAGAATGTTCATGTGACATCAGCCACCACTGTGCCTCCGTCTCTTTATCTCCACTGTAACACATATATTTGAGAATGTTCATGTGACATCAGCCACCATTGTGCCTCCGTCTCTTTATCTCCACTGTAACACATATATTTGAGAATGTTCATGTGACATCAGCCACCACTGTGCCTCCGTCTCTTTATCTCCACTGTAACACATATATTTGAGAATGTTCATGTGGCATCAGCCACCACTGTGTCTCCGTCTCTTTATCTCCACTGTAACACATATATTTGAGAATGTTCATGTGACATCAGCCACCATTGTGCCTCCGTCTCTTTATCTCCACTGTAACACATATATTTGAGAATGTTCATGTGACATCAGCCACCACTGTGTCTCCGTCTCTTTATCTCCACTGTAACACATATATTGATCAAGACAGAGACGTTGATTCCTTCAAAACTTAATTGAGCACGCACTTAACTATACTCATAAGCACACCAATAGTTTGGACAAAATATTCTTCTTCTTGATTCTTGATTAGAAACTAGTCTCACAGAACGTAGGGCTTTCCCATAAGTACTCCGCCCTCTGTTCCAGCAGACATCCGACTCAATTGTGTTTCGAGTCTAATGTCGCCTGAACAAACGTCGACATCAGGGCACAACTCTGGCCCTTGCGACAGGTTTCTTTGTTGTTCCACCCACCAACGCTATGCCCGTAACTAGTTCAAGTACAACGTCGGCTTGTTGGAACAACATGGTAACTATTATCGGATGTTATGACTACGGGATTGTATAGATGACATGCCATGAAGCTTCTATAAGAAGATAACCTCAATATAAAGGAATATCATCTACAAAGGTTTTCTGTTGCATGGTTGGTTTGTTTAGTGAGCCATTGATGAGACCCACAGACGCAACCGCATTGGCCAAAATATTCATAGCTAATCAATGCTCAGTAAAATAAAGGGGTCAAAGATCTAAAAGTTTCAGCAGAGAGAATTGATCTGAAAAAACATAGGTTATGCGAATGATCAACATCATAATCTACGTTATTTATCACTTTTTTAAGATTCATGAAATGGGCTCAACATTTGTGGTGGTGTCCTGTGTACTGAAATAAATATCAATAAATTTCTCACAATAAAGAAATAATAAAGATATAACCAAGCAGAATAAAGCTGTTCGTATGTAATTCATATGTGTGGCCAACTAGACAACTACCAGTGCAACAGAAAACTCATGTCATTATATTGAGACTCTCTTACGGAAACTGTGTACCATGACATATATAAAATTATAGATCCCCTCTGAGTAGAAGGCTCAATAGACATTGCACTAAGCCGAAAGTTGAAGTCTCCTGGGTATGAAAGCTCAAAGAAGCCATCCCACTGCACATAGGAAAAAGAGCTAATCCCTTGCAATTCCTGGGGTTCTCAAACAAACAAACAAACAATATGAATTCTTTGGAACTTTCATCTCACCTCAGCATGCAATTTTATTAGGCACGATGAGAATAGATGGACACATGAATATCTTACGTTTATTACACCGTCTACTTGTGTAATCCGCCTGAAAGGTCTCCGTCTGTCCAAAACCCATGTACGCTGAAGTATAAGGTGGTTAATCCTCTACGCTTTGTTAGTCAATCTTTCTGTTTAGTACATGGTAGTCATACTACTAGCGTGTGACAAGGATTTGTTCTTTTTAGTACACGGTAGCATACTACTAGCGTGTGACAAGGATTTGTTCTGTTTAGTACACGGTAGCATACTACTGGTGTGTGACAAGGATTTGTTCTGTTTAGTACATGGTAGCATACTACTAACGTGTGACAAGGATTTGTTCTGTTTAGTACATGGTAGTCATATTCGAAACATCGTCCGGACAAATAAATTCCGGGTTGTGATTTCTCGCTTGACACGACCACTACTCTAATCGACTCAGTTGTAAATGAGTACCTGACGTATGAGTTAGAGAAGGTAAAGACAGCGAGGAAAGGAACTGGTAACACCATCTAATAGTTGCTGCGGCTTAGTACATGAAGTTATCTTCATCCCCGACAGCAGGTTGCCGCCATGGGACAAACCTTTACCTTAGTCATACTACTGGCGTGTGACAAGCATGTGTTCTATTTTCCTTGATATTCATTACATATATCGACTATATATGTAAAACTGTTACCACGAATGAAGAAGTTAACATAAACAACCTCATGAGCTAACTTCTTTTTGCAGACGATAAAGCAACAACATCAACATCAGAAGAACAACTACAACAACATATAAGTAAACTTCACAAAACATATAGGAACTTTAACATGAAAATAAACAGAAAAAACCTAAGTAATGTCGATCGCAAAAACAGAAATAAACACTACTATTTTTATCGATGACCAACATCTTAAATAAGCGAAAGAATTCACTTATCGTCTATCTATCTATCTATACGCCGTGTCCCTTGTTTGCCTTGCAGCGTCAGGGGTGGGAGAGTTCTCTGGAGATGGCCTTCTTGAGCGCTGTTTGTAAGATTATTCCTGTGGCTTCTTTGATTTCTGTGATCCATCTATTACATGGTCTGCCTCTGGCTTTATAACCGTTATGTCTATGTGTCATGGCCATTTGTGGCATGCTATATTGTGGTAGTCTGGACGCGTGTGAAAACCACTTGATCTGTTGTCTTTTGATGTGTTCCAATACTGGTATTGTTTTGGTTATCTGTCTGATGTTATCGTTTCTAATTCTATCCCTTAATGACACTCCGAGTATTCTTCGTAGACATGTCATTTCTGTTGTCACTATTTTTCTTTTGTCTTGTGCTGTCATTGTCCAGGTTTGGCACTGGTAGCATAATGATGGAATAATAATAGTCTTGTATAATGCAACTTTAGTGTCTATGTTTACATTTTTGTTCTTGAAAATGCGTGTCATCTGTCCTAGGATCTTGTATGTTTTGTTGCATCTATTTTGTATCTCTTTACTGGTTTTCCCTTCACTCGATATAATGCTTCCTAAGTAAGTGAACTCATTTACTTGTTTAAGGTGTTTATCATCGATGGAGATAGTGATATTTCTTTCTTTGCTATTGCCATTATTTCAGTCTTTTGAATATTAATCTTCATGTTGAATTTTTGACATGTTATGTGGAGTTTGTTCATATGGTCTTGCAATTGTTCTTCTGATGTCGCTATTAGTACTTGGTCGTCTGCAAAGAGTAGTTCGTTCAATTTGTCTTTTATGTTATCTTCTTCGTTGGTACTTGTTAGTTTACAGATGTGGTCGATATATGTTATAAAAAGTAGAGGGGATAGGACACACCCCTGGCGAACTCCTGCTTGAATTTGTAACTTATCGTGAAAGCATCATATTATCAAATGGGAAAAGCACTAAAGAAATTCAATATATATGCAATATAACCTACTAGATAGCGTCAATGTCTCCTTTTTCCACAAAAAAACCAAAACAACAACAACCACCGAACGTGAATATGAACACCTAATTGCACTATATAAAACCACCATCTTTCCATCACTATGCTACCAATATCAAACGTGGACACTAGAAATAAAAGACAAAAGAAAACTTCTTACAATAGAAATGACATGCCTTCGTAAAATTCTCCGAATAATAATACGAAACAGAATCAGAAATGAAAACATCAAAAGACTAACACACACAATGGCAATCCTGGATTATATCAGAAAGAAGACAACAGATTTCACATGCTTCCAGACTACCACCAGATAGTTATGTGCAAAAAGCAATACTATACAAACACGATGGATACAAAGCCAGGAGCAGACCATGCAAAAGATTGATTACATAAATAAAAAAGCTCATGAAAATAAACATATGAGGCACACACAAAAAAGGCCGTCTCCAAAGAGCTCATCAACTCCTGACGCTACAATTCATAAAGAGGTATAAAACGAAAAGAAAATATAAGACATCTCGTGAAGATACGTTAGGCTTTCTCTGTGTCTTTATCGTTGCTTTTTGATTACCCTGTATTGGTAATTCGAGTGCAATGAAGTACACGGAAGTAAATTCTCTACGCTATTTTATTCAAATTGTGTGTTTAGTAGGCATAGTCATCCCGCGAAAATAACTTAGGATTCTCTGTGCTTTATTGTGGTATTTCTGTGAGAACGGACCGTTGCATATCATCTTCCTTTGTCAGTTATCTCATTTCCTACTATTCGACAGTGAGGTGGTGTTCATTATCGTATGATTCAACACTGATGTTATACTATGGAACTCTTTTAATTCTTCCAGTTTATTGGACTGTTTTACTTTTGTACCTCTTCTGCACCAGTTAATGTTTTTCTACTGCGTTCATTCTCAAACTCCTGCAGGTTACCAGGATGTAGTCCAGAGAACGGAATGCGTTGTGTCATGGTTTACAGCATTGCTGCGATATCTGTGCCTTTCGCCCTGACACATCCTACTTCAGCATGGCTTTGGGTCACTGACCCTATATGGGATGGGACAGCCAACTCCATCTCATAACCTCGATAGTCGTCGTTTACGACATGCGTGGAAGGTAAACAGTGTTGCTATTTTTTGCTCCCGTTTCGGGCCCTGGCAACACACTGGCGTTTAAGTCATATTTTTCATGTTAGTATACATATGGTTTCAGTTGTGTCATCTGAGTATTCCACATATACTTCGCTTCCTCCACTTCTCACTGTACTCTGTGATGATCCAAAAGTGCACAGTGTATAGAATACAGAATAATCAGTATGATGAAAAAAAATACTACCAAAGACGGATGTTTCAGTTCAATTACGTAAATGAAACGGTGGCACGGCGAATTTCCGTTCTTTTGACTACATCCCGAATAGGATGTTGATAAATCTCTTGGATAGGCATCATCCAGGAAGCTGATAGAGCTGTAACCTTTTTCTCTGCTCTTCATCACCAAATACACCTTTTATTTGTTGATAGTTACGTTACAAGATAGTTACGTTACAAGATAGTTACGTTACAAGATAGTTACGTTACAAGATAGTTACGTTACAAGATAGTTACGTTACAAGATAGTTACGTTACAAGATAGTTACGTTACAAGATAGTTACGAGTAATCGTCTGTTTCTCCCTCATGGGTAATTCTGGTTGATATCACATTGGTTACATTTGGAAGATCCGAATACTGTCTGCATAGTCGTTTGGCTTGAAGTGCATTTGGAAGATCCGAATACAGTCTGCATAGTTGTTTGGCCTGATGTTTGTGGCTGCACATAATAAAACACGAACACGACCACATCATAAGTGTTGACTGAAGTGTTTAAACTTCCTCATTTAGGCTCTGTGCAATACAGACTACGACTCCAATCTCTCGAAAGATAAATCTGACCAAACTGAGCACAAAAATGTCACCATGATTGTTGGTCACGTTTTGCGGAATTGTCATCTTCTTTGGTTCGTTTGAGAATGCGAGTCGACCCTGAAGGATGTTAAGTACAAATTATGAAACACTCCTAATGACATCCGTCTGACTGCCAGATTCATTACTGTGACTAATGCCTTTGTTTAGACTATAAGTGTAGGAAATGAAATATTCACTCATGATCAGATTATTTTTGAGGTACTCGTAATTATGAAAGTTTCAAAAAAACGAAATTGTTACAGTCTGAGTGATTTAGTTCTACGAAATCGTTACCATCTAAGTGATTTAAACATACCTAGATAAATACCTTCCTTCTGTTGACATTGATTACGTGAAACGCCGGTGTTCACGAAGTAGACAAGAACTGGGTGCCCAAAGCTGACTTCAGGGTAGAGATCAAGGACAAGAACAGCATCATGAATGACGCCATTCGACAAGTCTTCGTCTGGTATCGTTGCTAGGTACTTTCCATATGCTGAAATAGGGGCCAGATACACTGTCAAGTCTTGCTTCCGAAGTGTCAAAAGTCTGTGGCACTCCTAAACATTAAAAAAATTGTAAGTGGTAGATACAGCATGTTATCAGATTTGGGAAAAGTTAGCAAGGAAGTGTTTATCACAACGACGAAATAATAAAAACTTTTCAGAAGTAAAACATCATAAGCTATATAATTACTATTACCTTCACTTTATATATGCTACATTACTGTAAATTATATTAACCAAGGAACAACTATTACAGAATGTGTTGAAAGAGAATGATAGGATTACCATGAAAAACTAGAAAATGATATCAGATGGTGTTGATAAAGAGTGCTAGGAGTACCATGAACAACTAGAAAACTGATATCAGAACGTGCTGAAGTCAAAAACAAAAGTGGGATTACTTACTAATATCAGAAAGATGTGCGTGCTTCCTGGCCAAGATGGGAATTTACATTAGCAACATTGTTTACCTTTCACGGATGTCTTAAGAGGCTACTAAGAAAGTTTCAAGGTGGAGTTTGCGGTCTCATTATGGTCACAGTGACACAGAAGCCAAGCTGAAGTCGGATGTGTCAGGCAGAACGACGCAGATATCACAGCTCAGCTGCAAACAATGACATTCTGTTTTGGGGACTACATCCTACTAATCTGCAGGAGTTGAAAACAAAAGCAGAAGAAGAAGTCGAATATCAGAAAGAGATCATGGATTGGCTTCACTAAGAGACATGAGTGAGGAACATCATTACACAGAGCAAGTTGACAGGCAAGAGAAATATTGTACGGCAAAGTGTCAACAACGGTATGTTTATCCAATAATAGTCTGGTACAGTACTAAGTATGGCTTCTCTGGTTCTTTTGTTCTTTCAAAGAGCACATTTTTGTTCACCAACTTCATTGTTTATCTTGTTTTTAATTCCTTCATCTAGTATTTTGGTTATGTGGATCATTTCTTCTTCAACGTTCATTTTTAAACTCCAACTGGATCCCTCTTGTAGCAGGACAATGGTCCTAATAGATTTCCAGCAGGATGTAGTCCAGAGACCGGAAATGTGTTGTATAATTGTTTTATTTGCGCAAATGGTCCGACGCATGCGTCTTCGGCGGCAGTATATTCAAACTTCAAACTGATTGTTCCGTAATCTATACACTCCACAGCCCTGTGCTACTTAGGTACTAGTATGAATTCTCATAATCTTAGCTCTGCGGGCATATGACATGTTTCACATATGTGATTGCAGAGTTCTGTGATAGTTTCCATATACAGCTCAGAAACCTAATTTATTAAGAGTTTTCATATTTCACTATTATGTTGTCAGCGTCTGACTTTCCACATTTCATTATTTTTTATTGATTTTTCTACTTCTGATTTTAGTATCACTGTGTCATCATTGTTTTGTATTGTTAGTGTTTTTGTGTCGTTGGTCATAAAACTGGTCTGTCACATATTCTGTTCACATTGTAAGTACTTCAGTCTTATCAAAAAATAATTTGTTTTCACTGTTATTATTAATAGAACCATTCCCACTTACATAACCTCTTTTTATTTGTGATATATGTTATTTTCTTGTGCCTTTATTTAGTCTTCAGTTGAAGTGACATCTCTATTTATCTGTATTTTGTTTCTAACCTTTGTTCTTTTGTGGTTCTGTAAATGTTTTGTATCTCTTTGTCTTGTTTGTAAAGTGTATTTTTTCGGCGATACCTGAGGATTATTGTTTGACGCTACGGAGTACGCGCTATAATTGCTACTCTCTGTAAAAGGAGTGCGTCTTGAAAGAACCGGAATACATATGGGGCAAACCGAGTACAGTGAAGTCAATAATCCACGCCTTTTGAGCCCTTTTATGTCTATCAATGAATCTTTTGTAATATTTTTGGATGTCTCTCTTTATGTCTTTTACCTTGTATTTTATGTGTCATTCCTGTTTATTTGTTCTTGGTTTTTTTTTCGTACTTGGTAAACTTTCATGTGTTATTTGAATGCTTATCCCTGAGATATCCCATCTATTTTCTTTTCTGATATTTTCCCTTCTGTATCGTTCCTTGCATTCGATACCTTCCATGCATGTCGTAAAAGGCGACTAAGGAGGTTATGGGATGGAGTTGGCTGTCCATATAGAGTCAGTGACCCAAAGCCATGCTGAAGTCGGATGTGTCAGGCCGAAAGGCGCAGATATCGCAGCAATGCTGTAAACCATGACACAACGCATTCCGTTCTCCGGACTACATCATGCTAATCTGCAGGAGTTTGAGAACGAACGCAGAAGAAGAAGAAGAAGTATCGTTCCTTGCATTCGATCGTCTTCATATCTGCTCTTACCCCTACAAGGTAAGTTTGCTATATATTTGGTTGTTTCAATGATAAGATGTCTACTCGCAGATCTGCTTTCGTCCGTGTTTTGTCTTTTTAAGCTTTGCATGTATTTTACACAAATAAACTGTGTGCTATGGAGAGTTGATATCAGCTCCTGAGTAGGTCTTCATTCTCTTCACTATATTTAATATGCTGTTCAAATCTTGTTTCTCGTGACAGTCTCAAGGACAGATAGTGGTTTCAGGTGTTCAAATCTTGTTTCTCGTGACAGTCTCAAGGACAGATAGTGGTTTCAGGTGTTCAAATCTTGTTTCTCATGACATTCACAAGGACAGATAGTAGTTTCAAGTGTTGTTGAAGTAACAGCTACAGAATATTTATACATGAATTTATGTTGTAAGAGTTTTACCGCCTGAAACACAATTTTGTAATCAAGTAAAAAAAAAAAGATGGAAATAATAGTAAATATGATAGTAAAAAAAGGCATTTAGATATATATATATATATTTGTTTAGACTAATGTTGAGACTACCATGGTAAGATAATAGAGATAGGGCTTAATGAAGATATATATAAAGACATGAATACAAAAAGTGCACAGATAATAGAGATTAATGAAGATATCTTTAAAGACCTGAATGTAAAAACGAGCGCTGCTCGTTCGCATCAGGAGAGAACAGTTGCAACTTTGGGCACTTTGCAGGAAGAAGAAAAATGGAAAATATTGCGACAACAGACAGTTGTAGAGCAAGAATAGTAGGGAAATACCAAGATCGAAGCTACTAGACAGTTTAGCATAGCGAGAAATATATGCATCAGTATCGAAACAAAACAAAAACTGATAGATTAAAACTCATTGCAGGACAAATAGGTCTCCAAATCAATTGATCAAAAACGAAAATTATGGACTTCACCAATTCACCTAACGAAATTACTTTAAAAGGACAACTTGAAAAAGTACACAAATTCTCCTATCTAGGAAGCAAATTAACACTCGACGGTGATGTCATGCCAGAAATTACAACTCGCATTGCCCTAGCATCAAGTGCGATTAACAGACTGTCTAATATCTGGAAGTCAAAGTCAATAAGCACACGCACGAAAATGCGCTTATTTAATTCCTGCGTTATTCCGGTACTATCATATGGATGTGAGAGCTGGAAAAGATCTTTATCTTCAGAAAAGAAATTACTGAGTTTCGAGAACAAATGTCTTCGTAGAATAGCTAACACCCATTGGAGTGCATTCAAATCGAATGATAAAATCAGAGAAGAGACACATCAAAATTTCATCACAGATGTTATCAGAAAACTCCGTTGGTCCTACATCGGGCATGTCCTACGCGCAGACACCAACAGAATACACCACCAATCTCTTGAATGAGTACCTACAGGCAAAAGAGCAAGGGGTAGACCAAAAGAAACACTCAGAAGAACAATACTTAGAGAAAGTAAAACAACTAATATTCATAATATTCAAGAACTTCACAGAATAGCTTTGAACAGACAGAATTGGAGAGATCTGACCTCTGCCCTATGCGCTAACTTCAGCGTAAAAGGAAAATGAATGAATGAATCGAAACAGAATGATAGCGCGTGAAGAATAAGGTTGTGGACAGACAAGATAGCCAGCACCAACTATATATATATATGTAACATATATGTACCTTGTGGTTGGTGAATGTAACGTGCGCACAATCCAAATTATGTAGTTCATCGTAAGCTGCTTCTGCCCACTTCATATCTCTGGAATGTGATCCCTGATCATTAGTGTCTGCCCAATAGGGCTTCATGCCTGGCTTTGCTGGGGCTACTGCTTCAACCAGGTGAGTGCATAGCAACCATAATGTGTGAGTGACAGCAACACAGGTAAGTAAATGTTGGTCTCGTAGCATGAAAATAAACAATCTGTTCACACAAGGCATGGCTGTTTCTGTGAGTCATCAAAATAGAATTAGTTGCTAAACTTTTTCAATTTATTATTCAACAAATTTACATTGAAGCCGTATTGGCAAATAGACTATGTGATTTAAAACTGCAACCAAGTGCTTGCAGGTTAACATGTGATTGGATGTCTTAATACAAAATGGTGGAACCTGCTTTAAAAACACGCTCTGAGTAGGACGCTTTTTTCTCAAAGCGTTGCAAATCTCTAAGTGTTTAAATCTTCTCAAAGCGTTGCATATCTCTAAGTGTTTAAATCTTCTCAAAGCGTTGCATATCTCTATGTGTTTAAATCTTCTCAAAGCGTTGCATATCTCTAAGTGTTAAATCTTCTCAAAGCGTTGCATATCTCTAAGTGTTTAAATCTTCTCAAAGCGTTGCATATCTCTAAGTGTTAAATCTTCTCAAAACGTTGCATATCTCTAAGTGTTAAATCTTCTCAAAGCGTTGCATATCTCTAAGTGTTTAAATCTTCTCAAAGCATTGTATATCTCTTAGAGTTGGTGTCTTCTTACAGCGCTGCATATCTCTAAGAGTTGGTGTCTTCTTACAGAGCTGTATATCTCTAAGAGTTGGTATCTTCTTAGAGCATTGCATATCTTTAACATTTAATCTCAGAAGAGTTCAGAGAAAGCTCCGTTGAAACATCCCATTGTACATATCAATCACGAACTGGTCATTTCTGATGATCCAAACTTACTAAGGAGCTGTTCATAATTTACGTCAGCAACTTTTTGCCACTTTTTAACACCTTTCTTCCACCTGTTAGCAATTACACAGAATTCAAGGAACCCACTCCTCTGCATGGATACGTTTATTTTTTAACCCACTCCACCGACTCCAACAAATAATACAACAGATAAAGGATAAAAACAGAACATTCATCATCAGGTGATATATTATTTCCAGAACATAGTCTTCCATATGGATCTCTTGAATTCTCCGCTCTCTTGAGCAAGTTGTTCTGCCTCTTCTAGTGACATGTGCAGGCAATCTTGAATATCTTTTGTCCAACAGCGTCTTGGGCGGCCTTTACCCCTGTTGCCTTCTATGAACATTACAGAACATTATCTACTGTAAATTTCAACTTTATTATCTAATGGGATGAATGTTGTGTCCCTAAAAGTTGTGGCTAGAAACGCAACATTATTCGGGTATTTATACTTCCTGGGTGAACAGCGTGAAGGTACTTTTAGGTTTTTGATTTTTGCTAATTCCGAGAATCACACAAGAGCAACGCTAACCCTGCAACCCCATGAACAAGGTAGGATGTTGCATCCCATGAGAATGCCGAGAAAGAGGCATCATCTCTATGTTATAGTTGTTGAATACTTTAATATTATCTGGTTCTTTTGGATCAGGAATAGAGAGTGTTGTCAACGCATGACGAATTTCTTCACCACTTTAAAGAAAGTTCATAATCAAGTGCCGTCTTCAGAACGAAGGTTGGTTGTAACAGGCCTCCAAAATCCCATGTCTCTTGTTTTGGTGATGCACTCTGCTAAACTGTAGCCTGTCCGTGTTGTGATGTTATTCTCCCACGTGTTTCACTGCCTACCTCTTGCTCACTTCCTTCGACTTTGCTTCAAGTAAGGTCTTCAACAAGGTGTCAAGTCTTTTAATGTGTCCAAAATATTTTATTTGCTTGATCTTTATTTCCCTTAATAATTCTTTCTTCATATTAAATGTTGTTAGAACCTCTTTGTTTTCTTCCTTTCCATGATGATCTCCCTATTCCTCTATATATCCATATCTCAAAGACATCAATTTTGTCTTCTAATTGTTTATTTAGTGTCCATGTTTCTGAGCCATACATTAATATAAAATATATGTAGCATTATATAATTCTCATTTTAAACTTTTTTGTAATTTGTTTAAATGTTAATATTTTCCTCATGTCATTGAAGCTACTTTTAGCCATTCAAATTCTCCTTTTAACTTCTGTTTCACATCTGCTGTCATCTGTGATTATGTGTCCAATATATTGATAGTGTTCTACTTTCTGTAGTTTCTCTCCAAATATGTTTATGTTTAGCACCTGTTCTTCTGTCAATTTGCTGATTATCATGGTTTATGTTTTTTTTATATTTATATCCAGTCAATATTCTTTACTTGATTTTTCGACTTGATCTATTAGTCTTTGTAGTTCATGCTCACCTTCTGCTAAAAGAACAGTGGCATCTTCATATCTGAGGTTCTTTATTATTTTCCCATTGGTCTTGAGTCCTGGTATTTCTTCTGTATGTTTAAAGATATTCTCTGTGTAGATATTAAATAGGCTTGGTGATAAAATACATCCTTGCCTTACGCCTCTTCTTATTTCTATGTTTAATGTGTAGCTGTTTTCACACCTTATTAATTCAGTCTGTTCCCAATATATATTTCTAATCAGCCTGATGTCTTTTCCATCTATGCCTACTTCTTTAAGACATTTGATCAATTTGAGTTCAGCACTAGTTATAACTAGCCAGTGATTGACCAGGGACTGACGATAGTTGAGTTATGAAAGAAATGTCAGCACTAGTTATAAGTCAATTATCGTCAGTCTCTGGTCAACCAGTGTCAGCAAAAACCTATAGTATCTGAACCTCCTTTACCACTATCCATGTATAACATACTATGATAATGTATTATTGTTATTGGTAACAAATATAACTTATATATAGTAAAACTAATGTCAATGAGAGATAATAAAATACAAAAGAACAATTACATTTTCCAAGTTAAACAAGAAAAAAACGAACTCGAAACTATTAATGCAAAACGATGGCTAAACTATCAATACACAGAGATGGGCTGATAAAAAAACACAATTGTTTTCTTTTGTAATGCAAGGAGATGTGCTTGTGGGTATCTTTTTGCAATGACAGTTGTAGGTACAATCCTTCCTTCTTCTACGTTCATTCTCAAACTCCAACTGGATCTAACTGGATCATGGTCCTGCTAGATTTCCAGCAAGATGTAGTCCAGACAATGGAAATGCGTTGTGTCGCCGTTTTATTTGCGCCAATGGCCCGACACATCAGTCTTCGGCGGGGGTACAATCCAGATTAATGGGTCTACCAATTGTCATGCATGCGGGACGATATAATGGAAATGTGTGTTCTTCCTTTTTTTCAATGATTATTTACCTTGACTATAATTTGCTAGATGTTAATTTTTATTTAGTTGTGAGTTGATGATTATGTTTATTTAGTTAAAGTCTTGGAAAGGGGGATATTGCATGGGTGGGGCAAGACTGGGTAAGGGGGATATTGTATGGGTGAGTTAAGAGTAAGGGTTAGCAGCATTTATAAAAAGTGTGAAGGTAGACCCATTTTCGCCGTTTGTTTGCTGAATATGCTCTCATCAATCTTCTTGATCTTACCATCTCCTCCATACGACGTCGTGGCAGTTGTGTTATGCTGCAGACGCATACATCATGAATAAAAATAGTCCATTCCACCACTACATTCTTGCTTATCAGCAGTTCTCGTGCGCACCATTCGGCAGAAGTCACATAATAAACCCAGTCATTATCAGAATCGGCATATCGTCAAGACATGGATGTTCGTGAAATGCATGCTCGTGTCGACTTTGAACAAAATCCGCTTTAAAAAAGTTGTCTTGGTACTCAGTCCGATTTAAAGGGTCATAGGATGGTCCTGCGCGCATAAATTTGCATCCGGTAACACTCCTCGCAACAGTAACATGAGTACTGCATCTTTATCGGCCGTAGGCAAAGCCAACAAACTAGCGTTATTCATTTTGTATCCAAGATTGAGCCGGTATTCTGTGACGTCACAAATATACAGAATCTCGGGTTGACGCAGATTTTATAAAAACTGTGAAGATACACCAATTTACCGGGATTGTACCGTTTTGTGTGTTTATTTCTGTTTCATTTGTGTTTCTTGTTAACGGTTCATATTGGCTGTAACGTGAAAAAGTTCGTGTTCCTTTGCTGTTCCTATTTCTCATTGACATTATGTTTTACTATTTATTAGCTATTTTAGTTACCAACCACAAAACAGTTGTCAATTAAACGGTTCATATTGGCCGTAACGTGAAAAAGTTCGTGTTCCTTTGCTGTTCCTATTTCTCATTGACATTATGTTTTACTATTTATTAGCTATTTTAGTTACCAACCACAAAACAGTTGTCAATTATTTCTCTTCACATTTTAAACTTCTTTTGACATTAGTCACGTATTAAAAGAGCCAGTACACATTCTAACCATATTTCTTTTGCTATTGTAGTAATTTGTCACTGCGATAACTATATGATTTATGTATTTTCTTATGAGTAAATAGTGCAATTTCACAGCCATCTTTAATATATGTGTTGATTTCAGAACTTCTTCTTCTTTCCTTCCTCTTTTACCATTTACCGGTGTTGAGGGAAATACAATGTTCTTGTTCTCGCTTTTCTGGCAGCTTCAGATAATGTTATATGGTGTTCGTGTAATGTCTCTTTGATGTTGTCGAACATTATTTCAGAACTTGATATATAAATAGTATCTGCATTCTCTTCTTATACTCGCTAAAAATAGTTTCACATTGAAATCAAACAGAAAAGCGTCTAGAGAAGAAAAGCGTCTAGAGAAGAAAAGCGTCTAGAGAAGAAAAGCGTCTAGAGAAGAAAAGCGTCTAGAGAAAAAAATCTGTAACTGCGCCGAGAAAATTCAAATAAAATCGTAGAACGACTGTTTTAATTAGCTGTGGTTAAAAAATATAAATACCTGCCAGGTCGACATTGTTAAAACGTTCGGAAGGACACACAAGAGAAAGTTTGTATGAAATAACTAGATGTATTTCAACTGTTAGAAGCACAGCAATAGCACCTTTGAACATGTGTACTATGAATATATATATATATTGTTACAGAGAATGCCTCAGCAGAAGTGCACGAACACAGTATTACAGACTAAGGTGCGTGCTCTATTCAGTGTATGTTGTGGTATTCTATTTGTAATAATTCAAAAATTGATGCATGATTTCTCATTTATTATCTGTGATGTTTGACCTGACAGAGAGTTTCTCATTTATTTCCTTTTATCTTGACCAGGCAGGAAAATTCACATTTATTTCCTTTTATGCTTGCCCACACAGAGAATTTATCACTTATGTCAGTTGATGCTTGACCAGTCAGAATTTCTCATTTATTTCCTTTGATACTTGACCAGAGAATTTCTCACTTATTTCTTATGGCGCTTGGTCAGACAGAGAATTTCGCATTTATTTCTTGTGATGCTTGAGCAGACAGAGAATTTCTCATTTGTTTCTTGTGATGCTTGAGCAGACAGAGAATTAATTCCGACAATGTGATACCAATGCCAGACCTGGACTTTGACAGAGAAACTAAAAAGAAAACTCGCCGTATGCAAAATGAAGTGCCTGAGAACAGCACTGAGGGGTAACAAAAAGAGATATAAATACTATAAGAAATCTGATGAAAACAATATCATGCAAAGAATACATAGAGACACAAAAAATCAAATGTTTCGGCCACCTAATCAGACTAGAACCAGATCGCATTCCATCGATAGCCTTCAATAAAAGACAATCTGAAAAGAGAAATATGAGAAGACCCAGATGAAGATGGATAGATGACATCAGAGAAATACTAGAACACCAAGGCTGCACTTTGGAAGTGGCATACAGTCTATACAGTTAGCTAAAGAAAGAATACTTCGGCTCCCCATAACGTCTAGCGGCACACATGGATAGGACAAGACAAAACAAGACTACAAGAAAGAACTAAAAGATGAAACTGCAAGAAAGTAAATGGGCTTATCTATAAACACAGAGCAAACCTACTCACAAGAAACACACAAGTAACAGTCAGAGGTATAAAATACAACTGTCAGCGACTTTAATATAGGAATACTTAAGGCAGCTATGAAGACAATACCTTGAGGAGCGAGAAAGAATTATGTACCATATTGGACCAACTGGCTACAGAGCGTACTATCAATCAATTATGTGCCATACCGAATAACGTAGGCGATCATGTTTCTCCACGACTCTGTCTCTTGTGTTGTCAATAAGCTCGGTTGGTGACTTTCTCCCGTACCATAAAACTAGTCCATCAGCAATTTCTCTCTTTGACGTCTCCTATCTCTTCTCCCATTGATCTTTCCAGTGGTAATTAAGTGTTCAAACTATGTTCTTCTCGGCACATGCTATAGAAACATTGACTGTCTGCCCCATATATTTGCTATGATTTTTCTTTTTCCCCCAGATCACTGAGAACATCTACATTAGTTGTCTTAGCTGTCCATGGTATTTTCATCATTATTCTCAGAAACCACAACTCTGTAGCCTCCAGTTCGTTTTGAAATCTTTTGTTTACAATTCATGTTTCACATCCGTAAAAAAGAGTTTGTTCAATATAACATCCCTGCACTCGAATTCGGGTATACATTAATAATGTTCCATTACACAAAATGGATCTCATTTTTTGGAATGCTGATTTGGTTTGTGTTGTACGGCTCTTTATCTCACATGAGCATCTACCTTCTCATGTTAACAGGGTGTCAAGATATTTCACTTTTTCAACCTGTGTTAATTTTGTGTCATTAATCATTCGGAGGTACAATCAAAATCCTTCCTGTACATGTCGCGGCGTCTGCTATGGCAAAGCTGCCTTTTTCCACAGCACATGGAAAGCCTATCTGCACTCCTTCATAGGAAAACGTGCAGTGACAAACAAATCCTTACCGCGCATCTTGGATGTGTATGTCTCTTCGAGACAACCATTATTTCTGTTTTCTTCTTGTTTAAACTGAGGCCTTTGTTTTCACTTTCTTTCACTACTTTATCTGACAGGGCTTGTAGTTCCTGTTCACTTCCTGCGATTAGTACTCTGTCGTCAGCATATCTCAAGTTATTTATATTGTATCCTTCCACTTTTATTCCTGGCATTTCTTCTATGACCAGAACTTGGGTTTGGAGAACGTAGTCACAACAGGCAAGATTGAGGGCAACTGAAACAGGGGCGGCAACGTGAGAAAATATTAGACAGTTTAACAACCTGACACGGCAGGGAAACATCAACGATTCTGATACATAATATTGGAGACAGAGAGCGGTGAAGAGCCATGGTCGACTACGTCAGTCGGCATGACACCTGATTATGACGATACTCTTTTATATTTCGCAGAATATATTCTGTATACAGGTAGAAAAGATCCTGGGACATTACACAACCTTGCCTGACACCCATTTCTATCTTTTGAAATATTCCCATAGTGATGTTAACTCTCATCGCAGTTGTTTGTTTCCAATACATATTTCTTACTATCCTAAGATCTTTCCCATCAACGTTACAACTTTCTAGCAGTTTTATAATCTCTGAATGCTTCACCTTGTCAAATGCTTTGCTGTAATCTATGAAGCACAAGTATAGGTCTTGTTGTACATCTCCATTAATGTTCTTATTATATATATGGCGTGTCTTGTACCTTTTCCTTCTTCGAATCCATATTGTTCTTCTGCAATTTTTGGCCTTATTTTTTCCTCTTATACGCCTTATTATAATGCGTAGTAGTTGCATTTTGGTCATCTGACTCATAATTCTGACCGTTTTGTGATTTTCGAAATCTACTGCACCAGGTTTCTTTGGTGGGACTTTGAAAATTTATTGTAGTAAATCGTATGAAATATAGCCACTGTTGTAGTTGTTATTGAACATTTTGGTGATAACTTCAATGCCATAATCTACCAGAACTTCTAATTCGTCCTTTGTAATCTTATCCGGACCCGACGATGTGCTGTTTTTCCAGTGTTGTATACTTTTCTTTACCTGTGCGGTTATTATACTAGGGCCTTCATTGTTATAATTTAAGTTTGGTATCATTACTGTTATCTTCGTAAAGTTCTTTAATATATTCTTCCCGCCTGTTTATAATTTCCTTTTCTCCCATTAATATGTGCCCCTGCTTTGATTTTAGGCATCAAGTCTTGTAAGCCTTCTTTCTGCTTGTTAGTTAATTTATTTTCAAATGTGTATCTCTTGTATTTATATGACAATATTTTTCTATTTCACTGCATTTTCGCTTAACCATATTTCTCTTTAGCTTTTTTACATTTATATTTAATTTCTTTGTTCATCTTGTTGTATTCTACAATGTTATGCTTCATCTATCTTCTTTGTTCCATCATTCAAAATATCTTCTGTCATCCACTCTTTCTTAGTAAAATGTTTCTTAAGAAGCAGGATCTCTTCAGGTGTTTGCTGCTATGATTTTTTAACATCATCTACTGTTCATCACGGAGCTACGAGGAGCGATTGATGAGCGCGGTAACCTAACTGATAGTGAGCTTGCTTTCTATCACCAGGTTACAGCGTGCCAGGTTCGAAACCACGTCCGGATAAAAATAATCCGGGTTGTGATTTCTCGCTTGACACGCCCACTCCTCCAGTCGACTCAGCTGTAAATAAGTACCTGACGCGTGAGTTAGGGGAGGTAAAGACAGCAAGGAAGGGAACTGGCCACCCCAACTAATAGTAGCTGCGGCTTAGTACATGAAGAGTTATCTTCATTCCCGACGGCAGGTTGCTCCCATGGGACATACCTTTACCTTTTTTTTTACTGCTCATCAATGGTTACTATTTTTTCTATAGCATTGTACCTGTTTTTAATTGTTGTGTTATACTGTTCTTGTAAATATGTGTTCTTTGTCAGCATATTCACATTAGGAGTGTTATCGGTCCTTGTAACTTTTAATCTCTTTAACATAAAATTAATCTTTACTTCTACTGGAATATGATCCCTATTGCAGTCAGCGCTTGGACGTATCTTAACAGACTTCACTAAATTTTTTAATCGTCTATTTATTATGATATACATTTTTATTGTGTTTCTTATTATCTGAGCTTTTCCATGTCCATGGTCGTCTTGGGTGATGAACAAAGAATGTATTCCCTATCACCATATTATTATTTCTGGCCCAATCTACCGAGATCTCACCTCTTTTATTCATGTTGCCAAAACCAAATCTACTAGTAACATCCTGGTAGGTACCTTAGCATTGATGTCGCCCATGACAATATTTACCTCGTGATGTTTAAATTGTTTCATATCTGTATTAAAGTCCTTATAGAATTGTTGAATGTTTCTTCTATGCTCTCTTATGTTGGTGCGTAATCGTGTATACTATTTATATTAATAGGCTTCCCCCTTAGCTTTACTAATAGGACTCCACAATCATATAACAGATCTCGCACTCTGCTTATCTTATTCCCGCGCAGTTTCTATGTTGATCTCCACCTGAGTATATTATTCTAACATATTTTGATATTATGCTACCTGCTGCCAGCCATATTATCTCTCATACACCTAGAATGTTGATATTCATTCTACTTACTTCCTGCTTTATATTCTTCAATTTTCCTGTCTGTCAATGTTAGAATGTTCCAGGTTGCAATCTTGATGGATTTGCGCTTGTTTATGGAAACTGACATGTTATCTGAGTCGTGACGAAACATAATTTAATTTAATGTGTTCTATGTAGACATATCTTCTTTTTTTGGTCACTTCATGAGACAGGCAGGTTTAGAGAACATAGTCACAACAGGCAAAATTGAAGGCAACAGAGACAGAGGGCGACAACGTGTGAAAATATTAGACAGTTTGACAACCTGGCACGGCAAGGAAACAACAACGACTTTGATACATAATACTGTGGACAGAGAGCTGTGGAGGGCCATGAACGTCTGCGCCAGCCGGCAGGTCACCTAATGATGATGATGTAGACATGTTAAACTGTATTGGAACCTTGAAGTTTCATAAAGAAAACCGGACTTTCTATGTAGACATGTTTAACTGTATGGGAGCCTTGATGAGCTTTCAAATACAAGAGCATTTATCAGGAACACTGGACTTGATGTGTGGAAGAAGAAGAAAAGAAAGTAAGGTGAAACTGTCTGAACGGTCAAGTATCAAAGTAAATAAATGATAAATTATGTGTATGGTCAAATATCACATGAAATACATGAGAAATTCTTCGTCCGGTCAATCATCAAAAGAAGTGAGAAATTGTGTGCCCGGTCAAGCATTAAAAGAAATAAATAAGAAATTCTCTGTCCGGTCAATCATCAAAGGAAATAACTGAAAAACTCTATGTCCGGTCAAGCATCAAAGGAAATAAATGAGAAATCGCCATTAAACAACAAAATTTCTCTATGGTCCAGTATGACATGGTTAGATCAATGTTGGTATTTAAAACTCTAAAAAGAGTAGAGTACTGCAGGCAATTCGCAGATAACAAGGGCAAAAATAAAAGTCCGACAGCAACGCTAAGACCTGACATGCATGTCGTCAAAGTATACTGAGGTTTGAAAGTGACGTTATCTGTCATATCTCACAATGAACCAAAAACCATGCTTAAGCGTGACCGTAGGAGGATATAGAAGACTAACTGCTAAACGTAAACAGGTCTTCATTTGGTACGTTTTTTATTATTGTCTAGCTATTCATTGGACGTTATTTATATAATTGGAGTCGCCCGTGTCGCAAGTGTCAGCACTACCACTACTACTACTACTACTACAACTACTACTACTATTACCATTGCTACAGTCAATACTACAACAACTACTACTATAAATACTACTACTATTATTATTACCATTGTCACTACTACTGCTACAACTATTACTAGTAATATTGTCGCTGCTACTACTACTACTACTACCACTACTATTACTATTGCTATTATCAATACTACAACAACTACTAATATACATACTACTATAATAACGATTACTATTGTCACTACTACTGCTACTACTACTACCACCACCACTATTACTACTACTACTACTACCACCACCACCACCACTATTACTACTACTACTACTAGTACCACCCCACTACTATTACTATAACAACTACTGCTACTGTACTATTGTCACTACTACTACAACTACTATTATAACTACTACTATTACTATTATCCTTATCCCTACTACCACTACTACTACTATTACTCCCATACTGCTATTACTATTACTATTTTCCCTACTACTGTTACTATTACCATTACTATTACCATTACTGTATCTGCATATAAAATCCCCAAATTAATCTCGTCTTGCGGAAGCACACATCATCTCATATGCACAAAAATGTTCGCACTATCTCTTAGAAGGAGACGTGTTCTCAAAGTGTTGCACACTGCTAAAACGTGGGTTCTCCTATGCATTAAATATATCTCTGAATAGAAACATCAGCTCTCTCAAATTTGTGCTAAATGGTACAAGAATCCCATTGATCGTAACTCTTGGTGCGCGAATCAAACAAATAGACACCAAGTATTGCATTATAAAGAAATGTGTAAACATTTGTAAACCTTGCAAAGATACTGCAAGTATTGCATCAAGGGACAAGATCAAAGCTAAAGTCACGTTTTGTTGTCAGCAAAATGATGTTTACCTTCGTGACTTCTTCCAACAATGGCGTGTTGTCCTCGTCAATGTTGTTTGTGTTGAACCACAAATCCCACTAGCAGGAAATCCAAAAATGGTGCAACAGTCGTGAACTAAGCACACAATGTGAGTTGTTGTAATCTAACCTTTCTTTTTTTTTCTTTTACTCTCAAACTCCTGACGATATCTGAATACCAACAGTTTGACGGAAAGAATCGTGTTGTAGTTTACAGCCTGACTTAAGTATCTGTCCAGACACATCCGACTTCAGCATTGCATTGTAGTGTAACTTTGACCATCCATCCAGTGAAGTTGTCAACCAAGAGTGCAAACTTTCTTTCTTCTTCTGCTTTCGTTCTCAAACCTCTGCTAATTAGCAGGATGTAATCCGGAGAACAGAATGCGCTGTGTCATAGCTTACATTGTGGCTGCGATGTCTGCGCCTTTAAGTCTGATACATCCGACCTCTGGGTTAACTTAACCCTCTATGGTATGAAGCAGCCAGCTCCACCCCTTGCCCTTTTCTCCCCGAAAATTATTAGTCGCATCTGATGACGTGCATGGAATGTAACAGTGCCATTATTCATTGTTTTCGTGGTATTTTGCCGGGAAGCCTTCTTTAATCGTCTCTTACGACTTGATGGAAGGGAGAAGTGTAACTATTCTTGACTTATGTCTGCCCCCGGTAACATGGAGAATAAACATGCATACAACAGTCTTATTATGTTTTGTTGATGGAATTATACCAACATTTAAGACTGTACTTTAAGATTGGACACATGTTCAAAATGGATCAATGATTATATACAATTGTAGTTCTATTTATAGCAGACTTTCATATTCGCACTATGAGCTGTGCATAAATATTTCCATAATTAGTGGAGGGGACTGAAAACTGTTTAACCGTTGCCGAGTATTTTACAAGTTGACGTCAACAATACTGTTTTTATAGGCCTACAACACATACTTTTTTTATAGTATATATTGCCGCATTTAAATATACCATAATTTTTAGAGTATATAATGCCACATTTAAATATACCATAATATTTAGAATATATATTGCGGCATTTAAATATATCATAATTTTTAGTATATTGCCGCATGTAAATAGGCCTTTACCATAATTTTTAGAGTATTTATTGCTCCATTTAAATATACCATAATTCATAGTATATATATTGCCGCATTTAAACATACAATAATTTATTTTTTCAACTACTGATATCACTAAAAGTCATGAATTATGTTATATAATTATTGTTGTCTTTACGCTTGGCAGTAGATTCTAATTTTCAATGTAACTATCAAGATCTCATGTCAGCTGCAACAACGACTCTTGGCAGAACAATGCCAGTTTAAAAAATGCAGATCTTCTGAAGTTGGTTTAGTGATCCATACAGTAAGTTAGTGACTGTTAAGTGTGTCTATAAGAATATTGTCCTGGCAGTTAATACATTTTCACTAGACTCTCGTCTAGAATTTAGCACACATTTGAGAGAGCTGATGTTTCTATTCAAAGATATATTTAATGCATAGGAGAACCCACGTTTTAGCAGTGTGCAATACTTTGAGAACAAGTCTCCTTCTCAGAGAGAGAGTGCGAACATAATTTGTTCATCGAAACTATCTACAACATTTCTTCTTCCTCTCGTTTCCTTTGATTTTTAAAAATTATACTTATCTTCTCGTAACCACCTTGATAGTATTTTGCAGTTTATACCCATGGCGTGCTGTGTTCTTTCTGATGGTTTATGCGATGATGTGTGCTTCCGCAAGACGAGACTAATTTGGGGATTTTATATGCAGATGCAGTAATGGTAATAGTAATGGTAATAGTAACATTAGTAGTTAAAATAATAGTAGTATGGGACTAATAGTAGTAGTAGTAGTAGTAGTAGTAGTGTGATAGTAGTGGTAGTAGGGATAATTATAATAGTAATAGTAGTAGTTATAATTGTAGTTGTAGTAGTGACAATAGTATAGTAACAGTAGTTGTTATAGTAATAGTAGTGGGGGGGATAGTAGTAGTAGTAATAGTAGTAATAGTGGTGGTGGTAGTAGTAGTAGTAGTAGTAGTAGTAATAGTGGTGGTAGTAGTAGTTGTAGTAGTAGTAATAGTAGTAATAGTGGTGGTAGTAGTAGTAGTAGTAATAGTAGTAATAATAGTAGTAATAGTAGTAATAGTAGTAATAGTGGTGGTAGTAGTAGTAGTAGTAGTAGTAATAATAGTAGTAATAGTAGTAATAGTAGTGGTAGTAGTAGTAGTAGTAGTAATAGTAGTAATAGTGGTGGTAGTAGTAGTAGTAGTAATAGTAGTAATAGTGGTGGTAGTAGTAGTTGTAGTAGTAGTAATAGTAGTAATAGTGGTGGTAGTAGTAGTAGTAGTAGTAGTAATAATAGTAGTAATAGTAGTAATAGTGGTGGTAGTTGTAGTAGTAGTAATAGTAGTAATAGTGGTGGTAGTAGTAGTAGTAGTAATAGTAGTAATAGTGGTGGTAGTAGTAGTAGTAGTAATAGTAGTAATAGTAGTAATAGTGGTGGTAGTAGTAGTAGTAGTAGTAATAGTAGCAATAGTAGTAATAGCGGTGGTAGTAGTAGTAATAGTAGTAGTAATAGTAGTAATAGTGGTGGTAGTAGTAGTAGTAGTAGTAATAATGGTGGTAGTAGTAGTAGTAGTAGTAGTAGTAGTAGTAGTAATAGTAGTAATAGTGGTGGTAGTAGTAGTAGTAGTAGTAATAGTAGTAATAGTAGTAATAGTGGTGGTGGTAGTAGTAGTAGTAGTAGTAATAGTAGTAATAATAGTAATAGTGGTGGTAGTAGTAGTAGTAGTAGTAATAGTAGTAATAGTAGTAATAGTGGTAGTGGTAGTAGTAATAGTAGTAATAGTGGTTGTAGTAGTAGTAATAGTAGTAGTAGTAGTAGTAGTAATAGTAGATACATAGCGTGTACAGATTGCAGGATGTGGCAGCAGGTGCGGAATGGATACGTCTACCCGCAGATTTCGAAACTTGTTTGAGAGTAGTAATATCGCTTAGCAGGGAATCCATAGAATGGTGTCCCACAGCTGTGGAGAAAGAAGTGCAGGCTTTGGTCAGTGAGAATACCAAAGAGGGTGATGTTATTATATACACTGATGGATCTGTGATTAGGCATGTTCGCAGTGCTTGGGCTTTCACAGCTCAGTGCGCAGGTAAAACGATCAGGGAGGAGAGTGGTGCATTTGCGGTCGCTACGAGTAGTATGACCATGAAGACTATGGCGGCGACCAGAGCATTTGAGTGGGTATGTACACAGAAAGTAACGCAGGTCTGCATCTTGAGTGATTCTATGAGCATGATTAAGAAGGTACAAATAGGTCTCGTTCGCGAACAGTGGATTGAGGCCTTGTGAAAGGAGAGGCTGAAAGTGGTTGCATTTATTTTCGTACCGGGACATGTGGGTGTTCGAGACAACGAAAGAGCTGATCAACTGGTATCATGCACGATTGTGGCACAGGGCGATGGGGCAAAGGATCGTGCTGACGTTTTGAACTCCTTAAGAGATACAGCACGCGAGAGTGAGACTAATGTGGATTATGATTTCTTTTCAATAGCTAGGATTAACTATCAGGGATTGAAATGCGTGTTGCTACAAGTGAACATTTTGTAAGGCGCAGAAGAATGATGGCCAACCAGCATATGACCGGTACTGACAGCAGAAGTGTAATGGCAGATACACTCAAGGAGAGATCGGAGCAACTATGGATGTGTCCAGTTTGCAGTGATGATGATCCGACGACTAACTAACTAACTAGACTCTCGTCATGGTTTTTGCCATGCGCCATAAGCTTTTCGAAAGGGCGTCAAGACAGAGTGATCAAGATTCACCGCCCTTTTAGATATGCGCGCACGAAAGAATCAGTGCGTATCAGTTTGAGGAAGAAGGTTTGGGAACGCAAGTGGGTGAGACCTAAGATCCAACAGCCCCCATAGTGGAATAAAGAGACAGAGGCAATATGGCTACTCAAAAGACAAGCGATAAAGGATTGGCAACGCATTAGAAAACAGGCAAACATCACACTCAGTGATAGACTGGAGACACAGCGTGAAATGAAGAAGAGAATAGAGTCTTTTAAATAAGTTGCCGAAGTAGCAAAGGAGATGTGTTGGAAAAAAAATCACTAAGAAGGTCAGGGCGGACAAAGCGTTACACAAGTTTTGGAAACTACATAGGTCAATGAAGCGGAGAACAGAATCGAAACCCAGTACAAGTGTGAGGGACGACACAGGGCAGACATTGATATCAGATGATATGAAAAGCAGAGCTTTCTTTGATAGATATCTTCAACAAACTAATCAGGGTGACTTAGATCGGCGCAAAGAAATGCTGCATACCCTGACATCCATCACTGATTTTAGGGCCAAAGAAGACCAGCTTGCAGATGTTAAAGAAGTGCAACTAGCTATTAAGAATGCATCCGATGGCGCTCCAGGTCCGGATGGAATCAGGTACAGCTTACCGAAGGACATTGGGGAGAATATTTTAGCTAAAACAACAGACGATTATAATGCGAGTCTGAAAACAAGAGTAGTACCAGAGGAATGGCTGCATAGTTATCTTATACCCGTGCCAAAATCAGGCAAAGATTCTACGGACATAAAATGTTATGGCATCATCACACTGCAGAATGTATACGGTAAGATTCTGGAACGAATTGTTGCTAGACGCATAACCAGAGAACTAGAGATAAAAGGCGTTCTCCCAAATAACCTAGGTGCATACAGACCTAGATGAGACACAGTCACAAATGCATCAGTTCTTGCATATGAAGTTTATGAAGGTTTTCAGAACAAAGAAGAATCTGCAGTTGCAGCGATAGACCTGGAAGATGCATACAAGAGAGTTAGTTACACCCATCTTATTGACATGCTAAGGGAACAAGATATCCACCCCTGGATCATACGCTGGATAGCAACTGTGCTAATATGTAGAAAGGTTGCTCTGAGGAATGGATCCTGGACGATACGCTGGATAGAAAATGTGCTAATCTGTAGAAAAGTCGCTCAGAGGTGTGGATCCTGGACGATACGCTGGATAGCAAATATGCCAATCTGTAGAAAAGTCGCGCTGAGGTGTGGATCCTGGACGTCTGAGATCAGAACAGTAGCACATGGTCTGCCACAAGTATCTCCTCTGTCCCCAGTACTGTTTAATGTGTATACATTGAGAATTACTAAATTGCAAACTCCAAGCAATTGTAGAGTTCTTACATACTCTAATGATATCCTACTATACAACATAAGCAGGAACAGAACAGATATCGCTGACAGTGTACATAATGGACTAGATCAATTGTCGATATGGTGCAGAACATACAACGCTGTGATCAATCCCTCGAAAGCAAAGGTCGTCTGGTACTCCTTAAATAATAATCTGGTCAATGACACACTGCCAGCTGTTAGTTGCATGGGCTCATTCATTGAAAGAGAAGAGAACAGGACCTTAAATATCTTGGGATAATCTTTGATAGAAGTCTCTCATTCAACAAGCACGTCACAAATATGATTCAGAATGCTAAAAGAGGGATCTGTGTTATCAAGGTTATGGCGACTTTCGACATGCAGCAATAGGTACTTTTTCTGCTTCTGCAAGTGATGGTGCTATCTGTCATAGATTATGGCCTCGGCCTACTAACTTACTCACAGACACAAGTCGATAGATTAGAAAAAGTCCAAAATGAGGCAATGAGAGCGGTACTTGGGTGTACTAGAGAAACACCCATCTCTGCTATGAGATTTCTGCTTGATCTCCCCAGCATTAGAGTGCGACATCAGTTAGCACAAGTTAGGTCGTACTTTAAAGTGACAGAATACAACCACGACCCATTACACCATCGTCTAGAGGAGTCAAAGGGAAAACGAATCAAGCGTGGCAGATCATGGATGGCAGAGGCTGAAGACACACTGCGAAGAGTAAGTGAATTGGAAGAAATAGGAAAGGGCAGTAAATTGGTGGAGGTAGACACTGAGTAGAAATCACTGACTAAAGTAATAATACAACTATATAAAGCGTTCCGAAAATGGACGGAGGTCAGAGCTCAAGATACAGTGCACGAACTCGCCCAACTACACTCGAAACACAAGACATAATTATATACACAGATGGCTTCGTTAACAGAAACACAAATAAAAGCGGTTGGGGTTTTGTTGCCTACAGAAACGGCGTGGAGTTGGTTGAGAAATCTTCAGCATATTCTACTGTCACATCGAACATGAGAATGGAGATAGAGGGAGTTACAGCAGCTTTTAATTAGTTGATAACTGATACATCAACACACGCGGTAATACTCACAGACTCTCAAAGCATGTTGCGCAAGATAGAAAAGTTCATGCTAAGAAAAGAATGGTGCGACTTTTTGAACACCTCCAAAGCATTACATGGATATACTGTCCTGGTCATGCTGAGGTCAGAGGAAACAAGAGAGCCGACTTATAGGCAGGCAATGTGGTGATAGACGGCACATTGCTGAGAAGCAGACTTAATCAATGCAGTAATAAATGAGGTTGAGAACGTACACATACAATGTTAGAAATGGGAGTATCTAGAGGTGAGGGGAGGAAAAGTAAAGTCTCGAAGATCACACAATCAACACCTGACCGTAACGCTGAGTCTACATACACTGGGATGGCTGCTGGAGCGGAGGGCGTAGCACTTATGGGATGTTCCGCGTGCTGTGAAGCCAGTTTCTAATCAAGAATCTTTGGTTCTTTCCATTCTGAAAGTATTCCTTGAAGCCAATATATCCAACATGTTGCTAAAATTCACAGAACATAAGGTATACCAGCTTTACTTTGCTGAAGGCAGATTATCGGGCCGTTGACACAAATAAAACGGTGACACATCGTATTTCCATTCTCTGGACTACATCCTGCTAGAAATATAGTAAGACCATTAACCTGCTACAAGGGAGATGCAGCGAGAGTTTGAAAATTAACGTTGAAGAAGAAGAAGCTTTACAATAAACTATCAGACAATTGGGTATGGGTATAAAAAAATATTACAGATAACTGAATTCAAGACAGGTTCAACCTTAGGTTCGCTTACAATACACTACAAGACAAACAGTGAGCAAACATGAAACATAAAGGCACTGTCACAAGTGCATTAGAAGGCAGACAATTAACAGCAGACACCCATGGTATTGATGACGTATATGATCAGCAGTAAGGAGATAACAGATGAGATTATTCTTCTTGATTCTTCGTGATTCTTGATTAGAAACTGAGCTTCACAGCACGCGGGACATTCCCATAAGTGCTCCACCCTCCGCTGCAGCAGCTATCCCAGTGTATGTAGACTCAGAGTTCCGGTCAGGTGTTGATTATGTGATCTTCGGGACTTTCAAAAAAAATTACTTTTCCTTCCCTCACCTCTAGATACTCCCATTTCTAACATTTTCTGTATGTGTACGTTCTCAGCTTCATTGACATCATCTGCATCTTGAAATGAATTTACTTCCTTCGTTAAGTCTGCTTTATCTCTTCTCAGCAATGTTCCGTCTATCACCGCATTGCCTGCCAATAAGTCGGCTCTCTCGTTTCCTCTGACCCCAGCATGACCAGGGCAGTATATCCATGTAATGCTCTGGACAACTGAGTTGTTCAATAAGTCCCACCATTCTTTTCTTAGCATGAACTTAATGAACAGATGAGACTGCAGTTAAAGTGATGACCATAAAAGTGATGACCACTAACACAGCACGAGCTGCTGTATTTCTGTTTCCATGGAGCACCACGGAGTGGTGGGTAATTTTATAATCGTGCATGGGTCACCACGAGAGCACAATGTCGGTTTTTATAATCTAAGATTTCTTCTTTTATTCTCAAACTCCTGACGGTTAGCAGAATATCTTTTTCTTTTATTCTCAAACTCCTGACGGTTAGCAGAATATCTTTTTCTTTTACTCTCAAACTCCTGACGTTAGCAGAATATTGATATGAGGACGGAAAGAATTATGTTCTAGTTTACAGCCTGACTTAAATATCTGCTCCTTGCGGTCAGAAAAATCCGATTTCAGCATTGCGTTGTAATGTAACCCTTTGTGCGAAACTCTTTGAAACCCTCAGATTGTGGTTATTGATAATGTGATCAGCAATAAGAAGATAAAAGATAAGACTGTAAATAGGGATAATGTAATCAGCAATAAGAAGATAAAAGATAAACTGTAAATAGGGATAATGTAATCAGCAATAAGAAGATAAAAGATAAGACTGTAAATAGGGATAATGTAATCAGCAATAAGAAGATAAAAGATAAAACTGTAAATAGGGATAATGTAATCAGCAATAAGAAGATAAAAGATAAGACTGTAAATAGGGATAATGTAATCAGCAATAAGAAGATAAAAGATAAACTGTAAATATGGATAATGTAATCAGCAGTAAAAGATACAAGATAAAACTGTAAATAAGGATAATGTAATCAGCAATAAGAAGATAAAAGATAAGACTTTAAATAGGGATAATGTAATCAGCTTTAAAAAGATAGCAGATAAGACTGTAGATCAGCTATGAACAGCTAAACGAAAAGTAAACTATACGTGTTTATAACGTCTCTAGTATAAATGTTTATACAGTTCAGACCCGATAAATTATATCGCCACTCACTTCTTTATAATGAGAAATCCCCACGTATTACATACGTATAGAAAAATGTTCACGTATAACATAGCTATAGAAAAATGTTCACGTATAACATAGCTATAGAAATATTCTCAGTTATTATATAATTATAGAGAAATTATAACGTGTAATATAATTAGGCTTATATAAAATCTCTATTGTAATATAGATAAAACAATATATAAGTATACATGCGCTCTCTCTCTCTCTCTCTCTAAATATATATATATATATATATATATATATATATATATATATATATATATATATATATATATATATAAATTAAAACAAATTATAAATGTGCAAGGTAGACATAGTAAAATTGAACAATGTGTGTCACTAAAGTTCGCATGCTAAGCGTGAAAAGAAAACGCAAGCGAACTTTCCATTTAATGTACTCACTGTATGGTAGATATTTGTGCTGTTAATGTTTCCACAGGCTGAGACAATACTTTACAACCTGGAACACCTAATTAAGTACTATCAAACTGGAAATCCTAATCAAGTACTATCAACCTGGAACTCCTAATCAAGTACTTTCATTATCTAAAAATAGTGTGTCTGTTCGAACGATGACGATAAATTATCCTCGCAATTATTTGTGGGTATACCAACCAGCCAGCATGATTATAATATTTAAGTACAAAAATTGGCGACACAATATGGTGATTGTTTTTTTAAATTTATGTCACAATGAAACTACACTAAAATAATACTGGTGATCCAGTTTCCAGAAACAAACCAACATTAGCAATGAAATAAAATTGGCTAGTGGATTTCAGGTAATTTCAGCAACCATTTCTACAGTCGCCTTTGCTAACAAGTGGCAGGGATAGAGACGTAATTCAACAAACTATCGCTAACCGTTAGTCACCACCTGTATGATATGTTTGATTGGGTTCGTTCCGCTAGGGAAAAAAACGTTACTCAGGTACAAACGGTCAAACGATAACTTAAGACGAATTCCGACAAGGAGATCAAAGCACAATATACGTCCGTTTATGCTGTATGGTATGCCTATGTACTTTCTGCAATTTTCTTTCTTTACGGCATGCTCTCCTTCTGATGGTATTAATAGTAGCTAATCCCAAAAACATGAATCGGTTAAGCTTCTTACCCTAGCCTACAAATGTTTACTAATTATCCTGTACAGTGTTTCCAGAAATACTGTTTTCAGGTATACTTTTTATATCTATTATTAGTTGTTGTTAAAGTACTTACATATGCGTTATTGAAGGTGACCCTGAATGGAGGATGAGAGACGGAGTTTATTTGTTTGTTATTTGTTTCTTACCGTCTTATGGTTAGCCATGTACTATCACAGCAGAAAGTGGACAACACTTTCACTACAGTGTGCAGTCATTTTATTGTCACAAAAAGGGAGGGGGAGCGTGTTTACAATCTTGTATACTTGTTTACACTGCTAAACTGCCTGTGTGGCAACCTGTGCCTGGTTGTCATTGTCACAAATTTATCTCGATTTATTATTTGTGTCTTCTATCAAATCATGCCCATGAATGGCGAAGAGATGAAGGTCAATGGATATTGCACCTTTGTCCCTCTTGTAGCCGACTCCTAGGTGATAGGGGAATGCTAGATGTGCCACCACTGTCGGTGGGCTAACAAATCTAAAAGAAAATAATTAGATACGGTAGTTGGTCCAGAAAAAGTGTGCACCACTCCAGGTAGGACTTGGTAATTATGGGATAATCTCGCACAGGAATAACTCCCTTTGGGAACTTAGTAAGTTAGTATACACCCTTAACCGTCCGTCCTTACACAACCGTACCTTTGAGACAACATTTTGTAAATCTGGGTGTCGCGTCTGTTACAGAACTGAGAGAAACCTGCGATTTTGTCAGTAAGGCTACGGCTGTCCAGAGCTAGTTGCTCACAGCTAGAGGGATTATTTAATTATCGTCACCATCATATTACTGCCAAGAGCGTTTTCTATTTTTATTTTTTTTAATCGGGAAAAGAGCTATTGATACTGGTATGTGGAAGTTTGAGGGGTTCAACCGTGGCTATTGACAGAGTACTACATGCCTTCTATTGTGCATTCATAAATAAATGTCCACTGATATTTACATTTTTCTCTGTAATTACTGAGCGTATAGACTTCATATTTTGCAGTGCATCATTTCATAACCACGTTACAGATATATGATTATTTATTATCTATATTGAGCGGATTTATCGCAGCAGTCGCTACGAATGTCGTTTTTTTAGGTAGTTACGATTTTATTGTATGTGGAAAATACATTTTACAGTAATTGCATGTATAGGTGTATCGTACATCTTTCATAGCGTGGGTAAAAATGAGATATTTCGAGAATAATATTTTTCTTTCGTTGCAATGAGAATATATGCAACGAGATATATAGTTAATAGTGAAACGTTTATGAAATTGTATTATTATTTACGAACTAGCGAATTTAAAATAAACGACAACGAACACTGTACTTACCGTCGTCATCATCATATTTGTCCTAGTATGATCTATCTCAGTACTAATGTTGTTTTTTTTCGAAATCTTCGACGAACCATTTTCTTAGTGCATTCTACAATTCAGAGAAAATTATACTTGTCCAGCATTTAATATTATCAGTCTAGATCTTTCGTTTTTCACCTCTTATCAGAAACCTTTCAGTTTGATTTAGCTCAGATTGACTGCGTTGTTTTAATATGTTCTCTGTTACATTGATGTTATCACAATTCAATTTCTTCTCGTTTATCCCCAGTATTCGTTTATAATCATTTTTATTGTCTATCTATATCTCTCTATCTACATGTTATGGCCCTTGTTTAACTTTCGTTGTTACAAGTAGAAATGTTCTCTGCAGAATTCCTTCTTATGTACTGCTTGTGAGCTTCATATCTGTGATTTTCTTTTTCAAATTATGCCTCCGATTTCATGTATTACCTCTTTCTTTTTAAATTTGATTTTACATCTACTTTTACTGTTTTATTATCGTTGTCTACAAACATGTTTGGTATGACTCTTGAGTATATTATATTACTTCTGTTCTGTTAGTTATTCTTGTTAATATAAAAACTCGTATTATCGGGCTTCTGCAGCTTAAATGGTTATACATGTACCAGGCATAAACTTGGGTATCTATGTGCTAGACTAATGTGTTTGTTTAAATAAGTTTTTATGAATACACATTTTAATTATTCTGTAGTTATTGCATGTTTTCTTGTTTATTTCATATCCGAACTATCAAAATCATCCTTATATTCAATTTCTTTCTGGTTCCAATTGTGCATGGAAATTTTGTAATACACATAATTATTCTTCTGTATTGTTGTTTATAATATCATTTGTTTTATCAAATATTTCTCCACTTCTTTCATTCAGAATCCGATGAATAGTAAAGATCGATAATGGTAATGGGTTGAATGAAAACATATCTAGAAAAGAACGACATTCACATTTCGAAAACTATATTCTTTCTGCCAATATTCTTCTTCCACTTTCAATGTATGATCCTCACATTTAAGCTAGAATTCTTTGTTAATGTCGGAGAGCATAGAATATGCCATTTTCGAATATCATTAAGTTTGAAGGTTTTATTTTCCATTGCCGCGGCTCCTTTAATTTTAACCCAAACAAATTCTATTGGATTTAAATGTGAATGATACGGTGATAGTCTTATACATCTATATCCATGCTTCTCTATAATTTTATCAATGTGGAAAGTCTTCGCTCTGTGTGCATTCTTTACCAACATCAGCAACTCAGGTTTCAAGTGCAGTTCAGAAATGAACATTAGCAAATTCTTCTTCTTTCTTCTTCTTCGTTCGTTCTCAAACTCCTGGGGATTAGCAGAATGTAGTCCGGAGAACGGAATGCGTTGTGTCATGGTTTACAGCATTGCTGCTATATCTGCACCTTTCGGCCTGACGCATCCGACTTCAGCATGACTGTGGGTCACTGACCCTATAGGGGATGGGACAGCCAACTCCATCCCATAACCTCCTTAGTCGCCTTTTACGACATGCGTGGAAGGTAAATAGTGTTGCTATTCTTTGCTCCCCTTTCGGGCCTCGGCAACACACACTATAGTTAATGAAATATTTTCTTTTCTAAGCCATATTTTAATGTCTTCCTTAGTAGACGAGGTGGTAAGGATCTTATCTTCACATGCAACAACATTGTGGTACGAAGCGTTGTCCATAACCAGACAGGAGGGTCTATCTAATGAGGGAAGTAGAGTCTTCTCTGTCCACTCTCTAAATATATGACCATTTATCTCAGCATGTTAGTCTCGATTATCGGTAGATTTGGAAATGAAAATTAGTTCACCATTCTTCAAAAGACCATTGTGGCTGCTACCTGTATGTGCCATTATTAATCTTTGACCTTTACTGCCCCTTACATGTCTATTAATAGCTCCATCTACAGATTGCCATTTCTTTTCATGAGTGTTGATGAGTGTTTATCCATATTTCATCTATATATATACAATATCATAAGTTTATGTACGTATCTCCCTGATTTGTCTCAGATATTTACTTCTGATAGTTACTAAATGAGGTTTCTCACAAATGACATTTCTGCCACATGTATATTTGAGAAATGTATATCCTGAACCCTTTACAGATCTCCAAAATATAGTTTTCGAAATGTGAATGTCATTCTTTTCTATATATGTTTTCTTTCAATGTCCTTATTGTCACTGCTTCTTTGCAATCCAAAAGAGTTGCTCTCTTAATAATTTCTTCATCGAAACTATCTACAACATTTCTTCTTCTTTCTCGTTTCTTTTGATTTTTAAAAATTATGGTTATCTTCTCGTAACCACCTTGATATTATTTTGCAGTTTATTCCCATGGCGTGCTGTGTTCTTTTTGAGGGTTTAGAAATACTATGAAATAGAGTACCACGTAGCGCTTCTTGTGAAAAATATTTGTACAATCTAATAGCTATACTTTTTAATGAAACGAATTTAACTTTCGAAGACATGGTTATATTATAGTTCTAAATGCTGCTTTATAATACGCTGTAATAATTTACACAAACATAATATGTTGAATACATCACAATATAAAGACTTCGAATATGAGATACACCTCCGAGGAAACTGACGTTTAGCTAATATTTTAATATGAAAAAAAAACAAGCTGGTGCTACTTCTTAGTATTTCACGTGTTTCTTGCCGATATCAAATGACCGTGTAAAATAAAACACAGAACATGGTAAATGGTACTGTACTCTGTCTATTTTGTTGTCAATCAATAAACAAGAATTGCTACCTTAAAATTACATTTGAAGCGACTGCTACGATAAATCCGTTCAATCTAGGTAATAAGTAATCATAAATCTTTAACGTGGTTATGAAATAATACACTCATGCAAAACATGGAGTCAATACTCTCAGTAATTACGGAGATAATAGACAATATCGGTGGACAACTTTTGATGAACGCACTATAACAGAGTTAATAGGCCTCTAATCGTTACTTTTCTTGATTATTCCCATGTCTTCTGTTGGTCAATATTTATATACTTGGAATCGTATGCTAAAACTGGCCAAGGCTACTCCAAATATATAAACAGTAATCAATGAAAACGTGACAATAATAAAAAAAAATGAACCTAATGAAGGCCTGTTTACGTTTAGCAGTTAGGTCGTCTATATCTGCCAATGGTCGCGGTTTAACCATCTCTATTCAATAATATGATAAATATAGAAACATAAATAATGATATTTGCTGCGTATCAGCTCCAAGAAAAACTTTAAAAACATAACAAGGAACTGTTCTCAACATTTGTAGACCTTACAAGAGCATTTGACTCAGTAAACAGAGAAAGGATGTGATAACGTTTGTTAAATGTAACGTGTCATTTCCATGGTTGTATGACTAACGTCGTTGTTTGTGATGGAGTGTCATCACTAGCTTTTCTCGGCACAAATGGAGTATCGAATAAGGATGTCTTCTTGCTCCGAGGCTGATCAGCTTGATGTTTTCTGTCATGCTGACAGATGTATCTAGAATAGGTGATGTAACCAACATTAAAATGTACAGAGGGCAAATTTTCAATCTTCGGTCGTTGCATGCAAAACAAAGGTACTTAACACAAGTCATGCTACTTGTCTACCTCGATGACTGCGCACTGTTTGTTGAACCTGCTCTAAATCGTTTTGCTGAAGTTTATGCAGTGGCGAGGCGTCCATTTAGGCAATGTAAGAATTGTTTACAAATTTTAATGTGATTATGTAACTTACACCGTTATAAAATGTAGTATAAAATGGTATCAGGCTGCAGACATTTTAGACGTGTATAAATCTTACTTTCATCACTTCTCACATCCCATCTCTGTTCACTGTGTCAAGTACCTTACTGGGGTCTACAAATGTGAAAATGCACTTTTGTGGTCTTCGACTTTTTCTTGGAGTTGACGGGCAGCAAAAATCGTGTCCACTGTCCCGAGGTCTGCACGAAATCCACACTGACATTTAGGCAAAATATCATCTGTAAGTGTCGTGTAAGTCGGTTTAGCATTACACGAGGTAATATTATGATGTGATTGCCACAAGACTTTTCATTTCATTTACCTTTATAGATGTGGACAATTTTGTATATTTCAGGTATTGAGGCAGGGTTCATGCGCTTCAGCACCTACAAAAGATCTTGGTGAGTTTCTGGACAAGCACCTCTTCTCCTATCTTGTAGATGTCTGCTGGGATTACATTCATACCGGAGCTTTCCCATGCAACATTTGTCCAATGGCAGTTTTTACTTCTTTATTTGTTGGTGGTATGTCAATATCTTATCTTATGCTGTAGTGTGATATTCAATCTATTGCTTCTTCGCTGTTGACTGATCCTTTTTTAAAAATTGCTTTGAAATATTGTGTCTGTAGATTTAGTATATAGGCTTTTTTTCTGTGAGCAGAGCTAACTCAACTACATTAAGCCCGGCGGTGATTCTGCAGAATTTGGGCTGTATATTGTTCCGAATACATTATAGAATAGCATGTAGTCCCACCTATCGGTGGGAAATTCTGAATCTCTTTGGATTTATGTTGCAAATATTTATCTTACATCTTCCTTAGTTTACGTTGCCATGTGCTGCGGGCTGTGACGTATATTGTTTATATGTTGTGGTTTTTTTAAGGTGAAGAGGATCACATTAAAGATTTCTGAAAGCAATGTTCTTTTCCTTTAGCAGAGTGCTACTTTCTAAATCATTGTCATAAAAACCCTCTTGATGTTTGTGCATTTTCAGACCTAGATATTTATTAGCTAAAACATAAAGGATGTTTCAGAATGATGCCTATCCATCCTCCACACTAACATCTTCCAGATTCAGTAAATCTCTCAGAGTATATCGGCTGATGGTTCTACGTTGGTTAAGTACTTTTCTTGAAATATTTGTTATGTTTTCTCAACGGGCCATATCCATTCTGACTCCCCAATCGCTCATTCTCGATATTGACAGATATCATGCTTTACCTCAAAATTATCTGATTGTGCGGACTCATGAAGAGATCAAATCCCACAGACAACATTACCTTCCTGGGAATGAAATACAACATTATCATGTCTTCGCACACAATTTACACATTTTAACGATCACCTGAACAGAATACAACCACAACACTGTCTTCTCTAGGGTGTCGGCTCATCCTTGCGAAACTTTTTATCACCACCTTCTGAATCTCCAGCGCCAGAGAAAAATCTCTCCGAGGCCAGATAAATGAAACACTATATATAGAACAAAACAACAGCTAACACATACATGTACATATCACACAATAGCATTGGGTCAAAGAGCATGAACATATAAACAACTGAATCAGCAACCAACCAACCTTAACAATCCACATCAAAATCTACACTTCGAAATCAAAGAGAAAAGGCTTTAGACAGTCAATAATTTGACCTCTAGTCAACACTCTCTCACAAGTTGTAAACATCGTGACTGAGGTAAACACTAGAATAGTTAAATCTAGTATCACATTTGGAAGCCTACCCAAAAATGTATGGGAAAGAATGGGACTAACATATACCATCAATTCGTTGTTTACCATGCCACTATAATACCATCACTTTTTTATGCATGTGAAACGTGAATATTTACGTCAGACACGCCATGGGGGTAATATCTTGATGGTAGTTTTTTTTTATTAAAGTCATCTACATTTACATGCAATATCTTGATGGTAGTTTTTATTCAAGTCATCTACATTTACATGCAATACCTTGATGTCACTTTATTGACATCCTTATGTATTTAAAATCATATATATTTATATGCACAATACAAAGTGGTATCACTGCCCCCCCCCCTTTTTTTTTAATTCGGTTGTGAGTTGTAGGAAAGATTCGTTTATTAAAAGTTATAGGCCTACAACTTAGAGGGCTGTCAATAAATTACATTAGCAATATCTACCAGTATATGACCTCCTCTCCCTCCTCCTTGTCAACAATTGTCAAAATATGTCAACTTCGTCAAACCCTACACCCCCCACCCACCCCCCTTTTCTGGTAAACAATTGTCAAACCTCTCAGACCAACCTACTCCACCACACTAATTGTGGGCGTAATTTTTTAGCAGCCCCTGACATTCAACAATAATGATGCTTTATGAAGGGATTTATTTATTATGAGTTTACTACTAGTTTTCTCAAAATATAGGCCCCTATATAATCTTTTCTGAAAGAGAATAATTTTTCAAATCGTTGCGTACGACCATACAAATATTCGCATTCAGACTCTTGCCTCTAATCCATTTTGTTTATATCAGGCGTGGCTATCGTGGGTCAAGGTTAAGACAATCTTGTCGTCATGAAATGTGACCTCAATAAAATTACGCAACTTTCATATTAATGTTAATTTTATGTTTTAAAACTAAAGTATGCGAAGTAAAAAATGTTACAGTTCACAATACATGCTAAGTTACATGAAGATACACAGTTAACAGTATAAAGCAGACTGAATCGACGTTTCGACAAAAATGTCGTAATTTAAAAAGTACAGGACGAACATATGCCTATTATAGCTAATAATGCCATATGGACTAGACATTTAACAGTAGCAGGAAATGTGTACTTAAACTGTTTTGCAAACTATGAAACACTTACCTAGATCTATCTGTTTCTATTGGTGCACAGTGTTACTACTATCCCACCTGTTTATAGCGATAGTTATAAAAAGTAGAGGTTCTCTGATAAATATATGCAGAATAGAGCTCGTTGCTAACGTGTATACTATCAGTCTAGTTACTAGTGCATTTAATACGTATTGCACTATTTGACTTGTAGTCGAATATAAACAGAGATTTAAATTCGGAATATATCATGTTGGTACATTCACTGTAGTTTACCAATTTTGAATTGAAAATTCGGCACTGAAGATTACGAATAAACGTGTACACTATTCAAGCTCCCAGTCCTCTGTGATGTGAAAATCACTAGCCCTTCTCATCTCTGGGTTATGAATACTGGGGAGAGGAGATGAATTCCATTTGTCATGTCCTTCCATCGTGACCGAATACCAGGATGGCAGAACTAATGCCAAATGAAATGTCCAAACTATTAAACAGATAATTCCCTTAGTGGTCATCCATTGTTGAGGAAATGGACGTCTGGGAGATGTGTCTGGGAAGAGAAATAGTAGGATAACGTCCGCTCCTCTTAATGTCCAGTAGTTAAGAATGTACTCTACAATCTCGTCAATTAATGAAATGCTATCATCGTCTCTTGTGATTTATTCAGCACGAGTGATAATCCCAAAAGACCAAACCGGCTGTGCAAGAAATGTGAAATGATGGCACTCCAAATGTCCAAGGGAATCGTCTATTCACAATGTTTCGATTTCTTTTCCCCACAGTGCTCATTCTTCTTGACAGTTCATTTTCACACGTACTCTTCCACGCACACATTTTGTCTATGTTTTGTAACAATAGGTGCTGACAATCCTTTTACTTAATCATTTTTCTTTCTTTCTGCGTGTACAATTTTTGACATTTCTTGGCTCTGTTTTGCGATTATCTATGTTCTTATGTGATTGTAGTAGGTATATATTTTTGAGTGCTTGTTCATAAACTTCCACCACATCTACATCATGACTGACAAGCAATACTGAAATCAGAAGTAGAAAACGCAGTAAAATTAATAATATGTGGAACGGCTGCTGGATCCGACAACATAACAACAGACATTATTAAAACTTTAGATGAATTGAATTTGGTGTGGAAACTATCACAGCATTTTGCAATGACATTCATAAAACAGACCACATACCTAAAGCCCTAAAATCAACAATATTCATACCGCTACCTAAGAAGCCCAGGGCTGTAAGTTGTAAAGAATACATAACAATACGTTTGATGAGCCATAAACCAAAATACTACTCAATATAATACATGAAAGAATTAAAAACAAAATAGACAGCGAAGTCGGTGAAAAACAATTCGTTTTAGGAAAAACTAATGAACCAGAGAATCTATACATAGTATCCGACTATTGATCAATAAATATATAGAAGTCTAAAAGAGTAACTATATTTGCTTCAAATACTACAGAAAGGCCTTTGATAGAATACAACATGAAAAATTAATTAACCATAGATGGAAACGAGATCAGACTGATTAGAAATATATATTGGGAACAAACTGTATCTATAAGGTATGAAAATAGCTACTCACCACAGAAATAAAAAAGAGGGGTAAGACAAGGACGTATTTTATCACCCAGCCTTTTTAATATCTACACAGACAATATTTTTAAACATTTAGAAGGAATGCAAGGACTCAAAATCAGTGGGAAAATAATAAACAACCTTAGAATGCAGATGACACTGTCCTTTTATCAGCATATAAACAGGAACTACAAAGCCTAATAGATCAAGTCGACAAAATCAAGTTAAGTATATGGACTAGATATAAACATCCAAAAAACAAAAAACCATTATAATCAGGAAAGTCACAGAGGAACAGGTGCTACACATAAAAATACACGGAGATAAACTACAACAAGTAGAACAATATCAATATTTCGGACACAAACAAAATCACAAATGATGGCAGATGTGAAACATAGGTTAAAAGGAGAGTCGGAATGGATAAAAGTACTTTCAACGACATGAAGAAAATATTAACATCTAAATAAATTACAAACAAGCTAAAAATTAGAATTTTAAAATGATACATCTATTATATCTGTATGACTAATGGTTCTGTAATTCTTACACACCTTCAAATCTCCTTTCTTAGGAATGTTTATTATTAGTGATTGTGTCCATTAAGCGGACCATGGTTTTTTGTTCCATATATTCTGTCAGATTTTGGTCATAGTATTTACCATATTAATTTACCCGTATTTCAAGAGTTCTACTAGAATGTTGTCTACACCAGGTGACTTTCCTCCTTTCAATGTTCGTATGACCTCTTTTATTTCATCTACTATGATATCTGCATTTTGCATTTCCTATTTCTCTATTGTTTAGTTTAGATTTCTCTAATATAGTGTAGTCGTGATTACACTTGCAGTTATACAGCTCCTTGCAATACTTTGACCATTGTTTGACTATATATGTTGTTTCCTTGAGTGTCTTTCCGTGTTTGTCTTCTTGTAGATATCTTTGGTATTTTTGACTGTGCTATCTTTCTTAGAGTGCTACCTAACTGTTTTCGTGGTTAAATCATGCATTGATGGTTTCGCATTGTTCCTCTAACATATACTCGAGCATAGAGACAGCAGAACACATTCTTCAAGTATGTTAACTCTACAAAGAAGAGAGCGAGAAAATATAATTACAAAGAAGTAATTGCGGTAGAACAAACTGAATTCAGAGTGAACAGAAGCACTGTTGAATAAATATGTAACATTCAAGCATTAATTAAAAAACATATTCAGCACCAACGTGATCTATACAACAATTTCATTGATTTTACAAATACCTTTGACCGTGTTTGGTATGATAGTCTGTGGCACATACTAAGACAATTTACTTTTGACACAACAATCTTAGACATTGTTCAATCACTTTGCGAAATATGCAAGTATTGTCTTATCAAACAATACAATTGGAGAGTTCTTTAAAACAAATGTGGAAGTTTGGCAAGAATGCATAATGTCTCCAGTACTTTTAAAAATATATCTAGAGCACATAATACAGGAGAAAATACAACACATCTATATCGATCGGAAGTCGCCATATATGCAGCTTGCGTTTTGCTGATGATATTTATCTTATAGCTGGGTCAGAACAAGAATTACAAGAGTTACCAGCAAGTACGGAATAGAAATAAACACAGAAAAGAGAAAGATCGTGGTTAACATCAGAGACACAGAAGAATTGACTAACATCATGACTAATGGACATAAACTTGAGGAGGTGAATACTTTCAAATACCTCGGATCTAGCAGCATATGCAGCGATGGAATATGCAAAGCAGAATTAAAAATAAGGCCGGAGATGACTTTAGTGTCTGTTAAGACAAACGGTGATTTTGAAAGGTAACATCATTGTTCTGGTGAAAGTCAAACTGTATAATTCGCTGGTGCTTTCTCTTGTCCTGTATGGTTGTGAGAGTTAGACACTCACTGCGTACATGGAGAAGTGATTACATGCTTTCGAGTACAAATACTACAGACGAATTTACTATAGAGAGCATAAGACAAATGTGTAGGTAAGAAATAAAATATAGATGTATGCAGGTGTACAAGAACCATTTCTTTCAATAGTGAAACGACGAAAAATATAATGATTTCTTGTCATAAATAATACTGCAGGGAACCGCCGAAAGGGAGGGAGAGCAGAGGAGGGAAAATAAAGACATGGTCAGATAACATCAAGGAATGGACAGGACAAGATTTTTCCTCACTCGTTCGCATCGCTGAAGATAGAAATCGCTGGAGGACTCTGTGTGCAATGCTACCCCTACGATCTTGACGGGTTAAGGATTCATAGATAGAATAGATTCTTAAATGCACAGTTGCATAAGGTCTTTCTCGCCAATTATGAGATTTCTGTGCATATGGCATCTCTGTATGTTATTGCCAATTCGTAATATAAAGATAGTGGTTTGTTTATTTCGTGACATTTGGTGGTAACAATAATTTAGTTCTGCTGTGGGTGCATCTTCTTCCACTTTTTCTTAAATTCGACTTGTATCATAGTTTCAAACGCGTGGTATGAAATATAACTTCCTATTTGTTTAGTGATTCTATCATAGCCAGGAGATCAGCTGTTTCATTTCCAAGTATGTCACAGTGCCCAGGGGTCCACTGCAGTACTATTTATTTGATGGTAGTGCTGAGGTGTAGTAAGAAGGACATGAGTCCATTAATGCTTGTGTTATGTTGGTCTTTTAATGTCTGAAACATTGACTTCGAATCAATTATAATAGCTACATGGCTGCTGTGAGTTTATATACAATTTATGAGTGAGCATTTTGGATAAGTCTTTCATATTTGCTTTAAAGTTTGTGGATGATTTGCCTGTGGGTATATTTTGTTCTATTTCTTTCTTACATGTTATTACAATATATATTCCTGCTCCTCTATCTAACTGTTTATTTCGATGATCAATCTGTACACACATGTGTACATATATCCTTTAGGTATGCTTTGTGTATGTTGCTATGTTGCCTCTTTAAGTACTTGTGGGGTTTCCTTATTTTACGTGGACATTTTTTGGCCAGGTTTAAATCCCTTCCATTACACTTTTCAATAAATTGTAAAGAATTCAAGAACCCCTCCCCCATGCTTTATTATGTCAAAAAATGACCCCCCCCCCCCCATTTTCGCCTAAAATAAATTTCTCGTTCACTCTCTTAGCCGAAGTATCGTTTACCAACGTCGTGAACCCCTTCTTAGTTTGAGTCTATATACATATTTAGGAGCGTCGGGGACTAGCATTTTGTTTTCGAGCTGAATAGAGCTTGTCTCCTTGGACGGTTGTGTCTGTGCCCATCTGGTACTGAACCTTTTCTCTCCGCGAGCACGATTCCGGTATAGGAAAACTCGACTGCAGCGTTCGATCCGGGCTGGGATCACCGATAACTAGAAGCTTGTCTCGAGCAAACAATACTTTAGTTCCGATTTCCTTGAAACATGATGCTGTTCTCTAGCGCTGTGCTTCCCTCTCAGTGTACTCATGATGCCATTTTTGTGATGACTGACGCACCGATTCTCAATATATCACATAACATCTGCCTTTTTCGTAGCATCTGCATTGACCACCCCTCCAATGCATTCGCCGAACTGATTAGCTTTATTGCGTGTCGACAATGCTGCAGCATGTGTTGGTGCAGAGGTGTCGGAGATATTGCCTGTCTTTTTGCAGTCAAATCTCTTTCCATCTGCTACCTCCACATTCACGGACACGATTCCCAAAAGTTTTAGCCAGAATCAGCACGAGCAGCTGTATTTCTGTTTCCAGGGTGCACCACCGGAAGGTACTTTTGGAATCTTCTAACCCTGGATCCGCCAGGAGCAATTCGATACCCTTTGCACTCCGTACTTTTTAGTGTTATAGTTCTCAAAAACAAAATGTCAACCTTTTTTTAGGAACACTAAAATGTCAAACGGTGAATATCTACAGAAAATACGTTGCCTTCGTACATATGCTTTACCAGGCAACATTTAGCCTGTTTTGGAAGCGGTTAAATCATCACTATAATCTTGTACTTACAATACAGTTAAAGATAGTATGTAAATATTACTGCCATTGTATGATGGAATATGGACTTCTGTTCCAGCATCTTCGTTATGACAGCACCACTATTTAATTTACCAGGTACACTTATTGCAATTTAATTACTGAGCATTTTTAAATTATGAGCATAGTAGCATAGTGTAGCATAGTGGCTGAATGATTAGATTGTAAATGAGCAATAAGAGTATAATGAGACTGTACTAAATCAGGGGTGGGCAAACTTTTTGTGCAGAGGGCCGCATTGAAAATTGTAAAGCTATTGGAGGGCCGCATATAATATTATGTATGTTTTTGTTTAAAATTCTCGGTAAGTAATCAATTAAATATTTTTATTGTAAAGAAAGATAGTTTTACATAATGTAGATAACTTCTGAAATAAATTACATTTCTAACAGACTTACACTATAACAGTATATTTTCTAATATGGATAATAGGTTTTGCAAATATTTTAACAATGTTCGTGTATTTAAAAATGTGTTTGAGGGCCGCAAAATATCCAATGGCCGTCAAAATATCGCGGGCTGTAGTTTGCCCACCCCTGTACTAAATGCTATTGTAAATACCAGACACGTTCATTAGCGGGGATATTGAAAGATATTGAGAGGCACGCTAATACAACAAAATATAAGAAATCTGGAAATTCATTCGTGGAACAAATACAAACAAAACTTTCACAATCAGAAGTGAAGAAAACGGAATAAAAATATGCCTATATTTGTTTGTAACTAGACATTGTTCTCTACGCAATGTTGATAATTTAACTGTAAAATACAGTTTAGTGACAGTAAGGCTTGCAAGAAAATAGAGCATGGAATACTTCAGCGTAGTGCAGTAATTTCGGATATGCTTGTTTCATATTTTAAAAACCCTGGTATTTGATTATAGAAACAACAAATTATGAGGCATATGCCTAATAATTAATGAAACCAATGATATTTCTGCAATGAAACTGCTTGGTATGGCTATGGGGTATTATTCCAAGAAAAGAAAACAGTTTGGTGTTGCATTTTATCGACTTAGTAAATTTCTTGACTATTACGCTGAAGCAATATGCAAGTCTGCGAAAGAATGTTTGAAAAAGAATGAACTTGGGGTGAAAGACTAGTTGCACTAGCCATTGATAAAGCATCTACTATGGCAGGTGTAAATAGTAAAATGAACAATTTAAGTCTAAAATATGTACTCACTGTGCAAAACTGAAATCCAACAGGAAAAGCTTGAAACGAGGTAATAAAGTTTTGCTAATAATACGAAACAAACATAGGCACACACACAAATCGACGTTTCCACCGAAAGGCCTTTGTCAAGGTTCACAAACACATATAAATCAAAGACGACAAATAGGGACGACACAACTTGCGTTGACATGTCTAGTAAATTGGCCGAAATTATAGAACTTGGGTCAAAGGTAACACAAACAGAAAATGTACAGAAATAGGAAGTATACAAAAACAGAAGCGAATACATATGAAAAAGAGACAGATAAACGACAGAACAACACGATATTATGCGTATGTCAAGCGCTCATTCATATCCAAAGGCTTCAGAGTGCCAAATTCATATATATAGCGGTTCTCAAGCGTCAGACGGCTCCGTTTGCCAAAAAGCAAACGCTGTAACATACCAACTGTCACCGATGCTTAGAAACCCATCGATTAACATGACGACCAAACGACAGATAATTAAAAAAACATCTTTATTCCAACATTATGTTATCAGTACAAGCCATGGCCCATGGCAAAAACACTCTTGAGAAAGATTGCAACATGTGAGATGAAATGCCCGAGTTAGGCTATAAACGTCACCAGAAGAGACTGAATAAGAAGTGAAAACATCAGAAAGATACTAATGACCATATCATGCAAAACATATAGCAATCAATAAACCCGAAACTCTTCAGGGTCGTAGGTGTACCACATTTGATGCTTCAGCACACCGTCATCCAGCGAATTATATCTTCAGCAATGCGGATGAAATTGTGCAAATATTTTGTCCTGTCCATTCCTTGATGTTGTCTGTCCATGCATTTATTTTCCTCCTCTGCTTCTTTCCCCTTCGACAGTTCCCTGCAGTATTGTTTTTGACCAGGAATCATGTTTGCATACATGTCCAAACCATGCTAGTTTTCGTCGTTTCACTATTGAAAGCAATGGTTCTTGTACACCTGCATGCCTACAAAAAAATATATAGAAGGCAGCAGATCAACTGGTTCGGACACCTTATGCGAATGGAACCATCACAACCATATATCCGGGTGTACAACAGCAGAATGAACGGCTACAAAGGAAGAGGAAGACCAAGGACAGGATGTGAAGATTCAATCAGACAGTTAAAAACGCGACATAACCATGGCAAGTGCAACAAAGATGACGACAGATAGAAAACTTCAACTCCACACGACGCCTTACAACATGTGTGGAAAAGACAATAGATAGATGGTCTACAGGGACAGCAAATAACATTCACAGAAAATGAGGATAAGTCTATGTTGTCTGGCTGATTTCGCAAAGACACGAATACAATCATGCACAGACAGCATCAAGGGCTCTATAGGTCAATATATTTTCACACTCATCTGCATCGTTGAAGATAGAATTTGCTGGAGAACTCTGTATGTTATTTCGTCCAATGTGGTACCCCTGCAACCATGACAGGTTATGGCTTATGGTGTGTAATAATTGAAGGGAGAGGAACATGCGATAAATGGGGACTGTTGATGACCTTTCGTGCGAAGACGGTACCTAATCTTAAATGAATAGCCGCCGATGATGAATGTGTCCGGCCATTGGCGCAAATAAAACTGTAACACAACGCACTTCCATTCTCTGGACTACATCCTGTTGGAAATTTTGTAGGACCTTTGTTCTCTACAAGAGAGGTCCAGCGGGAGTTTGAGAATGAACGCTGAAGAAGAAGAAGAAGTGAAAAGCCTATTGTAACGTTATACTTCTGTCATGTTTACGGAGAAATGTCACTTTCCTTTTTTTTTTTTAAATACGTACCGACCCTGACTCATCATCATCATCAAGTGCCATCTCCTCAACGAAGGTTTGCTGCAGCGGATCTCCAACATCCCTAGTCTCTTGTCTTGGTGGTGCAAATGTTGTTTATCCGTTGCTTAGCTTTTGGGTGTACGTGGTAAGGTCCCAATCTAAGAATCTCGAATAAAGAATCTCAAATAAATAGGTCAGACTTAGACCTGTTCAATTGTCTCAATTTATTGACGGTATGTTGATATCGTCTTAGCAGAAATAGGCTTCAATTCCCAACAAGTTTAGAGTACCCGCGTTACAACAAACACACACATCGTTAGGCTGCTTGTTGTTTGGTGAAGGCTCCACTGGCTTTGTGAACTGTTCTTTCACGTGATCTGGTGGTAAAAGTCCACGCGAACCACCGATGGTGGATGACATGTATCTTACAACACTCGTGTCATGAACATGTTTGGAAATGAATTCCGTGAACACAGCACCCACACTCATATATGTGTCCCTAAACTCCCCAGCGAGTGCAAAGATGGTCTTGAAAAGATAATCCTTTCTTCACCACGATCGATGCCTTCTGGTGTAAACATCTTTTTACTTCTTGTTTCATCGTCTGTGTCCATTCTCAAGCTCCTGCAGATCATTAGTTTATAGTCCAGATAATAGTCAGTTGTGCCATGATTTACAGCTTGGCTGACACTTCCGGCTTCAGCATAGCTTCTGCGTCAGTTCGATCACTATGAGGGGTGAGACAAGTGCCGTATATATGTTATAAAGTGGGGGGGGGGGGGGGTTATAATCCCTTACAAATCAAGTCATTCATGAGTATTTGTATATATCAAATCTTCTTAGTGTAAAATATGGTATTTTTGTGAAATTCGCAAGGTGGGTGGGGGAAGAGGGGTTGCTTTTTACCACGATCCTAGTACTAAAGATCATATCTTACCGTACTTAAAATGTTAAAATGAAACCGGGACATGGGCAAACAGGGCGAGACATCAGGCAGTGCTATAAAGGCAGTGTTATCTTACCGTACTTAAGTATATCGTACTTAAAAATCATATCGTGAGTTGAGCTAAGTAACGCTATGTCGTCTGCAAAGTCGAGATCTTCCAGATGTGGTTGGTCAAGTACGGAAAACCGGTGCTGCTAGAACAGACCTGGTTCCATTCCCGTCAGCTGCAAGAATTATTTTCATTAATCCTCATGTTTCCTACTTGAATTTACTAAAAATCATATTCCGATTTGCTAAGGGGCGAGGATTTAAATACCTTCAGCCCTCCAACCTCTTTAGCCTTTATGGGACAACAAACTCCACCTAAACATCCTAGTTGCAGCTTACGAAATGTTTGATATGTGACAGTGTAGCTATCCCGTGCTCCTCTGCCATGTCCGCCAACAGAAGAATAGTTTCTATTGGAAATTAAGTTTATTTAACTATCATTACTTTCAGATTTTTCACTAGGAACTAATTCTCAAAGACATTCTTTCTTTTTAATTGTATCAAAGAACACAGATCAGCTGTATTTAAATTTAATTTATAGATTGAATAATCCTCCTAACCCTATAAACCCATGGCAATCACATAATTTTGTGAATTCATTAATACGTCTAGATAATCACATAATTTTGTGAATTCATTAATATACCGTCTAGATAAAATGCCATATGATCACTGATCTATATATAAATAGATTTAAGTATTCACACTTGCCAGCACTCAGTGTTACCAAGTGTGTTTATTCAAACTCTTAAACATGATCACACTTTTCTCGTTTGTAGAAACCTGTTGATTCGAACACGCTACACATTCGTTATATTTGTAAACTGTGATAGAAACCGGGACATGGGCAAAACAGGGCGAGACATCAGGCAGTGCTATAAAACCAAGACAATCCCGATGAGATCGTGGACACATCTTTGCACCCAATACATACAATTACAATACATAGGGGCCTATGTTAGTTATTCCTCTAGGACCAAAGACGGCACATAGGGCGGATGTCATAGATTTCCATGTCTCTCGTTGCATTGCAATTTGCTTTAGATCTTCATTGTTTCTGATACCGATGGTGAAACGTTCCTTTGTAATAGTTCTACGTAAAATTTCTTTTAGACTTCCTCGTTTTCTCTTACCTTCTGGTGACCACATCAAAGCTTGACAGTGGAGTCTTTCAGGATTCATTTGTAGCGTGTGTAATTCCAGCGACGCTTTCTAATGTAGATGGATACATATTCTTGTTTTGATTATTGTCTGACAACTGTGTTTGATTTGAAGTCTGACCAACGTATGTTCAGTAGCCTTCTAAGACATTTATTTTCAAAGGTGTTTAGTCTTTGCTCTAATTTTGATGTTGCTTTCCAACTTTCGCATCCATGTGTTAATGTTGGAATTATGCAGGAGTTGAAAAATTTGAGTTTTGTGTTATTTCTTAGTGTTTTTGAATGCCAGATATTTGATAGTTTGTTGAATGAATTAGCAGCCAGTGCAATGCGGTGTGATATTTCTGTTGATGGATCTCCTGTTGGTGATAGCTTGCTGCCAAGGTATGTGAAGTTGTTGACTTTTTCAAGGGTTTTGCCGTTTAGTTTGATGTCCGTTGGTTTGTTGGTAAGGTCAAATATTTTTGTTTTGGATGTGTTGATTTCAAGCCCAAGTTGTGCAGATAATAATTGCAGGCTGTTTGTTTTTTCTTGGGCATCTTCGTGAGTTGAGCTAAGTAACGCTAGGTCGTCTGCAAAGTCGAGATCTTCCAGACTTTTATTTCCGAGTCACTCGATACCACGATCTTTATCGGCTGAACAATTTCGCATGACCCAATCCATTGCAATACCAAATAACATCGGTGACATGACACAACCTTGCTTCATTCCTGTATTTTCTGGAAATAATCCGTTGGAGAGGTGTTCAAGTTTCTCTCTTTCAATCGTTGTTACGACACTAATCTCGTTGGAGATAATCCTAAATTTCTCAATATAAACCACAATTGACTATTGTCTTCTCAATGCTAGCTGTCATCCAAAATATATATCAACCAACCTCACTCCCCAAGAAGTTTGGTCTTCGCATGTAAAGTTTCAAAGTACCTCTTCTACTTCTAAAGTAAACTGGTTTTGTTAAAGATGTCATTATCTGTTCTAACTCTAATCTAACAGAATAATCCTCCTATTATAAAACTAGGCCTATTTTATTATTAACTAAACTGTTCTTGTATCAAAGTCAATTTATTTATGATAATATAATTCATTTCGTTTTCTGCCTACTATAAACATTCTTGAAGACTTTTCAAGTTATGTTCCGCCTCCACATTGTTGAGTGACAACCTTGTGCAACTACGAACTATATATTATGACAGCTGATCTTTATTTGTTTCCAAAGTTCATAAATATTTTATACGTTATTATTCTTCAACATCTAACTGAATGTCAACCTTGTACAGTTATGAAGGTTATATTATGATAGCTGATCTTTGCTGGTTATCAAAGTTCTTGAATGCTTATCCGCCGAAGATGGATGTGTCGGGTCACTGACGCAAACAAAATGACGACACAACGCATTTCCATTCTCTGGTCTGCATCCTGCTGGAGATCTAGTAGTACTGATACAGGAGAGATCAAGCAGCAGTTTGAGAATAAACGCTGAAGAAGAAGAATGTTTATCACGTTATTATTCTTCATCATCTAACTGAATGGCAACTTTGACAGTTGTGAAAATTATATTATGATAGCTGATCTTATGGAAAACACTATCAATATACGGAGTACCAGAACATTGAATCAACATATGCAAGGGCATTTATGCTAATAGCCAATGTGCAGTAAGAACAAATTCAGGTGTGTCCAATAAATTCCAAATTTAATCAGGAGTTCACCAGGGGTGTGTCCTATCCCCTCTACTTTTTATAACCTATATTGACCACATCTGTAAACTAACAAGCACCACCGAAGAAGATAACATGAAAGACAAATTGAACAAACTACTCTTTGCAGACGACCAAGTCATAGCGACATCAGAAGAACAATTGCAAGACCATATGAACAGACTCCACACAGCATGTCAAGAATTCAACATGAAGATCAATATAGAAAAGACCCAAATAATAGCAATAGCAAAGAAAGAAAGAAATATCACTATCTCCATCGATGATAAACACCTTAAACAGGTAAATGAGTTCACTTACTTAGGAAACATTATATCGAGTGAAGGGAAAACCAGTAAAGAGATACAAAATAGATGCAACAAAACATAACAGATCCTAGGACAGATGACACGTATTTTCAAGAACAAAAATGTAATCATAGACACTAAAGTTGCATTATACAAGACTATTATTAGTATTCCATCACTATGCTACCAGTGCTAAACCTGGACAATGACAGCACAAAACAAGAAAAATAGTGACAACAGAAATGACATGTCTACGAAGAATACTCGGAGAGTCATTAAGAGATAGAATTAGGAACGATAACATCAGACAGATAACCAAAACAAAACCAGTATTGAAACACATCAAAAGACAACAGATCAAGTGGTTTTCACACGCTTCAATACTACCGACAGATAGCATGTCACAAATGGATATGACACATAGACATAACAGTTATAAAGCCAGAGGCAGACCATGTAAAAGATGGATCATATAAATCAAAGAAGCCACAGGAACAAGCTTACAAACAGCGCACAAGGAGGCCATCTCCAGAGAACTTTTCCACCCCTGACGCCGCAAGGCAAACAAAGGCCACAGCTTATATATATATATATATATATATATATATATATATATATATATATATATATATATATATATATATATATATATATATATATATATATATATATATAAATAGATAGATAGACATAGATATATAGATTAGATAGATAGTTAGATATATATATAGATAGAGATAGATAGATAGACTATTATTGGGAAAGGTTCTGTTGCCACACTATTTTCCTCATGTCATTGAAGGTACGTTTAGCTATTCCTATTCTCCTTTTAACTTCTGTTACCCATCTGTCGTCATTTGTGACAATGTATCCAAGATATTGATAATGTTCTACTTTATTGATATTGTTATACTTGTTGTAGTTTCTCTCTATGTATGTTTAGTGCTTTTCTATAATAACATTAATTCTAGTATTAACTGATATTTATTAATATAATGTGATATATTGTAGCATTTTAATCAAAACATGGTTAGTGCTTTTTATAGTGCTTTTCAGGCACAAGACTAGTGCTTTTTTGACAAAATGAGTTGGCATTACTGATTCGCGCGCAATGACTGAATGTATTTTTAAATCACCATTGAGAACCAATTTTACTTAAAGTTTAATGTACTAATTTTAATATCTTATTAAAATATTTCTCATAAAACTATGACTTAGTTTACATGAGTTAATGAGCCTAATAACTTAGCGTGTATTTGAAGCTACGTTGATTTAACAGAAATAACAGTTATGTGGGATCGTTAGATTACTTGCACTAACTTACGTACGTTACTACTGTTGACGTTGACTTGTTTAAATTTTGTGTACAAAATGGCGTCTCATAGCGATTTTGAAGTACCTGCAGGTTTCTTTGAATCGAAAGAAGAGAGCATTGAAGTTTTGCAATCAATTCGTAATCCTCAAAATGATGAAGAAAGACGCCGAATACGAGAAGAGTACAGAAAGCTCCAAGATGATATATCAGGTAGACCTATCAATTTACTATCATTTTAAGTATTTAAGTTTAAGTTAAATTTAGTTAGGTTTATATAAGACTTTAACTTGACTAAAGCCAAGTACCACTTGAAGTAGGAACTAACTTACTTGAAAACTCAGAACTGTCTACTGTCTTAGCCCGTGGCTATCGACAGGAGAAAGGTACTCTAACAGAATTAATTAGGACCTCTTTCCTTACGTTTTTGATTATTGTTGGGATTTTGATTGGTTTCCATTTACATACTATTATCCTATACTTGGAGTTACATGCCAAAAATAGCCAAGGCCAACCAATCAAAATAATTTTGTATATGGAACATATATATAGGATTATTATAGGAAAATATAAATAAAACACAAACTATACATTTTTGTATTTGCGGAGACAAGACGCTTATGTTGATCACATTTCTGGAATTTTCTGACGGACACAGAACTAATTGATATTCAAAATGGCTGCTAATTTGCATAATTAAATGAAAATAAATTATATATCTATTAAACATAATAAAATACCACAGAAACTATATATTTTTGTATTCACAAAGACATACCACATCTGTTGATCACATTGCTGTGATTCTCAGATGCATCTACAACTAATTAATATTCAAAATGTTGGCTAATTTGCATAATTTAAACAAATGTTGATGTTTTAAATAATTAACTGTTGGCTTGGGCATTGTTTTACTCTCTTAAAAATTACATATATAAAAAGAAAACTGGTTACAGAACTTAATAAATCTAGTTTCAAACACAACAAAAGTGCAAACACTATTTTAAACCCTGTCACAAGAAATTTATAACCTAAGCAAAATTTCCCAAACACGCTAATCCCAGATGTCCAAGTACCTACCTTAGTAGTACAGTCGATAGCCACGCCTTTTTAGCCCTACTACTGACTAGGACCTACATAGTTTAAGTACTTCAACACAATTTCAATTTTCAAAGTATTATGATTTAAAATACTACAACTAGATAGTAAAGTATTATCCAAGAAACCCTTAGCCTTATCAAATGATACAAAAACAGAAATATCACAAATAGACCTTATTGGACACCCTTGTAAAAGGTGGATAGCTAGTGTATTAGAAACACTCGGAAATATAACAGCAGAAGAGGCAAATAAAAGGGCAAAAGACCATACACTCACTCTCCAATCAACACTGAAAGGTACATGAGGACAGAAAGAAGAAGATAGCTATTAAAAGTTGTAATTCAATGATAACTCAACCATGTCTATTATTCTATATAGACACTTCAACAACATTTTAAAAATACTGCTACTTACTCATAGGTCTAATTAAATTAAAATACTGGGCCCTATGGTATAGTTAGATAGCACTTGAAATTGCAATTCAACGATACATCAACCAAGTCTGTATGTCTATCCTGAAAAAAAGCTATGAAATTTAGCAGATAACCAAAATTCTAAAAAGTACCTTCCCATGTGCACCATGGAAACAGAAAGACAGCTGCTCTTAGCCATATTTCTGGTCAACACTTTTAGGCCAGTAAATGTGGAGGCTGTAGATGGAATGAGAATTACTTGCAAAGAGACAAGCAATAGCTCCTAAACCTCTACATCAACACAACCAGCAGTCTGTGAGCATACAGTAACATAAGGCATCCATGCATTCCATCTCAGTCAGCCAAGATTGCAGAGAAATTGGAGACGCAGCCAATGTCGTTGTCCCGATTTGCGTAGATCCCCCTAAGGTATGGTGATCCTGAAGTTATTAACATCAGTTTGCAAGACAAGATTCCAGAAACCACTGTCCATTAACATATCTGGTATCCCTAGTATTGACACTATCCTGATACACTGATTTGTTGGGCAGGTCATTTGGTATGTATGCCAGACTATTGCATGCCAAAGATACTTCTCTATGGTGAGCAGGAGAAGGGTACATGATCTCAAGGTGGCCAAAAGAAGCACTACAAGGACTATTTACAGACCTCACTGAAAGTCTTTGAAATAAACCAAAATACATGGGAAGAACTTGCAAAAAATAGATCTACATGGCACTCTACAGTCAAAAAGTACACATTATCTTGTGAAAAGAGGAGAAATCCAGCAGCTCAACAGCAGAGAGTAGCTAGAAAGTCATGGATAGACCAAAATCCTTCTACAGTGGTCATTCCATGCCCAAACTGTCCAAGGACATTTGCAGCTTGAATAGGACTTATTAGCCATCTACGAACTATTAGGCATGAACATAATTCTAACTGAATTTTCAAAAGTAGATATAACAAATGATCATTGTCACCTGTGATGGACGAACACATTGGAGTACACATTGAATCTCAAAAATACAACATGTCGTAGAGTGCAGCGTTGTGTATGTGAATTGATACAGTAGCAACAAAGCTACAATTATTCATCATAATACCAACTGGTGGAAGTTGCTCACGCTCGAGAACACACGCAAGCTTACATGTCCCACCACAATTTACCCCATTCAAAGTAGCAGTCATATCTCAGGTATTGAATATGCCAACATGAACATGCACTCCTGGGTATGGAAAAAAGCTTAAATACAGCTCCCCAGTGCCTACAGGACAAGCATTGAACAAATGTCGGGGAGCACATTGTTCAAAATTCTGACTGAAGCGGTGTTGAGACTCGGATTCTGGACTCTGGGCAACGTAGAGTGGGTAGCAAGTCCTTGTCATTGAGGACACTGCAATCTTAGCCCAACACGGCTCATACAGAGAGAATTTGGTCAACTACCCATGGCTTTGTGTGATATGCGCAATGGCAAAGAGTAAAAAACACAGGCCGCACCTGGAGATGGATCGGAAAGTCATCCCACGTGGACGAGACAAGTGCATGAGAAAGGCACAGGTAATCCAAGAACCCGACATGTTTGGCAAAGCAGCACCCCGTGTAGGAAGGTGTATCAACCTTGAGTCTAATTCTAAATAATAATAAACACAATAACAAGGACTGTTTCCATGTTGTGGTCCAAATAAGATCTTTCTCAAGAAACTAAAATACACGGAAATAACACAAACTTATTTTTATGTACAGAGATGTTTATACCAAGACATCTCTGTACATGATCTTTCAATATTCTTAACCTGTAGCAGCCCAGCTAAAAATAATGCATACTTCATCTGACACCTGGCCATTCTTTATGACTTTTGGTTTTTCTGCAAGCTTGCTTTTTTGGCATAACGTTTTTATTTATAGAGTTATTTATTTCATATTCAGAGACAGAGATAAATAGATGCTGGATATGATTTGAAGGCGTTATTTGCTTGTGTGCGTCAGTGTTATGTTGTGTACAACCAAAATTGAGAATGTGGACAAATGCACACAAAGAACTTACCATGTCAAGGTCATGAGTAGACCTAGTGGTAGAAAACACAGTTTCTCAAATTCCTTGTCATAAATGAAGTTATTTACATCACTATTAAATATTATCAATTTTCTCAAACCACATACATTGATCTACAGTACCTGCAACATTAAAGTGATAAAATTTGTCTTTTTCTGAATCATAATCCGTGAAGAATTAGCAAAAAGTGATGGCACTGAAGTTTGGCCTACACAGGACATGCAAAGGTTGAATAAATTACGATTGTGTATTTATATCGTTGTGGAAAATTAAGGAACAGTCACTCTAGCACACACTTACTATAAGAGATTGATGGGAAATAAACATGGACAATTGTTGTCTGTGACTACAAATGGCTACCTTGATGTAGACATTTGTAGACATTTGGTTTCTATCGCTAGATTATATTTGTAGACTTCAGATTGCTGCAGGTTAATTGCTATAATCTATTCATTATACCATAAATCTAACAACCAAGCAAAAATGCATATATAAATACGTGATTGTTACGTGAAAGTTCAATATGGAGACTAATAAATAGAACAGCCATATGGCTGATGACAAGGTTGTGAACAAAGAACATCTTTAAAAAATATTTTAATTTTCCCGCGATGTCTAACATTTTAAAATGTTGCACATATCAAAAGAAAAATGGTTAAAAAAACATAATAAATCTAGTAACAAACTTGTAAGCTCTAAATTAAAAAGGATTATAAAGACTTTCACTTACCTATAAGCACTAAATTCAATATTACTTCAATATGAGATAATATTTCACCAAAAAATCAATGTCCGCCATACTTATCAAACATATCCGATTTCGAATCATATACTCTTTTAGAGGTATAGACAAATTTGCTATCAAAATTTCTGCACAACTGAGTATCTGTTAGGGTGTTTCCAAAACAAGTGGTCACAGGATATTTATAGTCTAAGCAATATTTTTGTATATGCGCAGACCAGATGTCCAAGTACCTACTTAGTTATTCATAAGTTGACATCACCCCCATTATAGTAATTATAGGCCTTATCATCCAGTATCAATCGAAGGTTGGCAGCAATGTACCTCCAACATCTCTTGCCTTGATAGTGTAACGTGTCAATGTCATAATTTTTCTCAATTTTTTTTTGTTTCCATGTATGACTAGACCTATAAAGTGAGAACTATTACTATTTAGAACCAGTGATTTTTTTCTATAAAAAAGGTGGGAATGTGGTGTATAATAGTACTAATACTATACAATACAAACATTTTGAAAAATGGATGGTCTATCTTTTGGTGCTACTCAAGCCTTAAGTCATACTACAACTTTGTTAACAGACAATTTTCATAAAAGACTATTTCCTTACATGTGAAATATTTTGAGAAATAGTAGTTTACTTAGTCCTTTGTTTTTGTGTTCTTCGTTGTGTTCATTTTCGGTCTGCTGTTGATCTGCTGCATTTCTTCACAGTTCAGAATGCTAAAGAATGACAAGAAAATAATGCTAGATTTATTATATTCATTAACACATTACTTTCTTAAGATTTTTTTTTTCCCCTGTCTGTTTCAGAAAATAGACATGAACTGGTTAATCCTTCCAGTGAACAAGATTTGTTGACAGATAATGTTAACAAAGTTGACAAGCTTTTCAAACAAGGTTGGTAGAAATTTGAATAAGACAGTATAGCACAGGGAACTTTGGTTTATGAATTATAAACATCATAGAGAAAGAAATTGCTGTAGGAAGAAAATACCTGTCACAAAATACAGAACATACTTGGGTTTCATTGAATTTACCTGTAATGACCATCATCATTTACCTTTAGTAAATTATTTTCATACAGAATATGTAGAGGAGATTGGGTTAAATTACAAATTATGGGTTATTTTGGTTGAGATACAAAATGATCCACCTGGAAGTAAACAGGAATTAATACAGTAATAGCAGCACTTAGATCATATATGCAGCAAGGAGGTGGTAAGCTCTCCATGAACTTGTATCTTGTTTATATAGATGTTTATCTCACTGTGCTGGAAAAGAAATTCTTACTTTGAAGCTACAGATGACCTATAAATAAGTGATTCTAGTGATCTGGATTTATTATGCTCTTAGTGAAAAGCTGCATATGACAGGATATAACAGCGTATGATGATACAAGTTGTCCTGAAATTCCTTGTGCATACTGTGGAAGACTGTTGCTTAGATTGCTCTTGCTAGCCACCTCCAAGATTATAGCTTATTCCCCTTCTTATAGCGCAACAAATATACATGTCTTCTGTAAGGACAGAAAAGTACCAGCACTCTATACCCTTAACTAGCATTATCAGCTGATCACATTCCTAGAAATCAGAACAGCAACAAAAGATTGCAATTTCTATCTACCATTGGCTGTTTTCTGTATTGTCCTCTGTTTATTTCTTTTAGTTTTTGTGTTATTGTTCATGCGGTTTTAGGTCTTCCGCATTTCTCCTTCCTCCGGGTATCAGCTTAGAATGAGGACAGTGACAGTTTCTATGTGTAACATTTATTTGATTCAACACGTTTCCTTTTTTTTTCTGATAATGATATTCATATTTTTTGGTTGTCAATGTAAGTTCTTTTTTAGAATGTTTCTTGGTAAGAACATGCATAGAATCTTCCACAGATATATTATGTGGAATGTTGGCAGTTTGGACAATTCTTGTTCTGCCATTCTATAAAATTCTGATACTGTGGAAACCCTCTATAGTGCATTCTATTATAACAAACTTCCCAATATAACACACTTTTCAAAATCATAAATTATATTCATTCTATATTCTTTGTACAGTATTGTAGCGAATTTATGTTATTACAAGTGGTTGAGTATCACTTGGTAATAAACAAAATGAATAAAAGGTACAATAATTTAAGATCCTCATACAGATGTCTCAGAGCTTCAGATGTTTGTCTTCAACTTTCATATACCTACCTCAAAGCTCCAGATGTTTCCTATTTATAATTATGTGTATTTGGTGGAAAAATTTTATTCTATAACCTCTTAGCTGTGGAGGTTACAATGTGGGTTTGCCGCATTTTGCTGAGATCTTAATTTTCCAGGAAAACAATTTGTCTGGATGCTTTATTATAAGCTTCCAGACCGTTTTTTCTATTGGAAGCTAAGAAGAGGAGGTTATCCACAAAATGGCAGTGGCTTTTCATCGTATCCTTAAGAATAACTCTGTAGCTAAGGGGTTAAAACCTTTAGCCCTTCTATAATCTGTTTTAAGATGTGTAATAGGGTATGATGGGCCTCTTACAGAATATTAGATGGATTTTTTTCTATAATTGAAGTTCGACCAATGGATGTCACAATTTATAGTCATTCTGTGATTCATCCTCAACTACTTTCATATCTTATGTTAATAATATTAATAACAGTAATAATAAAAATATAACCCATTAGGATTGTAGGAGTTCTACTTTGGAAACATAACGGTAATCAAAAGAGGGCTCCCAACATACCTATCTCCAATCATGAGTAGAAAAATTATTCCTCAGACTATTCCTTGATGTTATCAAGCAAGGACTTTCTTTGACTGTCTCTTCTCCTTTCAGTAACCTTTTTTTTGGTGACCAATTTTGGCACATCTGTGGTCGCTCAATTGTACATTTTTTTCTTTGTGACCCCCAAAAGATAACCTGTAACTCACTAGAGAGCCTTATGGCCCCTGATTTAGAACAATTGAGCTATGCTATCAAAGGTGGCCTTATAATTTTCTTGTTTATTCTGTATATATGAAATAACTTGTGATATTAATAATCTTACTTATATGTAATAGTTCAGATGACAAGAGAGGGGGCTCTAGATGCAGCAAGTCTATTGAACATATCTGAAATGGGTAAAACTAAAGCTCAAGCTTTGAAGACAGATTTTGTCAGTTTTAGTCCAGCGGATTTCTGTGACAAAGTGGTAAGTACAAGATTTAAGATACCACTGTTTTTGACAGATCTTGTATCCCTAACATTGACAGTATTCTGATGCAGACAGATTTGTTGGGCAGGTCATGTGGTACATAGATACTTCTCTATGATGAGTTGCAGAATGACATATGTTCTTAAGGTGACCAAAAGAAGCACAATGAGGACTTATTAAAAACTTCACTGAAAGCCTTTGAAATAGACCAAGATACATGGGAAGAACTTGAACAAAATAGAGCTACATGGCGCTCTACAGTCAAAAGAGTCACAGCATCTTGTGATGAGAAATGCAGCAGCTCAACAACGGAGAGTAGTTAGAAAGTCTGGGTAGACCATAAACCATCTACAGTGATCATCCCATGCCCCAACTATCCTAGGACATTTACAGCCAGAATAGGGTTTATTAGTGTCATTTTTCACAGACAGTGGAGTAATTGTAGGACAACACCAAATGGAAAAACAAGAATGGTGGTATTGTTAGAAAGCATCTCAAAAGATACTTAGCTGAATTCATGTAATGGACATGACTGGGAAGACTACATTTGATGCAATTCTGAATAAAATAAATGACTACGTACTCCCAAGAAACACTGTTGCTTGGTGTTTTCTTTGTTACTCTTTCTTGTTCCACCAGTTGTGTTATGTTTCATTTCAAATTACAGGTTGTTTCATTAAATGTGTATGCTCATTAAAACATAACCAATGCCCTTCTTATAATTTTTCCAGCTGGTCTTAATGCATTTTCCTTCAGCACTGCACATGCGGTTGCATCTGTGGGTCCCACCAATGGACCAGTAGACAAACCACCAATGCAACAGAAAACCTTAGTAGATGACATGCCGTTATATAGAAGCTCTTTTATGGAAGCTTTGTAGCATGTCATCTATACAATCGTGGACCCCCTCTGAGTAGTGTAAGCTGAGAAAAACCACCCCACTACATATAGGAAGTAAGAGCTAATCTCACAATTCCTGGGGTTCTCAAACAAATAAAGACAATCTCCAGTACTATTTCTTGAGTTTTCTCTCTACTGATTTTGCTTAGGTCTTTCCATAGGTTCTTCATTGGTGGTGTATCATATTTTATTTCATGCATCAATTTATGACAGCGTAACCATTTCAATTCCAACCATTCAGGAAAAACTCTGGACTTAATTCCCAGGGCAAGGGGAATAACTCCGCACAAATCAGAAGTGATTGTGCAAGAAAATTAATATAAAATACCGGTACAATTTGCAATCAATTTTTATGATTCAAAGTCCCATTAACAGATAATGAACGAGGTACTGATCTGTGAACATATCTTTATGAATGTCATGTAAGACAAGTTTACTTGTCATGTAATATGCGAGAGGGAAAAAAATTAGCACGTTTCATGTCAGCTTTATTTACTTGTGTCATTTTGTTTGCAAAGCAGTCTCCCTTGCACTCTGTAACTCTCAACAACATTCTGTAACAATTCTGTAACTCAATTACTCCAAACATATAGGCCTAGTTTACATAAAGAAAGCCCTACATATCTGGTGAAAGAGGGTTCCAAATAGGATTTTGTTTTCTGAAATTTTGATACTGGCTTACATGTTTGTTCTGCCCAAAGACTGACTTACATAGAAATAGTGAAAACTAGGCCTAGTCTCAAAATCAGAGTAATGTTGATCAATATCATTTGCAGGGCCTCATTTCTCATGAAATTGATCAATATTGACATAGATCAGCTGTGGTGTTGCTTACATCATCAATTGGGCCTACACTACATATCACCACTAATTTCAACTAGGCCTACTGAATACTGAACTACTACCCCATCTTTGATTCATTCAATTTCTCAAATTTATATCGCTGCGGTAAATTAAGTAATAGTCTCTATAACAAATAAGCAATAAAGTTAAGAGTGTGGTTACATTTAGTCTTTGTGCAATAGTTTATTTATTTGTGTTGTTCTTCGGTCGAAGTTGATGATTACCATTCAGCTCAACTGGGATAATGATGTCTGCGGATGATGATAGTTGATTTATGACTAACGCTGAATTTTGTTTACAGTGTGGAGTAGTTGCGTCATTCATCGACCATACTCTCTCTTCTTGAGCCAACAGTGCTCCAGTGACAAGATAAATCAAGACGACTGGAGAGGTACTAGGATGCAGTGAATTAACAAAGTGTTCTACATGTCTCCAAAAGCCATTTGTGTTACACGAAGCTCTGTTAGCAAGTGTCTTCCAGCCTGTTGAACATCAGATGTTTCATCCGTGCTGTTCGCCACATCCAAACTTTGCATGCTTGGGCAGATATGCATTATGTTTATCTCCAGGCCGGAGTCCCTCGGTTACCCTCACCTGGTTTGGCTGGCCTGTCAAAGCAGTTACAGGGGGCATGGCCTCTGCCACATACTGGCAACTATTGGAAGCCACAAGTGAGAGCTGAGTGCCAGGTGGGGACCAAAGATGTGAGAACTACTTCAAAGGAACCTCAGTATCATAGGTACTACCCTTCCCTGACACCTCATACACCCCATATTTATTTGCAAACCTACAGCAATGTACAATACATAAAAATGTGCACATTTGAATGCATTTTCAGAATATGTCCAAAGTCTTGTTTGAAGAGCAGAAATAAATAGGACATTAGAGGAAAATCTTTGATAAAACATGGGCAAAACAGTAACAAAGCTAAAACAAAACAATAGGGTCTAAATTTAAAAAAATACAAACGGGAACATGACTTCTAGCATCGTTAGCCGTACATAAAGTTGGTTGTTTTGTAAAGTATACCAATTTTGCAACTATTTGGAAAGTTTCACATGTTTCTATGCACAAATAAAAAGTTCTCAATTGATTTGAATGTTTGTTGACGTGAGTTTTCTTCAACGATAATTGTTCACTTCTTCGCTGATCACTGTATGCAATTGAACTAACGAAATTATTTGGCCAGAACTGATATCACAAAAATGTATGCGGTTGTGTCTGTGGGTCTCACCAATGGCTCACTAGACAAACCAACCATGCAACAGAAAACCTTAGTAGATGACATGCTTTTATATTATGAAGCTTCATGGCACGTCATCTATAGAATCTCGTAGTCGTAACCTTCGATAACAGTTACCATGTTGTTCCGACAGGCCGATGTTGTGCTTGAACTAGTTACGGGCATGGCATCGGTGGGCGGAACAACAAAGAAACCTGTCGCAAGGGTCAGAGTTGTGCCCTGATGTCGACGTCTGTTTCGGCAGCATTGTACTCGAAATACCATCGAGTCAAATGGCTGCTGGAACAGAGAGCGGAGCACTTATGAGAATGCCCCACGTGCTGTGAAGCCAGTTTTCTAATCAAGATCAAGATATCACAAAAATGGCTATAAATAGTCATAAGGAAAGACTGGAATTATTGTGATTCTTCAAAATGCTACAGTATTTTTACGATCTCTTTCGGTGAAGGCTTTCTTAGCACTGTCTATTAGAAAGAAGAAACATTCAATGGTCATAACATCTTTCCAGAAGATGAGCCAGAGACTACAAGTTAAAGTAAACACTAATCATTGTGGGAATGTTAGCATATCTGAAGACCTTCCAAAGTAACCTCCTTTCTCAGACTTTGTTATAAATTGTATTTATGTTTTAAATAACTTTTTCATTTACAGAGAGTCAAGTTAATGGGAAATTACCACAATAATACATGCTTTGCTCATGAAAACTACTGGGTTGCCTTGGGCATTGTAGTGATGCCTGATGTTATCAGAACACCTGTTTTAAAATACATGTAAGTTATTGAAATATATGTTCTAGTTTCATCATATAGAAAATAAATAATATAAATATATGGTAGAATTAATACCATAATTGTTATTGTATATCTGAAAGTCTGTGATTGTATAAAGACACTACCTTGAAAGCTGCTTGATGTGTCAACTGTCAAATAGATTGAACGTTACTGACGAAGACAGATGTATCGGGCCATTGGTGCAAATAAAATGGCGACAACACATTTCTATTCTCTGGACTACATTCTGCTGGAAATCTAGTAGGACCATTGTCCTGCTACAAGAGAGATCCTGCGGGAGTTTGAGAATGAGCGCTGACAAAAATAAGATATAGACTGAACAGGAGATAATTTATTTTGCTCTCTCAGTTTGATTTTCATATTTTTCAAGTTCTTAATAATTATGACTGCAGGTTATCATCATCAGCGCACTCCGGGCTAGTCCATGGGTACTCTGATCCCCATCTCAGTAAATCCATCAGAACGTCCAACAGTTTGATGCTGATTTTTCAGTCTCTTTGTATATCTATTATATTTTTTAATTACCGGCCGGTCTGATCTTTACACAAATCTCATGCTGTCTTGAGAGCGACCATGATTCATGCTTTTTTATATCTTTTGAGCAGATGAGGTTCCTCTATGGCAGATCGATCCATTAATTTACGTATTAAAACTTTAGCCGTGCTCGCCAGTGCATCTCCCCTCTAATTAAATTCAACACCTGCATGTCTTGGCACGAATATAAAGTTAATTTTGTATAATCATAGATAGTAACAATAACTCCACCCATTGACGACAATGACTCCCACTTCAACGTTGCAGATTATGTTCATTGAGTCACAAGTATGCATGCATGAGAATAATTCTGTAACATCCATGACAGTGCTTACAATAGTTTTTATCTCCATTCTAAGACTGATCGTGTTTGGAGTAAAGACATTGCTGGATTCTTCAATCAATATAAAGCAATACTGCAGTGAAATGGAGCAACAATAGTTTTTACGTAGAACACAGATTTTTGATGTTTCACTTGAACACAACAGATGGACTATCACTAAGACTAAGGGGTTATGAGGTGTAAACAAGAAAACATACAAATTATAACACACAAGATATTTTCAATGTTTCAAACCATTAGGTCTTTCTCAAGAATATATAAAACAAACAAAAACAATGAAAACTGTAAAAACAATTTTAACATCATAGAGATACTATTGACATGTAAACAATACGAAGTTCAAGGTGACAATGATATATGTGGAAACATGTAGTCATGGAAGCGGATTTTGTTGAAAATTGGACGGGATATGATAACAGATATAACAAATTATTACCCAATACAACATGAATAGCAATACAATAAGGACCACACCAACACAAATTTAAACAAATGAATGTTCGAAGTTAAGTCCAAAAGGCTTGAGGGTGCCAAACTACAAAAGAAATTGATTTTCAATAGCGTACCTAGATCTGTCATCCGTGGTTCAGAATCTGAGGGCAGTGACCTGGATATCGAGGGCACCCTGATGACCATTACCATTGAAATGAATGGCGACAGGTGTAGATTCCGTGTTTTTTATGGCATGAAGATGCCTACAGAATTGGTCACTCAATTGTAAGTTTGTTTCACCTATATACTTCTTGTCACAATGTTTACATATGATAATGTAAATGACATTATGGGATTCACATGTAAAGGCATCACCGATAGTGGAAAGTGGCCTTAGGAAATGAAACAGAGCAGATCTGAACTACATATGGACATGTGTAGCAATGACTGCATTTGCAATGAATAGTGTCAAAATGAACAGGAACATATGACCTGAGGTGGCTAAAACAAGATGTCATTAAGATTTTTGTCATGCTTATAGGCAACTGAAGGGAAATCCTGGAAGGTTGCATGAGTTTCAGAATCAGACTGGAGAAGGGAATAATGCTTGAACAAGATTCAATGGACAGTAAAGTTTTGGGGATGAAAACTAAGGACAAGTTTAACTCAGAGTAAGATGAAGTACCCTGAATGAAGTATCAGTGTAATTTAATTTATCTAATTTTTCTTTGAATATGATCTCCAGACACATCATATTAGAATCTGCTCAGGGAAGACATTATTTTTTTACATTTATTTTTCTTAATCATAATGGAGCATGTGGCCTTTATAACACAGACACAAGTGCCACTTCCTGCAGCTCTCTAATGGGAAACATGCAGTATTGAGTTTATTTAGCCAGTCATAACCTTTCAATGGTATCGTAGTACAGTGGAATCCCTCTGTAGAGCATTCTTTTATAACAAATTTCAAAATTCCCAAATATATTAATTCTATATTGTTTGTACTTTATATAGCAAATTTCTGTTACTACATTCATATTTTTTTGGTCTGGACCAAGTTATAATGGGATTCCACTGTATAGATCACAGGTTAACCTTTTCTCGCCCTACCCTCTTACATCTGCTCGCTATATATACACGTTCCGTATCCACTGTACACATGTAGTACTAAACTGCCATTCACCATGGTTGTCTTGCAAATAGATATGCTAAATTTATAGCTTCCATTGTATTTTTTATACGTTTTTAACAGCTGTCGTATAGGAGCTCAAATTCATCAAAACTCGTTAGAATGGACCTACTTATGATTCAGAATATGTTATAGGCAATATTTTAACTGTAATCTTAGAGAATGTCAGTGAATGACACGTTGAAGGGGAATTAGTTCAGTATTTGGTAGTGAAAGTAACAATCATCGTCGATCTATAGTGTAAGCCTAGTGATGATGTGCGCCGCCCCATCCCACACACCATAGACATAGTAATGATTGAGAATAGTCAACACAGCTGGTCTATGTCAATATTGATCAATTTTACGAGAAATCTGGTCCTGCAAGCACCTCATCCAGATTGATGATGATGTTCGTCCGTCGTGATCGACGATGACCAAAAACTCAACCATAATAATAATAACAATAAATAATAAAGTTAATAGTGCGTTTTTAAATGACTAGCAAGTCCAATGCGCGCACAAAATGTTCTTTTACAGAATTGACAACAATAGAAGGTATCTGTGTGAGGTTGAGATGTTTTTTCTTTTCTACGTGTCCGCTTCTGTCTTGCAGTTTCTTGTCTGAATTCTTCTGCCGCTAGTGCTCCCGTTCTAATGCTGTAACGCCATGCTGTTCTATCCTGAGCGAGGCTCTCCCAAGCGCCTACGTCAATGTTAAGATGTTTCAAGGATGACTTGAGCGTGTCTTTGAAACGCTTTTTCTGTCCACCAGCTTTTCGAAATCCTGCCTTGAGTTCTCCATAATATATTTGTTTTGGCAAACGCGAGTTCTCCATACGCACAAGATGGCCTGCCCAGCGTGCCTGCGCCTTCATAAGTATTGTGTGGATGCTTATTGAGGTTGATTTTTCCAAGACCTCGTAGTCTGGTACTTTGTCCCACCAATGGATGTTTAGTAATTTACGTAGGCAGGTAAGATGGAAATGACATCCAGATTACTCTGGTTGTGACTAGACCTCTCTTTCACTATTTCCACATGATTTGATCTTTGAAGTAGACACAAGAAACCAATGTGTGTGTATGCTGGTATCAACATTTTTGGAAAAAAAAGATTATTTTGGAAACCTGTTTGGCCAGATATATATGGCTATCTTTATGTGAACTAGGCTTATATGTTTGGAGTCGTTGTTACAGAATCATGTTGTCTACTTCTGAACTGCTTTTCATTTGAACATTTATCAGCAAATATTTTGACAAGTAAATGATGTTGACAAGAAACTGGTACTCTTTTTGTTTTTCCTCTCCCGTGTTACATGACAAGTAAACTTGTCTTACATGACATTCACAAAGATATGTTCACAGATCAGTACCTCTTCCATTTTTCTGTTAATTGGACTTTGAATTATAAAAATTGATTGCAAATTGTATTTTTTATTAATATTCTTGCACAATCATATTTTATTTTTTGCGGAGCTATTCCTCTTGCTCTGGGCACAAAGCCCAGAGTTTTTCTTGATCGGTCGGGATTGAAAGGGTTAACACTCATTTTTTTCTCCCATATTATTTATGTCCTGTAAAAACCATCATCCTTTAGTACTTAAGAAATCAAGAAATTGTACTGAGAGTTGATATTACATGCTGTTACACAGTACCAGAGACATTAATTAAATCAGTGCCAAACCACAAAGTTCTAATATGCCATAGTGGTGAAGCAACATAAACTTGCTTGGTTTGGACATATGAGACACAACTCACTTTCTAAAGCTTTGTTGCAAGGAAATATTTTGAGGGTGGAAGGAGAGAAGGCAGTCAGAGAATCCAGAATTGGCAACATCAAGGAATGGTTCAAAAATATTTTTATTTCTACACTCATCCGAATGATTGAGGACAGAGGTGTTTGCAGACTTTTTGTGCTGATGTTGCACATCAACGATCCTGACAAGTTATGGGAATATTGTTATTATTATATGTCTCACTCATATCTTGATAATTTGTTTTCCAATTCCCAAATTTCTACATTCTCTTCCAAGAATAATGATAATGTTGAAGTTTGCCATTATCCTGTCAGTTGAAATCTCATTGACTTATTTGTAATGTAGAATGTAAAATCTATTCTACTTACTTATTTGTAAGGTAGAATGTAAAATCTATTCTATTTACTTATTTGTAAGGTAGAATGTAAAATCTATTCTATTTACTTATTTGTAAGGTAGAATGAAAAATCTATTCTATTTACTTATTTGTAAGGTAGAATATGACTGTCATCACCTGACCTATTGTTTATTTCAATCTGTGCAGTGAGAAGAATCCATAATGATTCTTCTCCCCTCAATCTCAATCTTCGCATTTTTTTGCATAGTTTAATATCCTCCTTTGACTATATATTTCATCGGATTGACTTTTGCTATGATCTGGATTTCTTCTGGCACAGCTTTCTTGCTGTATATTTATATTAGTTATTTTTATTTCTTTATAGTCTCAGACAAAGATCTTATTATAATTGCTTTTTTTTTAATACTTGTATTTCATTCTGTAGTTATTCTTTGTTATTCAGTTTTACTTGCATGTTATTTGTCATTATAATGAAACACTTGGATTGGACTACAGTATTGTATTGATTCACATTATATTGTTTGTATTCCATTGTAGGTGTGGTTCTTTTGAAAGAGGAGAAGTGACACTGAAGAAAGCAAAGCAATCCCGTGAGAAAGAAATAGAGAAGGATACAGACAAGAGGGCAACCATACCCACGCAGGTACAAATAAACTGTCAGTGATTGCTACAAGTAAAGGTAACTGGCAGAGGTTATGAATTAGTTATGGAGAATGATTGAGAATCATTGCATGCTGTTCACCAATAAATGCGCAGCTGTCTTGACCATAAACTGCCTCTCTAGTGTTGCCTTCAGATCCTACTCTGTAGTCTTCATCTGCGTTCGTTCTCAAACTCCTGCAGATTAGCAGGATGTAGTCAGAAGAACGGAATGCGTTGTGTCATGGTTTACAGCATTTCTGCGATATCTGCGCCTTTCGGCCTGACACATCCAACTTCAGCATGGCTTTGGGTCACTGACCCTATATGGGATGGAACAGCCAACTCCATCCCATAACCTCCTTAGTTGCCTTTTATGACATGCGTGGAAGGTAAACAGTGTTGCTATTCTTTGCTCCCCTTTCGTGCCCGGCAACACACGGGCGACTAATGAAGCTCCCAGTACATGTAATTCATAGAGCATGAGCCATAATACTTAATTTTTGTGGCTGGGTCGACTCATAAGAGTTGTTTTGAAAGTGATGAGCGAACCTCAAACCCTAATTAGCTGACAAGATACCTACACTACCACATCTGCCATGATACTAGCAATATCAAGGAATCTTTACTCTGGCATTTCATAGTCTCAGCTTAGAGGCTAATAATGTAGTAATTCTATACTTATTGATTACTGACACTGTCACATATGAAACCAGTCCTGTGTGGCTTTAGTTTCCTTCACCAGATATCAAAGGATATGTATATGTTGATAATTCCTATAGATCTCTGATTAAACACACTCATTTTTTCTCTTCCTGATGTCCTGTAGTAACAAGCATCTTTTACGTTCTTAAGAAAGCAATAAAATGTACTCTGAAATGATATGTCATGCTGTTACATAGTTCCTGTGGCATTATTCAAATCAGCATCTTTAGTTTGATACCATTGAACGGTTATGGCTGACTCAAAAAACTTCTCAATATTACGTTTTCCATTAGGGAAAAAAACTACAGGAAAGTTGGTCTTGTGGCTGTATTATACAGGCCACATGCCCTTGCTGTTGCCGCATCACATATAGTGTGTGTGTTATTTTCATTTTTTCCATGATAGAAAAAGCCCAATCCTTACTGGAAGTCGAACCTTGGACCTTACGGATGTGAGACAATACTCATGTGATTGACAAATACCTGGAAATGAATGGTAAAAAGTAATATCCAAAGACTTTGCTAAAGTATAATAATATAAAAAGCTTTTAAACAGATTAGAACACTGCAGACAATTTGAACAAGACAAAAATAATGAAATCTAACCATTTTCTTTATTTCATGACCTTCATTCCTGCCCATAACATGTTTTTCAGAGCTGGATTGTGCTCACAAACACTAAACCTAATTGACTTTTGTTAATACCTTGCTTATCTTCATGTTTGAAGTAGGAAATTAGCATTATCATCAAGAATAGAACAATAGGTTTAGATGCTTGTTTCCTTTCAGCTCACCTAAAGTTCCTGCATTATAACATAAGCTCAGCTGATGTACTTAACTCTTAAAGACCAGAATATTTTTTATCAGTTTTACCATAATTATTTTTTACTTGATGCAGTATCTTTTTTTAAATGAAATTTCCTTGTGATTACACTAGTGCAGTGAAGCATCTTAGGGAGCCGAAGTCTATGTTCTATTGTCAAATGTATTGCTGTTGTTATAATCCCATAGGGTTGTAGAATGTCTCTGATATTGTTGATCCATTTACATCTAGATCTTCTTCCCTATGCGCTGGATATTCTGCCAGTATATGCTCTCGATGATAGCAATCAGATTCCATTCTCATTAAATGTCCAAACCATTTTATTTTTAGTCTGTGGTCAGCCATTGACTGCTGTAGTTCCTATGATTTCTCTGATGTCGTTTGCATTCTATTCATATTTGTGACGCCAAAAATCGTACTAAAACATCTCATCTCACTGTAATCTTACTCTCCTGTGCTTTTAAAAGGATCCATGTTTGACATTGATAGCACAATGTTGGTATAAAAAGGCTATTTATTAATGTTTGTTTAGTTGTTTTCTATCTATAATCCTGCAACTCGCCAGGGTTGTAGGGGTACCACATTGGATGCATCTACATTCAGAGTCCTCCAGCGATTTCTATCTTCAATGATGCGGACGAGTGAGGGAAAATCTTATCTTGTCTAGTCCTTGATGTTGACTGTCCATGCTTTTATGTGATCTCTGCATCTTCTACCTTCGGCGGTTCCCTGCAGTATTGTCTTTGACAAGGAATCATGTCCAAACCATGCAAGTTTTTGTTGTTTCACTATTGAAAGCTATGGTTCTTGTGGATCTCTGTACATCTCTATTTTCTTTTTTATGTACACATTTGTCTTATGCTCTCTATAGGAGGTTCATAGAATTAATCTGTAACATTTGTATTCAAAAGCCTGTAATTGTCTCTCCATGTCCAGTGTCTTCAGACAACCGTACAGCACAATAGAAAGAACTAGTGAGTTATAAAGTTTGATTTTCACTCTAACACTGATGTTGCTTGTCCAAATTAACATCTAAACAAATTACAATCAAGCTAAAAATGAGAATTATAAAATGCTGCATCTATTCCATATTAATGTATGGATCAGAAACATGGACAATAAACAAACGATTAGAAGTCAGAATTGGTATGTTTCAGATGTGGATATATAGATCGCTGTATAGGTCGCTGGTGCTTTCCGTTGTGTTGTATGGTTGTGAGAGTTGGACACTCACTGCGGACATGGAGAGAAGATTACAGGCTTTCGAGTATAAATGCTACAGAAGAATTCTACGAATTTCCTATAGGGAACATAAGACCAATGTGTACGTAAGAAATAAAGTAGAGATGTGCAGGTGTCCAAGAGCCATTGCTTTCAATAGTGAAACGACGAAAACTAGCATGGTTCGGACATGTATGCAGGCACGATTCCTTGTCAAAAACAATACTGCAGGGAACTGTCGAGGGTGGAAGAAGCAAAGGAGGACAAATAAAGACATGGACAGACATCAAGGAATGGACAGGGCTAGATATTTCCACACTCATCCGCATCTCTGAGGATAGAATTCGCTGGAGGACTCTGTGTGCTGAAGCTTCCAATGTGGTACCCCTACGACCCTGAAGGGTTATGGGTTTTATTGATATTGATTGATATAGAAGAATAAGAAGAAAACATATGGAAAGACAAGAAAACAAACAAAGAGGTTCTAACAACACTTAATATGAAGAAAGAATTATTAAAGGAATTAAAGATTAAGCAAATAAAATATTTTTGTTACATTAAAAGATATGACACCTTGTTGAAGACCTTACTTCAGTGTAAAGTCGAAGGGTGGCGAACAAGTGGTAGACAGAGATACAAGTGGAAGAATAACATCACAAGATGGACAGGTTACAGTCTAGCAGAGTGCACCACCAAAACAAGAGACGGGATATTGGAGGTCTGTTGCAGCCAACCTTTGTTGCAGAAATGACACTTAATGATGATGAAAACAAATGAAATTTATGAATGAAAAACAACTCACCAACCCATGTAAAATGACTGAAATATGTTCCTGAATGCTAAAATACACATTTTGTGAACTATAGAGAAAATATTAGCAACTTGTATTATTTTGTTTGTGTTGTACTGAACAAACTGTTTCAGTGAAACATATAATTGTTAAAATACATTTTGACACCTATCTTCATAACTTGATTATATAGATTATTCTTCTAAAAAATAATGTTAGTTAGTCAACACTGGTTGATGGTTCATAAAGTAGATATAATATCTTAGCCTCATCTACCAATAAAAACAACCAACCATTTAAACAACCTGATTTACTAGGTTCACTTACCGCCGAAGACGGATCTGTCGGGCCATTGGCGCAAATAAAACGACGACACAACACATTTCCATTCTCTGGACTGCATCCTGCTGGAGATCTAGTAGTACTGTTACAGGAGAGATCCAGCAGGAGTTTGAGAATGTACACTGAAGAAGAAGAAGAAGGTTCACTTGACATTGCCAATCTTAAAACAAACACAAACTAAATGGAAGATGTTATAATTAATACATTTTCCCAACTTTTCATGGAGAAATTCTATATAAAACATGTGTTGTGTACATTCCAGAAATAGAGTGTTCAAGAATTAAATAACTATGACTTCTCTTTGAATAACTATCTGAAATTACAGAATACCAAAATATATATCTTGCAATTGTTCAACATATGAATGGCTCCAATGGAAAAGTGTTGGACACCTCAAATGAAGTTAATTTGTCTAACTAGCTGGTTAGAGTTTAAATCGGTATACATGATGTCCTGTTAGTTTACAGTCCTTTTTTTTCTTGCTTGTCACACTGAGAGATAGATGCATTTTATTTACTGGTGCACATAATTCTAGGAAAAATATGGTAGGACATACAAAAATGACTATACTATGCAGTAATGTAAGAACATTAAAGTCAAGATATGCTGAGCTGAAGATATCTGCAGGGGAGAGTCCAGTGGTTTGATTCAGTGATTTCAATACCATGCTCTGGATTGACTTAAAATTAAATTGGTAGCATATCCTGTCCAGGACGTAGCTATCAACCCAGCATTTGTTGGCTGTGGTGATTTTCTAGGCAATATAAATACATTCAGTAGGTTGCCATTGCTTTCTGAACGGTCCGGATGCACAATTGCCTGTGGTGAGGATCGAACTCGGTACCTTTGCTGTCACAGACGCGCTCTGTGCCACAGAGCCAGATTGACTTATGTTAATTATTAATATATTAATCTGTAGCAGCTCAGCTAAGCATATTGTGTCTTGACACCTGACCATTTTTTATGACATGATTTTTCTGCATGTTTGCTTTTTTGGTGTAATGATTTTATTTATTGAGTTATTGATTTCAAATTCGTAGACAAAAGAGATAAATGGATGTTGGGTATGATTTGTAGGTGTTATTTGCTTGTGTATGTCAGTGTTATGTTGTGTACAAAACAGAATCGAGAATATGGACAAACGCACACAAAGTACTTATGCATAGATCATGCATAGGCGTCGCCGAAGAAAATTCTTAATTTTCTCATCGTAAATGACACCGGTTACATCACTTTTAAATATAATCATCGCCCTCAAACACCGCACGTTAATCTACAGTAACTCAAACATTAATGCTTTAAAATTTGTCCTTTTTTTGAATAATAAAGCTTTAAAATTCTGTGAAGAAAAATTGAAAAATGGCGTCACCGAAGCTAGGTCTATGCGAAAGGATGAATAAACGGGAAAGGTCGAATAAATTATGACTGTATTTATATCGCTTTGGAAAACTAAGGAACAATCGCTCTAGCACACACTATAAGAGCATTATGGGAAATAAACATGGCCGATTGTTGTCCATGACTACAAATAGCTATCTCATTGTAGACATTTGTTGGCGTTAGATGTCTATTACTAGATGACATTTGTCAGTATTTGTAGAATACTGGTTGCTACAGGTTAAGTGATTAATGATTCAACTGCAAACAAAATGCCAGTCTAGTAAATGGTTGAGAAAATCTTAACAAAATTGGTTAGAGAACATTGTGTGTACAAAGAGATTGGAAGAAATAAATAACTAGATGTATTGTATGTGTAATAAATGATTAGTTGTATTTTTTTTGTTCACTGCAGTTGTCATCATTAGAAGAGACAGATCGAGGAGAATTAACAACAGCACAAGTAGAGCATTTGTTAGATACCTTGTGGCGAGTATATGAACAAGCAGGTATGTATTTTTTGTGCTGGAATCTTAAATGATGATTACCTAATCTCTTCACTGTCAGCAGGTAGATGATCAGCTCATAGCATTTCTGGCAAAAACACATGTTCTTCTTAGTTGCGAATCTGAGTTTACACATCATATGAAACCTCAAAGGCATGGATGTGTTCATGGATGCATGTTTAGTCCCAGAAGAGATATATTCCTGTGCACTAAGATTACCATGTCCTGTCAGGAGAACAGCACACATGTTTAGGTCAACTCTATCAACATTCTTCTATCAGATTTGTTGATCCATTTACTGGCACACCTAGCATTCCCCATCAACTAGAGTGCCACAAATTTGCAATGTCCACTGGCCTGCATCTCTTTATCATTCATGGGGATTATTTGACAGAAAACAAAAACAAGAAAATGAGACAAGATGTGAAAATAATGATTTTTTTAACCATTTGTGACAAGTTGTCATCCTGTCCCCCAACTTTCCTTAGTTACCTCCTACAACATGCTAGGAAAGAAAACAGTGGTCATATTCTTTGCAATCTGGACTAGGAGTCCAGACCTCGGTTACCGCACAAGCGAGAGTCTTAGATAATAATGAACAGTAGTTCTTGTTTGTAATTAGTGCCTACCTGCGTATTTAGTTAGTTAGTTTGTTCCTTTCATGCAGCAAGCAACACATAGGGCAGAGGTTTTGGTTCTCCATATGATGCGGTCCACTGCCTGCAGCTTTAGTTCCTGGATGGTCTTACAGCCTATTAATTCCCCTTCTTTAAGAATGGTGTTTTTAAGGGTTGTTTTAGATTTTCCTCTTTTTCTTTTACCCTCAGGTGACCACATAAGGGCTGTTTACATCTAGTCGTAAAACATGACCAGGGTATTTCCATCTTCGTTTTCTTATGATGTTTGAAACATATTTATAATTGAAACATATAATTAACCTATGTATTTGATGGTTAATTAATCTAAATATATCAATAATTAATTTAAATATTCATTTGTTAGGGTTAGTTATGTTTTACATAACTAATCCTAACCCTAAATATATTTATATTTAAATTAATAAATGATAAATATAAACTGATAAACATAGCCAAGGGAAATAATCAAATAGGTCGGCACTAATTCCAAACCAGTGCTGAACAGTTGATCATCTAATCACTGCTGATTTTTACAGTAAACAAACAATTAGAAAACAGGATTGATGCCTTTGAGATGTGGATATATAGAAGAATAGAGAGATTATCATGGGAAGAGAAGAAAACCAACAAAGTGGTTCTAACATTTCGTATGAAGAAAGAATTATTAACCTTTAGTACGCGGCTGTAAAGTGTATTTGACAATGGTGTACACTATCTAAAGTATCTGCGGTCGAGTGTACAAGCCCCACAAAGGTCACGTCCACAGGTCCCCTGAAATCAATAAAACAAACACAATTTTTACTAATTTGGTGACCAGGTTAGATAAATCTGGTATTCTATTCAATTGACTTCTTTTTCCTGCAGTTTTAGTGACAACCATGTGCCAAATGTCATTCATTAAAAGATCAACGTTTTCACAATATGTTGATAATTTCAAACAAGAACAGCACCATGACATTGAATTGTGTTTTATAGACTTTGTTTTATCATATTTTCATTAAAATCATTATGGAATGTGATTCAGATGATTTTTTTTGGAGAGGTATGTTGTTTTCACACTCGAAAATCGGTTACACCATGCTGGTTTATTTAATATGAAATTAAAACATCTACCGGTTTCGAACGATACAGTTTTGGACTAGATATAGATTTATAGAAGGATTTTCAAAAGAACCCCAAAATGCCTTATTAAAGTCATGACTTTCCAGATGAATAACAAAATCCATGCTTGGATCTGCAGAGTAATTTCACAGCACGCAATCTTTTTCAGATACAATTGCTGACTCATTTCTGGTTTCTTGATTCATGATTAGAAGCTGGCCTCACAGCACATGGGGCATTCCCATAAGTGCTCTGCCCTCTGTTCCAGCAGCCATTCGACTCGATGGTGTTTGGAGTCTAATGCTGCCGAAACAGCTGTCGACATCAGGGCACAACTCTGGCCCTTGCGACAGGTTTCTTTGTTGTTCTTCTCACCCACGCCATGCCCGTAACTAGTTCAAGCATAACGTCAGCCCGTCGGAACAACATGGTAACTGTTATCAAAGGTTACGACTGCGGGATTGTATAACAGTGTCATGACGTGCCATGAAGCTTCTATAAGAAGATAACCTCAATATAAAGGCATGTCATCTACTAAGGTTTTCTGTTGCTTGGTTGTTTTGTCTAGTGAAACTCACAGATGCAACCGCATGTGCAATTCTGGTTTGCTGTGTATCAGTCCTATACATATGTCACCGCTTGTGTTTCCAGTTGTACTCCTCTTTGCTTCTCCAAATCTCTGTCAGAGTGGCTTTTTAGCTGTTCTACAATTGAAAACCAAAAATATATTATATTTTGAGAATGATATTATTGAATACTGAGCCATGAATTTTGAAGTTATAATTTCAATCATCTCATTAAATATGTTGGGAGTTAAAATTATATTGAATTGTATTATACTGTAAATGTATTTCTTTTATCATATTAGGCCTTTTTTTTTAAAATGTATCAGTAATTTAATGAGAGCACATCGACATTATCAACATCCTTGTACATGTGCTGAAGAGGAGTGAACACATGTAAATAGATATTTCTCTAAATCTACTGTGGATGACTAAACACCTACAAAAAACATATTTCTTTTTACAACTACTAGGGAAGACTTGATACCTGTGAAAAATATGTTTTTCATTAGTAAAGTTGTCCATTAGTAAAGCTAGTGTCCAGAACATTAAAGATCTGGGTTATTCAAAGATTTGTACACATTGGGTGCCCAGAATGTTGAGAGACAGACATAAAGAAACAAGGGAAATCATAGCCATTAACCTTCTGCACTGTTACGAAACTGAAGGAAATGAGTTTTTAATCGAATATTGTGACAGGCGATGAGACTTTGGTTCATTTTTTTCAACCAGACTCCAAGAGGCAGTCAATGGAATGGCATGACACAGCATCACCAACAAGAAAGCAGTTCAAAAGTTCACAATCTGTAGGGAAAGTTATGTCCTCCATGTTTTGGAATGACAAGGATATGATTCTTCTAGACGTCTTGGAACAAAGGAACACATTGATTCCAGACTGTTATATTCCAACTTTGAAGAAGCTTAGAGGTTGTCTTCTGCTACTTTTCCCATTAAAAGATCAGAGACTTGCACTACTGGTGCACGATAATGTCACTCCACACATCGCTAAATGCACCATTGATGCAGTTGGAGAATTTGGTTGGACAGTATTATTGCATCCCCTTTACAGTCTTGCACCTTTATTGAGTTCTTCTATATATTTGAAACTTTAAAACTTCTATCTATTTGGATCACTAAAAGATCTATGCGGACATCACTTTAAGGACACCAACAACCTTAAATGTGTTGTACACAATAGGTTTAGGAAAAAGACACACATTTTTACAGTGCGGGGATACATGCACTTGTGCAAAGGGGAAAATTGGACATCTATAAAACCATCTACTTCTTCTAGTGAAAATTGGACATCTATAAAACCATGTACTTCTTCTAGTGAAAATTGGACATCTATAAAACCATGTACTTCTTTCTACTTCTTCTAGTGAAAATTGGACATCTATAAAACCATGTACTTCTTTCTACTTCTTCTAGTGAAAATTAGACATCTATAAAACCATGTACTTCTTTCTACTTCTTCTAGTGAAAATTGGACATCTATAAAACCATATTTCATTTAAAATTTACTGGGGAAAGCCTGGACATCTATAAAAACATGTATTTTTTTCTACATCTACTGATGAAGAGTATGCACCTTTTGATTTGCCAAAAGTCTCACGTGCAATGATCTCAGTTAAATAGATAACTATTTGAGACCTGTAGTATCATTATTTTTTTTTCAAAAAGAGAAACTAACATTTGAAATTTTGTTCATCTTCAGAGAACCCTATCTGTTTCTTTGAGTTTGTAACAAATCCACATTCCTTTGGCCATACAGTGGAAAATATATTTTATGCATCATTTTTGGTCAGGGTAAGTGTTAATTTGTATTACTAGGCACTACATGCCATTATTTTATTGAACTTTTCTACAGGTTTTATCTATTAACTCTTTAACCTTTAGCAAGCCAGATTAAAAAATACGAAACGTCTCCCTGCCACCGGATTCTTTTTTGAAAATTTGCATTATTGATGGTGACTGTTTTGAAAATGTGATAATTTTTTGGTTGTTAGAGATATTTAAATAATATTTGCACATATAAATAAAGAATTGAATTATGCATATATTGGTGTAATTTATGTACGTGTGTGTGTGATACCAGACGTATGAGAAAGTGGTAAAGACGTTTTTCACAAAAAACATATATTTTATAACAAATAAAGAGGAAAAAAAATAACTTACCTTACATATCGAATTCCTTGGCAACACTGTAAACTAAATCACGCAAATCTGTTGTATTTATGTTCTTTCACTGCGAAATTATCAAAATATAGCCGGGGGAACTGTATAAAACATGTAGATTTGCAGTAAAATCGTTCTTTGAGCTTAGGCCTAGAGTTATTTTTTCTACCACTTCAAAATATTCGATATCAAACGTACAAGTCCCCAAACCAACACAGCATTCTGTATATTCACTGCTGTGAAACTAAATAACCTAATAATCCATGATCAAGCCACGATTCAATGTTATTTTATTCGAAATACGATGAAATAAAGGTCTATAAAACCGATCCATCATCATGGCATCGTACCGGTGTACAGATGTGGTCAGATTAATTGCTCTTAAACTTTTACGAATAGCTAACCATTCTTAAAAACGATCATTTCGGAAGTGGGGGATGTACCGGCTTCGATTGCGCATGTCCCCAGCTATGTGCACGGACTGTGGTACGTGTAAATCTCACGATATTATCGTTGGGTGGGCCGGGCCGCCAAAAGCGCGCGTGGCCATTTTGTTTCTCGGCGGCCGGGATTGATATAGGCTCGGTGAAGGTTAACTACATGCATAACATTGGTTATCAACAAACTTTCATCTCTGTCAGTTTTAGCTATTCCTTCCATGTTTTACCTTTGTCTTCTATACCTTTTTCTCTAGATGTTTGCCTAATGCCATATAGGTCAAAGTAACTCAGAAGCCATGCTGAAGTCGGATGTGCACAGTTATCGCAGTTAAATTGTAAATCATGATACGGTGCATTCTGTTTTCCAGATTATATCCTGCTGATCTGCAGGAGTTTTAGAACAAAGAAGAATATCTGCTTCTATCTTATCTTCTTTTTTTTTTTTTTTGCACTGTATGAAAATCTCGTGGTTGTTCTTGGTGTCATATAGTAATTTATCTTAGTTCTTTATGAAAAATTATTCATGGATAATCCTTGTGTTCTGAGTCATATCTTGAGATTTTTTTCCATTATTTCGATGTGCATATCTTCAAACTAGTTCTCATTTGCATGTGATACATGATTAGCACACAATTGCAAATTACTTTATTCCTTAATTGATTGTAACAGAAATTCAACTATCGTCAAAATTGATGAGGAAAGTGTTAATAATTGAAATATTAATTTTTGTTAGGGTTAATTATGTAAAACAACTTTCATAACCCAAACCCTAAAATAAATTAATATTTAAATTATTAAATGATGAACATGAAATTTACAAACATAGGTAAGGAAAATAATTCGACTATATGGTGGCATCTACTAGTACTGTACCTTTTGGACATATGAAAAGACAAAGAAAGATTAATCATGGAGAGAATAAGTTCCAGGAGAGAGAACATGGGGCAGACCAAGACTGCAGTGGACACAGGATACTGAAGACCTGAACATGGCATTGGAAGAGGCTGGGCAGCTTGCACAGAACTGAGTGGTTTATAGAGTGGCAGTGAGACAATGTCCTTTAAAGGAATCGTCACATAGATAGACATTTCCTCCATTTTTATATTTGTGCAGTAATGTGCTTCTTTTCCCTGCAGGATGGCCATGCCAGAATTTTCCTAGACAGTGATGATTTGCCTGTGATAGGTAAGATAGCTGACTAATTTATTATGTTTGTGTATAGTTAAAGAAAGGAATATTTAATGAGTTTGACTTGGGACTGAATAACTAAAATGTTGCAAAAGTGCTCCTGAAATGATGAACAGAGAAACTGCACTTCTCTCTCTCTCTCTCTCTCTCTCTCTCTCTCTCTCTCTCTCTCTCTCTCTCATGTAGACTAGTTCTCAAAATGTGTCAGGGACCATGACTTTTGTATTTTTTTAGAAAGGGGGAGGCAACACATACAGATATTTAACTGGTGTGGGGTCAGAGAAAGGTAACTATTTGTGGGATATTTAATGGACATAACCCGCCGAAGACGGATGTGTTGGGTCATTGGCGCAAATAAAACAGCGACACAACGCATTTCCATTCTCTGGACTACATCCTGCTGGAAATTTAGTAGGACCATGGTCCTGCTACAAAGGAGATCCAATGGGAGTTTGAGAATGAACGCTGAAGACGAAGAAATAGACATAAAATATTAAACCTTGAAGAAATGTCATGTTTTCTTAGGTGTGGAAGGGTCATTTGTTCCAAAAAGGTGGGGGGGGGGTCGGGGTGTGCAGTTTGTGATGGGAAGCATGGCCACCTGATTATGCTATGCCACAAAAACTTGTGCTGCTCTGACTTCAGTTTAGGTATCATATCCATAGATTGACTGGTCTAGAGTGATCTATCTACACTTGACCTTACCTGAAGACTTTAACAGCATGAGAAAACAAAATTATGAAATATTAAATCATCTTTATGTATATTCTATCTATATATTTTCCTTTGAATTCCCTGTGGGACATAGGGTTGCAATTGTCACTTCTATGCTGCACTGTCTTCTTCAAAGGTGCTCACGAAGCCTCATTTAATTTATCTCTTCCTCCACTGTTCTTCTCTGGGTGTTTCTTGGTTTTCCAACTCTCCTATTTTTCTGATAATGTCATATCATTTCCATTGTCTAATTCTTATGTGTGCTTCCACCGGCACTGGAGTGTTCTCTTCCACAACTCGTCGATTGATAATAAATCATGCCAGCAAATATGAAGTAAAAGACAGAATCTTTTGATAAATATCGACAGTTCTGATATGATTTTAAGGATTCATGTTATGTTTTAGAGCCATAAAGCAATACAGACCACATTTGTATTAAATAACAGTATTAAATAACATTACCTTGTTTCTCTGAAACAATTCTAAGAAATCCATATTGTGCAAAGAGTATTATGACATTGATGTCATATGCCATATTATTACATTGACAGCGAAACTGGCTTTATTCATTCTATTGTCAACATCCTGATCTGTTTCTTGCCAATGTTGCTTCCCAAATTGGTAAAATAAATTGTGTACCTTATTAATTATTACATTTGTTTTTATGGGATCTTTTTTGTGTGTTTTATTAATTCTTATTTGTGTTGTTTTAGTTACATTGATTTAAGTCCAGTTTTGCTTCTATCAGTCTATCTGTCTTTTACTGCCTGTCCTGTTGTTTATATAATAGTAGACTTAGGTGATCTGCAAATTCCAGAACCTTCAATAGTTTATCAGTGTCCACTATATTCCTGGTTTTCTTCCTTCAGTTGTTTGTCTCATCCCACAATCTATAACCATGTGAAACATTGTTAGGGATAGTAAACATCCTGTTCTTTCTCAATTGCTAATATCTCTGCTGCATAGTTAGAGCAGATATCTCCACATGGACCAAACATTTTTTGGGTAGTCTTCTGGGTCTGTGTTCGATAACAGTTACCATGCTGTTCCGACAGGCCGACGTTGTGCTTGAAGTAGTTACGTGCACAGCGTGGGTGGGCAGAACAATAAAGAAACCTGTCGCAGGGGCCAGAGTTGTGCTCTGATGTCGCCATCTGTTTCGGCGGCATTGGACTCGAAACACCATCGAGTCAGATGGCTGCTGGAACAGAGAGCGGAGCACTTATGGGAATGCCCCACATGCTGTGAGGTCAGTTTCTAATAAAAAACCAAGAAGAGAATCAAGAATGTGTTTGGGTATTTTATCACAGCTCCATATCCAGTATTTGTGGTAGCATTTTGTGCGGATTCACCTGTGTATACATGGATTATTTCTGGTGAGTACCGGTATGTATGGATTGTTTCTAGGGCAATGGTTTTAGTAGCAACAGTGTTAAAAAAGCATGCCTGTGATCTGGATGTAAGGACATTTTATGTTGACCAAACTAAGTGTTGATTTTGAGGTTGATTAATAAGTGGATGGGATTTCTTAAACTGACTATGAATTCTCCAGATGATTGCCATGACTATTGTTTCTTGATTTACCTGACAACCCATGTAGATATTGCATGCAAAATTATCACATTGGTTGTCATATCTCTACCTGTTCTCTGTGCTCGTATTGCTTGGAAGCACTATGCGTTTAAAAAAAAAAGTAAAACACAGGTTTTTATAATAGTTTCACTCAGACATGACAGACTATCACTAAAACTAGAGGGTAATGATGTGCACACAAGAAAACATACAAATTACTAGAGGTTTTTATAAAAGTTTGTCTGAGTGAAACTATTATAAAAACCTGTGTTTTACGTAGGTACAATTGTTGTTACGTTTCACGCAGTTACCTTATATTGATTGTCATATGTGTTTTTTTTAGATTAGTGACCAACCATCTAGCAATGATCTTCTCTGACACCTTGCCATACACATTCTGCGGCTTGATGATACAATAACTCTTTATGTCAGTGGTGTCTTCACCTGGTATTGTCAAGGGGAAGGAGGTAACTGTAAATACTCCTCTTGTATATGTTATATCTTCAAGCATGCTTTGAACTCTTGTGTAATTTTCTTGAGTGAGTATTCTCCAGTGTCAGTGAGCAGACTGTACTGTATTCCATCGTGACCAGGTGCACCACACCATATGATGTCTTTGCCATAGTTTTCCGTATCTCCTTCAGAAGCTACTGACTCAAATCCTTCATTGTTCCCAGAAATAGTATTATGGTATCCATCATGACTTGCGTTGATCTATATTTTGGTATGTTTGCAGGAGATACTTGACAAATGAGGTCATTTCCTTCTGCATGTCATGGCTAGTAAAATCCCTGACTTGTTCTTCAAACACATTCTAGATTTTTGATCATTTTTTGTTTGTTCATTGCTTTTATGCAATTTCGAGAATTTGTGTGTATTATTATCCACTGTCACTTCCTCAGCAAAATTCTTGTAGAGTTGTTTTGATTATATCTCTAAACCATGTTGTCAAGCTTTATTAAACTATATACATTTTTAGAACCAATAGAGCACTCTAAGCGAGATGAGAGGATCAACTCTAAACAAGCAGAACAAACCAAACAAGTTGTTTTCACAATCACACCTGAAGAGTGGAAGGTAATTTTGTTACTTAGCTGTTGCCCTTCAACTAGATGTTTTTCAAAGATAAATACTTATCTAAACAAATCTTAAGTGAAATTTTGTTCTCTATCAAAATTTGTCAAAACTTTTTAATGAATCGCTGGAACATGCAGCTGTGCATCAAGGAGGGTATCAGTGCAGCTAAAGTCATTGCATCTGCAGAAATGCAGCAAAGATCATTTCTCCTATTGGTGCAGGCAGAGGTATGTAATTGAGTATGGTCAAGGATTAAGAAAATGCAGGTAGATAGAGAGAAGAGAGTCTAGAGTGAGACAATGAGAGTGGTGCTAGGATGCACCAGAGATACACCCATCACCACTGTGAGATTTCTTCTAGACCTATCCACCATCAAAGTCTGACATGGAGTGGCATTGATGAATGAATATTTTTAATCCATCAACAATAACTAGCACCCTTTATGCCAGCCTCTAGACAACATAAAAGGAAGGCACCATAAATAAGGAAGGTCTTAGATGACGAGGCAGAAGGTTCACTCAGCAGTCTGTGAGCTACAGAAAGTAGGAAGAGGCACTGAATTGGTAAAACATTAGAGTAGAGAAAGTCCATGATAAATGTTGTGATACACCTAGGAAGATAGTGCAGTTACTGGGACGTCATCAGAACTGAAGGAATGATACAAGAACTCATTCAACAGTACTCAAAGCCACAAGATAGAATCAACTACACAGATGGTTCAGTAATAAGAGAAAAAAACAGGCATGGATGGGGTTGCTTACCAAATTGGTAGAAAAGTTGTACATATCTACTTCCAATCCAATAACATCACGTATGAGAATGGAGATAGTGACAGTGACTCAGAGCTTGCTATGCAAAATAGAAAAGTTCTTGATAAGAAAGAAGTGGGTTACTCTTCTCAGCATCATCCAAAGTATCTCATGATCTACTGTCCAATCCATACAGGTGTCAGAAGCAATGATAGAGCTCTTGCATTGGTGGGCAGTTCTATAGTGGATGTGTCAGTGATAAGAGACATATACACTGTTCATGCTAAGAATGAAGTAGGTCAGTGCTTATGATTGGCTGTTGAACGTAGACAGCATAAATCAAGTGTTAAGTGCACAATAATATAGTTCATTAGAATATAATAATGTTGTTAGTTTAAATCAATTTTGCTAAATGAAACATGTCTATCACAATAGTAATGTATGTTTTAAAATAAATTTTCATGTAATATATCTTTATCATTTCATGATAAATTACTATACCTGCTGCTATATCGCTGTGCCAAGGGTTCAGAGGGGCAACCATTATAGTTCATTGTCTATGCCCAGCTGGAAGCTGGTTGAAGCATCCACACTTGCCATTAAGCATAGGGGTTGGAGCTGTAAGTTTCTGTTCAATGCCAGATGTGATGCCTGAGTTGTACTGAGTCCGTGTTTGTGGAAGGTGATCGTAATGTTATCAGTCCATCTCTTTCTCTGTCTTCCTTTGGATCTGTATCCAGATAATCGTTTGTTATAAGCTCTCAGTGGTGTTTGGGAGGGAACAGGGTGGTTATGACGTAAGTTATGAATAATTAATTATGTTATTGTTTTTAAATGTCACCAGCTGTATAAAAATCACCTGTTGTCACTGAGTAATATATGGGTGTGTTTTGACCCACTTCAATCTTAGAATGAACAGAGTAAAGTCGAGTTACTTTGAGCAGTTATGGATGCACTACAAAGTGATGAAATTGTTTGTGTTCAGAGAATTATATAAATGGGAGTGACAAGTGTATCCTTTCTGGAAAGATTAGAATGCACAACCAACAACTCACTGATACACTGAGCTTATACACCCTTAGATGGAAGATGGATCAACGAGCGGAGTATTGGTATTGTCCCCAGTGCTGTGATGTTGGTTTCTAATAAACAATTAATCAAGTTGTGTACCTCAGTCGAATATTGGTTATCAAGTCTATTTCTTGGGTATAGCACAAGTGATTTTGCTCTGGGTTAAACAATCAACATATATAGTTTAATTTTTAGTATAGTTCTTGTCATATCCCTAACAACACAGATTAGTACACTACTTTTTAAGTTTAGAAACAATTATTAATTTGTACACGTGTAAGAACTTGAGCATGGAAAACCATATGCTAATCACAGTTGAAGAAATCAGGAAGGCACTGAAAAGTACAATAAATACAGCACCAGGGCCAGATGGCATTAGATACGATGACATTAGTCGAAGAACGGATGAGGAGTTGGGAGAGTTGGCGGACATGTTCAATAATAGCCTTCTAAAGGGCACAGTGAAAGAAGACTGGTTGCACAGCTATTTAGTTCCACTACACAAACCTGGGAAGGACCACACCAGGATACATGGCTACAGAATAATAACTATGCAGAATACGATTGGCAAGCTTTTGGAAAAAATTGTGGCCCGGAAGGTATCGTGTTATCTTGAAAGAAATAAGTGTTTACCAACATTGTTAGGAGGATATCGTCCAGGAAAGAAGACATGGCAAAATGCAGCCATATTTGCGCAGGATGTTTTTGAGGGGTTCGATTCGCGCATGGAGACATGTGCGGTCGCAATAGACCTTGAGGATGCGTACAATAGGGTGTCCTTGGATATCTTGATGCACCAGCTGTTAAATCTTGCAGTTAATCCTTTTGTCGTGCGTTGGGTTGGCGCCGCCCTGATGCACAGGGTTGTAGTTCTAAGTGTGGTAACTGGATATCTACACCAACGGTTATTAGCCCTGGCCTGCCACAGGGATCGCCTCTATCTCCTGTACTTTTCAATGTATACACAGTACATATCGCTGGCAATCAAATCACAGGTGTTGGCAGAACGATGTCATATGCCGATGATATCCTGGTGTATAGACAGGGCAGAAATCGAGAAGAGTGAGTCGTGGAACTACAGAAGGAGCTGGACAGACTGACAAATTGGTGTCGAGATACGGGAGCAGTGGTTAATCCGTCTAAGGCATTCGTGACGTGGTTTTCCTTGAACAATTACATGGTAAAGACACCCATGCCACAAGTTTCGTTGTCCGGGAAAAGTTTAGAAAGAACTAGCACAATGAGATATCTGGGTGTGTTTTTTGACAGAAGCCTGAGTTTCAGGGAACATGTTGACCACATTATCATAAGGGCAGGCAAAGGCTTAGCAGCAATGAAGGTTATGGCTGCTGCGCAGTGTGAGCAAAGATTATTATTTCGTTTGTACCAGGGTTTGGTTGTGGCTGTGGTGGAATATGCACTGGCAATTCTGACTCTTAGCCAAACTCAGATCGAAAGACTGGATAGAGTCCAGAATGCAGCAATGCGTATCATTCTGGGATGCACAAGAGACACATCGACAAGAGCTATGCGATACCTACTTGACTGCCCAACAGCTGAGCATAGATTACAGTATTGCCGTGCACGGGCGTACCTTCAAATACATGCAGATAAGGAACACCCATTGCATTCCGAAATACAGAAAGTTAAAGGCAGCAGACTCAAGAGAGAAAGGTCGTGGATGGGACGTGCTGAGGATGTAATACAAAGCGTGTGCCGATTACAGGATGTGGCAGCTGGTGCGGAATGGATAGGTCTACCCACAGATTTCGAAACTTGTTTGAGAGTAGTAATATCACTTAGCAGGGTATGCAGAGAATGGTGTCCCACAGCTGTGGAGAAAGAAGTGCAGGCTTTAATCAGTGAGAATACCAAAGAGGGGGATGTGATTATATACACTGATGGATCTGTAATTAGGCATGTTCGCAGTGCTTGGGTCTTTACAGCTCAGTGCGCAAGTAAAACGATCAAGGAGGAAAGTGGTGCCTTTGCGGTCACTACGAGTAGTATGACCATGGAGACTATGGCGGTGACCAAGGCATTTGAGTGGCTACGCACACAGAAAGTAACGCAGGTCTGCATCTTGAGTGACTCGAAGAAGGTACAAGTGGGTCTCGTTCGCGAACAGTGGATTGAGGCCTTGAGAAATGCGAGCTTGAAAGCGGTTACATTTATTTTCGTGCCGGGACATGTGGGCGTTCGAGGCAATGAAAGAGCGGATCAACTGGCATCGTGTGCGATTGTGGCAAAGGGCGATGGGGCAATGGATCGCGCTGACGTTTTGAACTCCTTAAGAGATATAACACGCGAGATTGAGACTAATGTGGATGATGATTCCTTTTCAATGGCTAGGATTAAAGATCAGGGATTGAAATGCGGTGTTGCTAGAGGTGAACATTTTGTAGGGCGCAGAAGAATGATGGTCAACCAGCATAGGACCGGTACTGTCAGCAGAAGTGTGATGGCGGATACACTCAAGGAGAGATCGGAGCAACTATGGATGTGTCCAGTTTGCAGTGATGATGATCCGACGACTAACTAACTATTAATTTGTTGTCAGAGTTGCTGCATAAGTCCCCATCGAGGCCAGAACCTTGAAGTGGTGATGGGGCTTAGTTCAGCCATCAGAGGCTGGAAACTAAGACTGGTCTGGCACTCCCACTCGAGCAGGACCATAGTCCGGCCCAAGTAAGCAGAGTGCTGAAGACGGAGGCAACCAGCCAAAAGGCGCACAGATAATCAGGTTGCCACGCATAAAACACAATGGAAACATGTCTGCATCTAATAAACGTTATGGTGCCTGCCCTGTGGCGGACATTCAGGCAGGGACGGTGCCGGGCCCTATACCTCGAAAGGGCCCAACCTCAGTTACTGGAAGTCCTTCTCAATTGCCCCGAGGAGGCAAGGGAATAGAGCTACTGGCCAAACAAACAAACGACCAATAAAAATAATGCACTGGAATGCTGAGGGTGTCAACAGTAAAAGAGATGGATACAGCAAAAAATTGGAACTTGAAAATGTCCTCAGTGAAGAACAAGTTAATATATGCTGTATCCAAGAAACACACCTCAGCAGCGACATAGCCTTCAACATCAGAGGCTACCAGTGCTACCGATCTGACCGAAAAGACAGGCGAAAGGGTGGAATTCTGACACTAGTTAAAAACAATATCAGCGCATGTCAGCTGGAAGTATACATGGAAGGGGCAGAATACCAGATGCTCCACCTAAAAACAGACAGTGCAGAATTCCATCTCCTGAACTACTACTGCCCAAATGATTAACCATTGGCACTAGACACAATTCCAGACAAAGAAAGGCTTATGGTGTGTGGTGACTTCAACAGCCACTCTCAGAGCTGGGGCTACGATCATATCGACAAGAGAGGTGAGGAACTTGAGAGCTGGCAGGATGAAAATAATCTCATTCTTATTAACCAGCCAGCTGACTCACCAACTTTCTACTCGAGAGCATGGCACACCACCTCTACACCAGACCTGGCATTCTACTCACCAGGCCTGGAATGGAACATCACACGTGTCGCTGGAAAGCAGCTTGGGGGTAGTGACCACAGACCAGTATTTCTGGAAATTCACAATGAATATACCAAGGACAGCAGCACGCTCACTAGGTGGAACTATAAGAGGGCAGACTGGAAAATGTACCAGCATTTAACCAGTGTTCTAGCTAAGGACATGAACTTGGACAAAGACATCAATAGAGCAGTGAGTGAATACTACATGCTGCTAGTAAAACCATACCCAGGGGGGCATGCAAAAACTACAAACCCTACTGGAATGATGAACTGGAAAAGCTGCAAAATGAGATGGAAACATCTAGAAAGCAGGCTGAGAACAGACCTAGCCAAGAACATCACAACAAATATCAGCAAACAAAGGCTAAATTTCAAAGAGCCAAGTTACAAGCCAGACGGAACAGCTGGAAAGAAAAAACAGAGTCGCTGAACCTAGAAAGAGATACTAGGAAATTAGGGAAACTTGTAAAACAACTAAATGATGAAGGTACAGGGAGAAATACCAGGATCACACTTTATAAAGATAAAAATATTTTAACAGGTAAACATGCAGCTGATTACTTTGCAGATTCCTTTGCAGAAGACAATAACGTCAAAGTCAGCCCAGACAAACAACAGGAGGTTCGAGCGAACCAGCAAAACATTGGACAAGACGAACCTATACCTGAAGTCATGGAGGCACCAATCACAATGAGAGAACTGGAGCATGCAATATCCAAATTGAAAATGAAAAAGTCCCCTGGAGCTGATGGAGTGTCCAATGAAATGATTAGAAACCTGGGAATTGCAGCAAGAGCAAAGCTGCTGCAAATCTTTAACACAAGCTGGTCCACAGGTAATGTACCACAGGCATGGAGAGAAGCAATAATGATACCTCTCCTCAAATCAGGAAAAGATGGCAACACAGTCTCCAACTACAGGCCCATCAGCCTCACAAGCTGTCTATGCAAAACAATGGAACGCATTATCAATCTTAGGATGCAGTGGTACCTTGAAAGTGAAAACCTTCTGGTATCACAGCAAGCAGGTTTCAGACAGTGCTACTCTACTGAAGATCAGGCAACCTACCTCTCCCAAGAGATTGAGGATGCCTTCCAAGATAAGAAACTGGTACTAGCAGCATGTATAGACCTCAGGAAAGCATTTGATAAGGTCTGGAAAGAAGGGCTCCTAAAGAAATTGCGAAATTGCAGGGTTAGCTCAAGAATGTACAAATGGGTAAAAGCATACCTGCATAATAGAAGAGCCAGGGTACAATTAGATGGTCGCAAAAGCAAGAAAGTCCTACTGCGTCATGGAGTCCCCCAGGGAGGAGTCCTGTCACCCACACTTTTCTTGGTTTAGATCAATGACCTAGTTGCTGAACTACCACACGGGATCAAAGTGGCAATGTATGCTGGTGATCTGGTGCACGGAAGAACATGCGACAGTGGCCACTAAACAAATACAAAGAGCTATCGATGCCTTAACCTTATGGGCAAATAGATGGTGTGTCAGCATTAACACAGATAAGTGCAGCACTACACTCTTTACCCTCTCACCAAAACAAAAAGCCGGTCATATCAAGATAGACGGAGAGCTCTTGAAAGAAGACAAACAACCAACATACCTCGGAGTTACTTTTGATGATAAGCTGACATGGAAGCAGCACATAAACAAAGCAACAACAAAAGCCAGGAGGAAGTTAGCTATCCTGAGAAAACTAAGTGGAACCACATGGGGAGCCAGTGGGAATATACTCAGTAAAGTTTACCAGCAAGGCATAAGACCACACCTGGAATATGGTTCAGCTGCGTGGTGTCCTGCATCAAACACCACATTACAAGATCTAGATAAAGTGCAAAACCAGGCACTTAGAATAATGTTGGGAGCAATGAAATCAACACCCATAGCAGAGATGCAGAAAATGGGAAGAATGCAAACACTTGGCGAACGCAGAGACACAAAAGTACTAATTCAGGCAGAAAAGTTTCAGTGTATGCCAAGTCATCCAATGAAGGAAAGATTCCAAAACCTAGCAATGGGGCGACTGAAAAGAAGCAGCTTTATCCATCAAGCTAAACGACTCCGTAGACAACTTACAGACCTACCTGAAGTTGACAGCCCCTTAAGGTCTGTACCAGAACAAACCCCATGGAGTGAAAGGCATGGAATGCCAATATACATTCAGACCCATGTGAAAGGAATACTAAGCGAGGACGAACAGAACAGTGTGCAGCGGAGGACAGCCACCCTCAGTTTCCTGGACGAGGAATATCCACAAGATATATGGGTCAGAGTATACACAGATGGGTCAGCACAGAATGCTGTGAGGAATGGAGGTGCAGGTGTATATATAGAATATCCACACAAGCCTAGAGATACAATCAGAACACCGACAGGAAAATTCTGCAATAATTATGATGCAGAAATCCAGGCAATTACTGTGGCAGCTAAAAAACTGCTGAACTCCAACTCTGACCTACAGCCTGTGGTATTCCTGACAGATGCAAGGTCAGTGCTTCAAGCTCTCCAGTCTGGAAAACTAACAGACTTAAAAAAACTACTTAGCGAATTGTCTTACCAGTATAGGGTAACCATGCAGTGGATACCCTCTCACTGTGGAATACCAGGAAATGAAAAAGCAGACCAGCTGGCTAAGGAAGGTGCTGCCGAAGATCAACCAGATATACCAATCACCTACCATCAGAAAAAACAGATGATCAAGTCAATAAGAAAGCCACAAACACCAACACAAGATGACTATCACATTATGAACAGATCAGAACAAGTTATAATTCTATGTCTCAGAACAGGACACAACCGACTCCGCAGTCACATGTATACAAAGTTCAAGATTGGCAACACAGCCATGTGTACATGTGGACAGGCAGTACAGAGTGCCAAACATATACTACAAGAGTGTTCTGAGCATGAAACGCTAAGGCAGACATATTGGCCAGAGGAAACAACACTGGAATCAAAGCTCTATGGGACACTGTATGAACTACAAAAGACAGTGAGTTTTATTAAGGAGACAGAATTGCAGATATAGACATGTTTCAAGTGAACGAAAGAAGAAGAAGCTGCATAAGTTTTCTAGATGTTTGCACTTTGTTAGTTTTTGGGGAAAGAGCACTCATGGTGAGGGACCTGAAAGCAGAAATGTGAGTTCAGTTTTTTCCACCTCATTTTATGCTCATTGGTTACTAAAGAAAATACATGGCTACATAGTTTGTAGCTTTCAATTTTTTTTACCATTAGTTACTGTATCAGTATGGTGCATGACAGAGAGGTTAGAGCTGGGATCGTGAGGTCCAGGGTTTGATCCCCAGTAAGGACTAGATTTTTATTTGTCGGGGTGTAAATAAAAAAAACTCACCCTGAACGTGGCGATGGCAAGGGCATAATGTCTTTATCGCACAAGCCGCTCAAAACCTCCCTGCAATTCCCTAATGGGAAAATCCGGTATTAACAGACAGTTTATTTAGTTACTGTAAACAAAATGGAGGTACATATTAGGTAAATGTGGCCTGCTACATTCAGAGAAGATATGCAAGCTCGGTCACCCAAAGACCATATATTACTATAATGATGGTCGCATCCAGTGGAAATGCAATAGAGTTCGACACTGCCAGTGCACGCATGTAAAGATCGGCATGTGTATGCAATTCACTAAGATTTCGCTAGTGAAAATATAAAATTCTAACACCACCAGCTCCACCCCTCGTACTGACCATTCCCCCTTCCCAAAAAAACTGAAATATACTGTCTTCCCTCCAAACTATATTCCTCAACAATATTCCAAATAAAGGGACACAATAAATGTACCAATTTTGTTAACACTGCTTATGTCCTACTAAGATTCGTACACTGATGCTGGTTACATTTTTTATAAGACTATCTTTAGTTCTATAAAAAAAATAGAACATATCTGCTTAACTTGGACCCAAAATAATACTTATTGCATCTACCATACTGCAAAATATTTGTGAAAGTTCACTTGTACTGTTAAACTCCTTTTACAACAGACAATTGTCAGAGTTTATGAGATTGAGGAACCCATCATCAAGACTTTGAAAAAGCCTGAGGTATTGAAAGAGAACAGATCCTCAATTTCTACCAATGAAATCCACACACCTTACAATGGCAAAGGGAAAGGCAAGGGCAAGAGGAAATTAGTAGAAAAAAATGTCTTTCAATAAATTATTAGTATGCTCAAATAAAAAAATTATGAATGTTACTTCTTGTTAACATTTTGATGATTGTGAGTCTTGGTGTACATTGTCCTTCATGTGATGTATTGCTGGCAAGATGTGAATCTTAAAGACATCATAGTTCACAATTGTTTTAAAAGTATTTGTGTTTTGGTATCATATATTATCAATGTCTAATGATGCAATATGTGATACAGATATGCTCTATTTCCAAAAGCCACATTTGACATAGAAGATAGCTTTACATATGAGTCCTGTAATATTACTTCCATTCCTATAAACAAAGACCTCTTACGGCCATGGAAATTAAATTTAATATTATAAGTTTCTTAGAAAGCAATTGCAAACTACTGAATGTATTTATATTGTCTAAAAAATCACAGCCAAAAATTACTGGGTTGATGACTACATCCTGAGTAAGATACCATACCAATGTTATAAGGTTCAAACCAACGATGTTTATTATTAAATAATAATTGAAACAAAACTTGTATAGGATTTATGTTTTGTAACTCATGTTAGCGTTTAGTCACCACATATTCATCCAATTGTATCAACAGTACAGTGATCAGCTTTTGAACCTCAAGCAAGTTCGACCAGTTTATGTTTTTAAATTAACCACTCTATCAGCAATCTGATAATGACATCTATATTTGACATTATTATAATTTGCTCTAACAAACTGAACTAGATATTGTTAGTGTTCCAGATTTAGTAATTATTAATATATATATATATATATATATATATATATATATATATATATATATATATATATATTAGTATGAATAATGGAGAAATTCGGGTAAAAGATTTGATATAATATCATGTATTGAACATATTGTAAGACAGCAAGTAAAATGGTTCGGTCACATTATGAGAATGAACCCAAACCAAATACTAATAAGAGCATATAATAAAATAATATCCGGGCATAATGAAAAAGGTAGACCAAGAAAACGGTGGATAGAAAATATAAAAAAGCCTTGAACAAACATAGACTTGATGCAACCAAGGCAACATATCTGGTCTTGGAATGACAACTTAAGTTTCCACCCCTATGCTTAATGACAAGTGTGAATACATTGAACCATCATTCATCTGGGGACAGACAATAGACAACTTGTATATTTGTATATAATATGACTGAGACAACACAGCTAACTATGTTAAGGTCCTTAGTCCCTCTCCATGCTCAACATATTTTAATAATGCTTTGCTTATCAAATTTTATGTAATATTTGTGTACATGCAATTATGATACAATCTTCATATCTGTATTCAATTTGATTGGAGCACAAAATAGTTTTGAGTAGAAATAGCATACACGTCTTATCCTATCCTAGAATCCCGTAACTTGTCAGTATCGTAGGGGTACCACATTGGATGCTTCAGTACACATCCCTCCAGCGATTTCTATCTTCAATGATGCAGATGAGTGAGAAAAAATCTTGTCCTGTCCAGTTCTTGATGTTGTCTGTCCATGCCATTTGCCCTCTTCTTCTACTGTTCTCTGTAGTATTGTTTTTACCAAGGAATCATGTCAGAATGCATGTCCGTTCCAGGCAAGTGTTTGTCATTTCCCTATTCTTTGCATGCAAGACAGCTAGGGCTGTAGATATGTTTCAGTAAGGAGAGTGTTTCGTATGCAATTTCTTTTTTGTGATGAGAAATGTGATGACGTTTTCGCGAAAAATCGCTAAAAGGATGTTTTTTACCCACTTTTTGACTAAGTTCCTAACACTAGAAGTCACATTCTGATTTGCTAAATGGAGTGTGGTATACCCATCACATGGGTCAATTGGGGGTTGTTGGGGTTACCAGAACTGTAATAAGACAGGAATTATATAGAGAAGCTCTGTGAAACAACGAAGAATGTCAATCCTTCACGATGTAAAGTCTGTACCAACAGTTCTGCATAGTAGCCATTTATCTCTCAGTTGATGATAGTTGATCTTATACTTTTGCTCTGTAGAAGCTCTTGATGACATTGGAAGTGACCATAGACTAATCTTCACCACCATAAATACACCCCACAAAACAAATTTCAAACAGAAAACTCGCTGGAATTTTGGCAAGGCAGATTGGAAACTATTCCAAGAAACATCTTATTTTCTGTTTTGAATAATAATAACTAATAAATATGACTTTGAGAAATGAAAAGCTGCCTAAAAATTGGTCATAAGCTCGCATCTTTCCCATTTTGAAAAGTAGCAAAACTCAGGATGGACCCAAAAATTACCGTCGCATATCATTAGCATCAAGTCTGGACAAATTGGCAGAAAGAATCAATAGCAGTGATGTAGAAACATTTACTGCTGAGTGTGTTGAAAACTATCCTCGTTTCAGCATCAGGAAGCATCCCACGGTAGATTATAAGAAGATCTTATAAACCATTTTACAATAAAGTAATTCAAGCGGGTATTCTTCACAAGAAAAAAGCAATAGAAGCCCTAGAGGTTGTACCATCACAAGAAGCAAAAATCCTTTACAACAAAACATGTGCTAAAGTAAAACTAATAATGAAGGCCAAATGTGCTGAAACATGAGCTAATTTTGGAGAATTCATTATGCAGGAACTCCTAGAAGTGTTGAAGAAATTAAAGCCTAGAAAGTCTACTGGACCAGATAACATGTATAATGAAATGTTAACATACATGGGAAAATTAGGGAAAGAAGTAATCCTTTTAAACTAATAAATATGACTGGCAATTTGCTGAAAGAGGCAAAAGCTAGACGGAGCTTAATCAATAAAATAAGAAAAAAAGACAGTCTTCATTTTTTTTTGTCTACGCAAGGAGACAGTCACAACAGGCAAAATTGCACCAGAGACAGGGCAACAACGTTAGAAAATATTAGTATAACACGACATGGAAACAACAACGAACTAGATACATAATACTGGAGATAGAGAGCTGTGGAGAGCCATGATCGCCTACGCCAGCCGGCATAGCACCCGATGATGACTGTATATTGCGAGTTTATTTTATTATATACATATGTGGTCGGTCCGGACCATGTTATAATGGGATTTGACTGTATCTAGGTTGACACAGAAAATTCATGGTGGATTTCATGAAAACAATGTAGCTATCTTCTTTGACTTACAACATGTTTATGATCGAGTTAGTGTCTCTTGATGATGATTACGGTGGGAATTAGTGGAACGCTATATAACTGGATAAAATACTTCCTCATTGCCGAGCAATACAGACAAAAATAAATCATGCTATCTCATCTAAAGAAGTTCTTGAGGAAGATTTACCACACGGTTCTGCCTTGAGCTGTACCCTCTTTCTCATCTACATAAATGGCCTGGCCAAACATATCAAAGCTTGAAAAATCCTCTTTGCTGATGACCGAACAATATGGCAGATCCGAGAGAATGTTGAAAGTGCAGTCCAAAGACTAAATGGAGGTCTGAGAAGACTGCACGAGTACTGTCAAACATGGAAGTTGAAAATAAACTCAGAAAACTGTCTATACCATTTGTTCACGCTGAGACAAATTATTGAGAGAGCGATAGAATACAACGAACTAAACGCAATATTTATAGATCAAGAGAAGGCGTTTGATAGAGTCAACAGAGACGTACTATGGGAAACTCTAGAAATGTATTGTATCAAAGGACAACAGTTAGAAAGTATAAAAACTGCCGATGTGTAGTAAGAACATCAGATGGTATCACACGCATTTGATTAAAAAACGGAAGTGCGCCACGGTTGCGTGCTCTCACCTTTGCTATTCAATATATACATAGAATAATAAAAGGCAAAAAGTACAGAGGGCAACATCACCGATTCAGAACAAGACAACTCAGAGCAACCAAACAATGAAATAACTGAACTACTTTCCGCAGACGATCAGAGCCTCATATACGAAAATGAAGAACAACTACAAAGTCATGTTAACTCACTATCTGCAACATGTAGAAAATACAACATGAAGATCAATACACATTTAAAATATTACTATTAAAATATGCAGAACACAAGAGTCCACTAAACATAGAGATAGACAATATAGGAGTAAAACAAGTAACAGAGTTCAAATATCTCGGTAGCATTTTTTACAGAAAATTGAAGCCTCGATAGAGAAATAGAGATAAGATGTCAAAAGGCAAATGCAGTAACATACCCACTGTCACCACTACTTCTTCACCCCAAGATTGAGATGGAAATCAAGAGACAAATGATCTACAGTATATTTCTACCAACACAGTGTTACCCATGCCAACCAAACATGGTCTCTCTCATCTTCACATTACAGAAAGATAGTGACATGTGAGATGAAATGCTTGAGGAAGGCCACCAGGCTTGATAGATCACGAAATGAATATATCAGGGAAAGAATAGGTACTCGTATAATATCTTGTACAGATTACATAGAGAGAGAACAGATCAAGTGGTTTGGCCACATATTGAGAATGCATCACGAAAAGATGCCCGTTCAAGCATATAACCAAATGAGATCAGGGTACAAAGCCAGAGGAAGACCACGGAAAAGATGGATAGAAAACGTCAGGGACATCCTGAACAGACACGGTCATAGCACAGCCGAGGCCACATATCTGGCTTTAGAACGCAATCTCGAGCTCCAATCACCCCTACGCTTAACGGCAAGAGTGGATCACAAACCACCTGGGGAAAGACAATAGACCAAGAGTCATAATGTAGCCAAACAAAATATCAGTCTATGGTTAGACACGCAGAAATTGCCAGGAGAAGAACATCCCATATATATTGAAGCCACGCTTGATCGACAGCTCATCCTCAAGAAGCATATTAAAAATGTCAGAAATAATGCACTAAATGGTTAAAGGGCGATTGGTACATCTTGAGGAACAAACAAGGATGCCCACAAAGGCCTACATCATGATTGCATACGTTACAGGGATTATCAACCTTTCTAATGCTGCGACCCTTTAATACAGTTCCTTCATGTTATGGTGACTCCCAACTATAAAATTATTTTCGTTGCTACTTCATAACATGCGTTTTCTGATGGTCTTAGGCGACCCCTGTTCGACCCTAAAAGGGGTCGCGTCCTACAGGTTGAGAACCGCTGGATGGATCAATGGACTATGCCGTGTTAGTGAAAAAAAAAGAGAATGACACCAACGGCTGCATGTGAAATAGGCCTACATGCAGATGTAGAACAATTTTAGTTACGGAGATATATATTGGCAATTTAAGCTTATGAACGAAGCAAAAGAACTAATACCAACCAAGTAAACAACTTATAGAAAACTGGCAACTAAAACAAAGAATTCTGATCCAGTAAGCCTTATATGAAAGCAACGCAGAAAACAATGGGTCCATGGCTATACTGATGGGTCTACCTTAAAAGCTACCATCAAATCAGGTTATATCTATTCGCTAAACCCTTTATTGCATATCAGGGGTAGAAGAGTGCTCTGGAGATGGCCCTCGTGTGTGCTGAGTATATTATGGAATTTGTCGCCTCTTTTATTTCGGTGGTCAAAGCAGATTATGGTGTCTATATAAAATATCCAGACAAAACTTATGATGAGTTGTTTGATGCCTGTAGGAAGATATGCTCTATGAAGCAGAAATAACAACCCTTACTTATTGGATCCTCGGGGTTTGTAGGCGTTAACTCTTTCTACCTATATATCATGAAGCCGGCATTATTATGCAGTGGATTCCTGGCCACATAGCACATCTGGCAATGATATGGTAAACAGACTAGCAAAAACTGGAGTAATACAAGATCTGCCTTACACAGAAACGACTATGTACAACGTTAAAATATTATCATCAAGTGCCGTCTCCGCAACGAAGGTTGGCTGCAACGTATCTCCAACATCTCTTGTCTTGGTGGTGCACTCTGCTAGACTGTAACCTGTCCATCGTGTAATGTTACTCTCCCACGTGTATCTCTGCCTACCTCTTGCTCGCTTCCCTTTGACTTTACCCTCAAGTAAGGTCTTCAATAGGGTGTCATGTCTTTTAATGTGTCCAAAGTATTTTATTTGCCTGATCTTTATTTCTCTTAGTAGTTCTTTCTTCATATGAAGTGTCTTTAGCACCTCTTTATTTGTTTTCTTCTCTTTCCATGATGTTCTCCCTATTCTTCTATATACCCACATCTCAAAGGCATCAATTTTGTCTTCTAATTATTATAGAATATATTATAGAAATCTGTAAACAAAGAGACTTGTCTGAACAGATGGACCAAAAGAAACAACGGCAGGGAGATCTCTAAATATATGATTACCACAAAGACCAAGGTATCATCTTCCAATTTCTCACATAACTTATACAGAAGTGTGTCTGAACAGAATACAACCAGAACTCACTCCAGAATGAAAGCTGTGCGCTCATCAATTTGAAACTGTCGACCACGAACTTTTTGTAGATGTCCAGCTCTGGGTGACGTCAAGAAAATGCTTCTCCCTCGAGGTCAAATAAATTGAACACATATGGAACAAATCAACAGCTCACAAACACATGCATATATCACACATTGGCATTGGGTAGAAGGGCATGAGTCCATGAACCGCTGGATCAGTAATCAACACACTATTAGCCATTATTTAATAAAAAATCGGATCTCGAACTCTACGTGCTTATTTAGCATTAACCTTCAGTATTATGTCACAAGCCGTTTGTACTAACCCTTGACAGTGTGCTACAGATTGCTTATGATAACCTTCAGTATTATGTCACAAGCCGTTTGTACTAACCCTTGACAGTGTGCCACAGATTGCTTATGATAACCTTCAGTATTATGTCACAAGCCGTTTGTACTAACCCTTGACAGTGTGCCACAGACTGCTTATGATAACCTTCAGTATTATGTCACAAGCCGTTTGTACTAACCCTTGACAGTGTGCCACAGATTGCTTATGATAACCTTCAGTATTATGTCACAAGCCGTTTGTACTAACCCTTGACAGTGTGCCACAGACTGCTTATGATAACCTTCAGTATTATGTCACAAGCCGTTTGTACTAACCCTTGACAGTGTGCCACAGACTGCTTATGATAACCTTCAGTATTATGTCACAAGCCGTTTGTACTAACCCTTGACAGTGTGCCACAGACTGCTTATGATAACCTTCAGTATTATGTCACAAGCCGTTTGTACTAACCCTTGACAGTGTGCCACAGACTGCTTATGATAACCTTCAGTATTATGTCACAAGCCGTTTGTACTAACCCTTGACAGTGTGCCACAGACTGCTTATGATAACCTTCAGTATGTATGTCACGAGCCGTTTGTACTAACTTTCAGCAGTAGGCCTATGTCACAAACTGTTTGTGATAACCTTCAGCAGTAGGACATATGTCACAAGCCGTGTATACAACCCTTAGCAGTATGTCACAAGCCTTGTGTGCGAACTCAGGCGGACCTCCCCCCCCCCCCCCCCCCAACAAAAAATGGTGTAACGCATCAATTGAAACTGCCTTGTGCATATTATATATTTATCATATAAAAGCTTGGTCCAAAACAAAAAAAATCACTCAACCGCTACATTTAATGCTTGTTTTAACCCAACAAAATGTTCCACGAAAACAAGTAAAATAGGGATGTTTTTTTAAAAAAGGTCTAGGTCTATGTCCTGAAAGATATGTCGTAGTGTCAACACAAATTTCTCTAAAACATTTAAGTAGTAGGAATATATACCTATTTATGGTTTCAGAAAAAAAATATATGGTTTTTCTTTCTGTGGTGTATAGAGTACATTATGCAAGACATGTCTGACATCAACACTCTTCCAGCGGGAGTCTGAGAATGAACGCCGAAGAAGATGATTGTGAACACAACCATCATTATACATTTAAATTCCATTATAACAACTTAGTCGGGACTGATGAAATGTCTCTGTAATAACAGAAATTCGCTATATACAGTATATGCATAAATATAATTGGAGATTTTAGAAAAATATTGTTAAATTAAATATTTTTTTGTTTATGGGGGTCTTTTTTATCTCTAATATTTTATGGTAGTGTGTCCTGATAGAACCTAATTTGACTTTGTTGTCTGCTGGTTGAAAGGGGCACGCCTCTCCAAAAGAGAGGCAAACTCATTAACTACCAAATATTGTTAAATTGGAACATTTGTCATAAACGTATGCGTTATAATTGTATTCCACTGGTAACTTTGTGACACTAAGTACCAAGAAAGGCCTAATCATGACAACACTTCGGAGTCGCTCTTTTCAGTTCATGCCATTCTTAGATCGCCTTAAGGCGTGCTCCAAACGTCAATTAGGTACACTTATGAAACGCGTTCCGTATAATTACCCACGTGTCTAGTGAAATGTAAGAACCGGAAACAGTTCGTATGCTAGAAGACGGACTATTGTTACGTAACTCTATGGGTAAACCACTGTTGTAGGATCATCCTTCCATGACAGGTCATGCTGCACCTCCCCCGCAGGGCCAGGTGTGTCGGTGTAGGCGGACATAAAGATGAATGCCCTGATAAAGTTACATTTTTCAATTCGTGGTTTTCTTGTATAGCACAAACCTAAAAGAGCTTTTGAGATTTGCGCACTGAGGGCATCATTTTTAAAATAAAAAAATAATTCTAAAAAGAGCTGGCGTTCAGTTTAGTATGATATATCCGGTTGCCAGTTAAGTCTTGTTGAATCTATTGATTTGTTTATATCGTGTGATAGGTTCGGTACGCGCTATCGCACCATTGTACAAGCCGGCACGAACCGTTTAGAGGGTTAACTATTCATAATTCACTTCCAGGTACACTGTACTGTTAACATGCTAAACACATCAATAATAACTGTAAGACTTTTATTGCTTTTAACGTGAACTGGAAGCCATTGCTTACTTTTGCTTTGTTCTAAATGGGTTATTTCTGTTACACAGGGATTGTTCTACCGAGACAGATCATCTGCGCGAGTGGATTTACGCTTCCATATCATTTCGTTTACCCTTGACAAGAGGACCGTGGATAAAGCGGTGGTGGTGGGGGGTAAATAAGTTAGGTTTATCTAAAAACAAAAGCCTTCAACTTCGCTTGCTTAAAGAGGAAAAATGGTGGAGGGGGGGGGGGGTTGATGATCATTTTAGGAAAGACCTAATACATGAGGTGGAGAAAAGGGGAGGGGGAGTGATGTAATTATGATTTTTAGGGAAACATCTAAAGTATGCGGTGGAAGACCATGTTTGATACTTGTCTCATAGTTGGTTGGTTGCTGATCCAACGGTCCATGGGCTTATGTCCTTTGACCCATTACTTGTCTCATAAAACAGAATGTCATGTTCTATTTCCCAGGTGGGGAGGGTAGTGTTGTCTACGGACTGTTCTATTATCTTTGTTTTTTTGGGGAGCCAGGGTGGCGCAAAATAAATTGTACTGTTTCCTTGGGGGTCGGGGATGTCGTAAATGTTTCTTCTGCATCGGTTCTCTCAAGCTAGAAAGAAAACGGAATGCAATTGTATCATGGTTTACAGTTTGGTTACTATTTATGTCCTGGAAAAATCCTGGATTGATATTTATGTGTGCTGTTGCCTCTAATGTGGCACACACCTACGACCATGACCTGTTATGCTTCTTATTATTATACTCATCTCTGTATATAACTACGGTTGAAAAGGCGTAGAGGATTAACTTCATTGTACTTGGTTTAACACATACGTAATCCATCCCTCTCAATGAAACGGCACGCGACCTGCTGAAAGTATCGCGCATAGCACGTAACTCCGTAGCCTCATGCAATAATTCTCATGGATCTCCGAAAACAAAAAATTTCACTTTATAAACAAGACGTCGCTAGCGGAGCACACAACGAACGGCTTAACCACTACATCAGAAAGAAAGTCTCTCTATAATTACTATTTTGAATAGTATTTTATTTCTGTCAATACATTAATAATTCGTAGACGAATATTTATGAATTTGTAACTTATTGATCTATAATCTGGAAATGATTACTTTAATGTGCACACTATAGCTTAGCATAAATCTCTAATAGAGACCTTACCTCACCTGCGAAAGATCAGAAGTCATTTAATCGTTTTAAAGAAATTACAATTTCCTAAATTGTCTATGTTAATGTTTCTCAAACTTGTTTGTGCCATTGCCCCATAAATTTGGATAGACAGTCCCCTCATTCCACCTTCACAATTTTCTCATATTTATAATACTGTTTTCAATTAATATGCACTTAAAATCAAGGAGAAAGAGAAGATAAGCCGATAGACTTGAAATACTCAGTTTATTGCTGAACTAATGAATAAATGTAAAATAGCTTATTATAATTTTTATGAAATTAAATCGCTTTCCCTTTCAGATACAATATGTTTTGTGTTCCTTAATTAGTCCAGTATCTCCATAATCCATTTAAAGCTTACTCAGTCACATGGCCGCCATCCCTGGTGGGATACACATATAGGCTGCACCATAATCCCTTTGAAGCTTACTCAGTCACATGGCCGCCATAGATTGGTAAAACAACTCCTTGATGATCAAATATGAGATGAAGTTTATTTACAAGAAATGCATGCATCAACAAAACCAGTTTGATATTTCATTCAAGCACACTTGCAGACTGGCTCACAGCTCTGAGAAAACTCAAATAGGCTTTATACATGAAACGAGTGAATATTGTGACTTTTTGAGGTAATATTCCCCGATTTTACACCTTGTAGTTAATTAGTACTTAATACTTTTAAACAATCTCTGGTTCGAATGCAGCGTCTCAATGCATTTTCTATTACATTTCACATATCCTCTGATCAGTGTTTTTATTAGAAACATAAAATCTGAATGTTTCACGCCCTTTGCGACTTCACGTGGCAATCCACCATTAACTTCAATGAACAAGTCAGACAGTTTCGTTTTCCATGAAAATGCAATAACTATATCAGCTCAAAATCAAGTTAATGAAATGTCTCAATATTTCACTAGCAACACAATTCAGTTGTCTAACCTCTAAATTCTTCTAAATTGGAATGATGGTCATTACTTACGACTTTCTAATTACTCTAAACTGAACACTAATTTAAGAATCTTTTAACTGCACAATTGGTCTAACCCTCAACTAATGCTCATTAAAGAACAATAGCATAATGAACCTCTTACTAACACTCGACTTCTCAACACAAAGGAAACAGCGCTGCCTAGAGTTAACTTTATGTCTTCCTTATATCCACCGACTGATCACGTGAGTCCACGTATTTCTGTTTAATATGGTCAAGTTTCGTGTCCGTCTTGTTAAAGCAAAACCCACAGTGTGTCAAAATGCCATACTAAAAGTCACTCAAATATTGCCAACGAGGTGGAATGAATGTTTCGTAACTGATTTTTTTTAAGCCTGCTGTTTTGCGTGGCTAACATCTAATGGCCAGTCTGTCTTATTTCATTTTTCTATTTTGTTGACGTACATAATGCTCATATCCATCTTTGTAGAGGTAAATCAATAAAGTGTCACCAATTTCTGTAACCCAATATCTCTCACTTCCAGCTTGCACTAAACATGGTACATCCCAGCACAGTCCATGTTATACTATTACCGATAATTAAACGTCTCTATTATGGTCGCGTGCACTGAAAATCTCAAAACCAGAACGAAAAGATGGAGTTATCTATTTTTATAACTTTTTCAATACTTATAAAATAATGTGCATTAAACTTTGAATGGAACCCCCTGTGTTGAAACCTGTCTGTCAACCGCTAACCGACATTGTCAGGTTTACATACACGAGAATACAGGTGCTCGTACGGGGTTGTACCTGTCTAAACATAATCTTCGTGTCAACGTTTTGTATAGCGCACGTGAACAACGTTTTGCTTGGATTAACTAGTTGACAAATAATGTTCATTTTTCTTCTACTAGTTCTAAATAACATATACGTGCCTGACAGTGGGATGTCTAAATAACATATACGTGCCTGACAGTGGGATGTCTAAATAACATATACGTGCCTGACAGTGGGATGTCTAAATAACATATATGTGCCTGACAGTGGGATGTCTACATAACATATATGTGCCTGACAGTGGGATGTCTAAATAACATATACGTGCCTTACAGTGGGATTTCTAAATAACATATACGTGCTGACAGTGGGATGTCTAAATAACATATACGTGTCTGACAGTAGGATGTCTAAATAACATATACGTGCCTGACAGTGGGATGTCTAAATAACATATACGTGCCTGACAGTGGGATGTCTAAATGGTTAGAAATCTGCCTCTTTTTAGCACACCTTCTCAAACTCCCACAGAATCTTTCTTTTAGCAGGGCAATGGTCCTATATTTTCAGCAGGATTTAGTACAGAGAACTGACATGCGTTGTGTCGCCTTTTTATTTATGCGAATGCTCTCAAACATACGATGTCGGAGTTGGAAAATAATACATTCCGTATTTTTACCACTCCCGATGAACGTCTGTAACCATATCGCTAGTATAGTAGGCCAGCCGTACGAGAGAATCGATATGTACTCACTGCAGCAAATCTGAAATTCAACAGGCGAAACTTGAAACTAGATAATGAAGTAGTGAATGTCACTGAAAACACACACACATAATAGCACACTCAAATCGACGTTTAGGACAAAAGACTGCATCAAAACCGCATTCACAACATAATATGACGAGTAGTAACGACACTATTGATGTCCACGTTGACATGGCGGAATTATTTATGAAGTTCACATTAACGTCAGTATAATGATGAAGCTGGTGTGATGTTATCCATGTTATCTCTAGATTCTGGATCATGCCAGGAATGGTATAGACCACACACATAGCTCTCGAGTCAACTCCATCTCAGAAAATTAGTAACATATGAAATCTAAAACGTCCTAGAGGATAGCGAAACAGAATGCAACTCATGTCTGAATTTTCAGTGACTTAATGGTCATCAGAAAAATACAAGTGAGTTGTGTTTGTGAACAGTGGCTTGATGATAATCATCAGAAAAATACAAGTGGGTTGTATTTGTGAACAGTGGCTTGATTATCATCATCAGAAAATCATCTGAATGCCATGTACAGATATTTATTTTTCATTGTTATTAGACTATTATTATATTATTAGACTATTATTATTCCATCACTGTGCTACCAGTGCCAAACATGGACAATGACAGCTCAAGACAAAAGGAAAATAGTGACAACATAAATGACATGTCTACGAAGACTACTCGGAGTGTCATTAAGAGAATTAGAAACTATAACATCAGACAGATAACCAAAACAATACCAGTATTGGAACACATCAAAAGACAACAGATCAATTGGTTTTCACACACTTTCAGACTAGCAGCAGACAGCATGCCATAAATGGCCATGACACATAGACATAACTGCTATAAAGCCATAGGCAGACCATGTAAAATATGGATCACAGAAATCAAAGAAGCCACAGGAACAAGCTTACAAACATCACACAAGAATGCCATCTCCAGAGAACTCTTCCACCTCTGAAACCGCAAGGCAAAAAGGGCCACAGCGTATATATAGATAGATAGACAGACAGACAGAGTAGATTGGGATTAGATTAGATTAGATTATTAGATTAGATTAGACAGATTGATAGATAGACAGGCAGGCAGGCAGACAGACAGACAGACTTACAGATAGATAAACAGATATAGAAAAATATAAGCGGTTATTTGTGTTGTGGAACGTGGCTTTAAGTAGTGTGGAGGCTCAAGTTGAAATGGGTTAAATTAATTTTTGTACCTGGTCATTGGGGTGCTCTTGGCAATGGGGCAAATTAGAGGATAGTGAGCAGTGTTTCTTCTTAGCAGCGCGGCCGCTCACTTCGCCAACTGTATCCTATCCTAATTGACGAGAAGACACCTGATGTGAACGTAGTTGTCTGAGTATTATCATCATATGTACACTTCTACAAACAGCTAAGTGTGCCTCTTCAATATTTTACACAGGAAGACCCAAACAACAGTTCATAAACACTGCGGCATTGACGGCATTCTAGGATGTAATGTCTGTGGAAGTGAATAGAGAATTGGTATCATATTCTATTCGTCGTCTTCTTCTTCAGCGTTCATTCTCAAACTCCAGCTTGATCTCCCTTGTAGCAGGACCATTGTCCTAATAGATTTCCAGCAGGATGTAGTCCAGAGAATTTAAATGCGTTGTATCTCTTTTATATTTGCGCCAATGGCCCGACGTATCTGTTTTCGGCGGGATCTCCTATTCAGAAAGCATTTTGTGAGTTTAGTGATGATCCTTGTTATAGGTTGATCTATGTTATGCATTCAGTAGGTTGTCATTACTTTCTGAACGATCAGGATACCAAACTGCCTGCGATTGAAATAGAACCATGTACTTAGAATATCCAAGACGCCCTTACTACAGAACCTGACTGATGTAAATACATTAGATAAAAACATGAACCTGACATGAGATTTTTTTTAAATACACAAAAAAGTATTGCTCTTTGTTGTTCGTTTTTCCCTCCTGGTGAACTACGAAGTCACAACAGAAGTTATACTGCAAAAAGATTACATCAAACTACCTCATCTGCACTTTCAGTGAGGGCTTACTGTTGCAACATCCTGTGTTTATGGGGGATGTTTGGAAGCCACATGCACAAATTCAATTGTTCTTTTTTATGACATGTTTCATGTGCTCCCGTATCTGACCGAGAATGCACGCGGACGGAAGTGGGCTCTTCAGTTTCTGACATGTCATATAAACTAAACAGTTATCCAGACATGTATAATGGACCCCCCCCCCCCCACACTCTTAGTTCAATGATGTTTAATGATTTGATGCAGATTGGTCCCATATACTAGATTTGAAGATAATTGACGTCAACAAAATGTGGAAATTAAAAAGAAAATTTCTGTTTGTAAGTGATAATGAATACATGGAGATCATTCTATACCACATTTTTAACGGAGGTATCCTTAAGGATACGATGAGAGATTGCCGCCATTCTGCAGAGATCTTCTTCTTCTTAGTTTCAGAGGGAAACAATTCATCTGAAGAATTTATTATAAACATCCAGACAGATTTTTTATTTGGTAGCTAAGAAGAGTTCTCCTCAAAATGGTAGTGGTTTTTCATCATATCTTTAAGAATGCCTCCGCAGCTAAGGGGTTTCATTCGTTTCAGTACCTTTGCCAGTATTACGAGAAGCGATACCTTTGACCACGTTTGACCGAGAAAATGAACAGAAAATTTCAAAAATATTAGCCATGTAGATACAATTTTTTTCTATATGCATATTTCTTGTACTCAGAATACGGAAATAATAGTTTATAATATGGACGGTTTTCAAGAGAACAAGAGGCAGACTGTAGGATGCCACGAGCTGGACAGTCTGGATGTGACTTTGGGATTACACTAGCTGGACAGTCTAGATGTGACTGTGGGATGTCACTAGCTGAACAGACTAAATGTGACTATATGATACCACTAGCTGGACAGTCTAGATGTCACTGTAGAATGCCACTAGCTGGACAGTCTAGATGTGACTGTAGGATGCCACTAGCTGCACAGTCTAGATGTGACTAGGATGCCACTAGCTGGACAGTCTAGATGTGACTGTAGGATGCCACTAGCTGCACAGTCTAGATGCGACTATAGGATACCACGACCTGTACAGTCTAGAAGTGACTGTAGAATGCCACTAGCTGGACAGTCTTCTACTCCGGACAGGACTTTGCCAGACTTTCTTACAATCTTGTGGCATACTGAAGATAAAATTGTTGTTCCCTGCCAGCAGTCCAGGCATGGGTATTCAGCAGGCTTCAGCACAACGGAGATATTGGAATGAGGCAGCCAACTCTACAGTCTTCCTCCTTAGTTGCCTCGCATGACATACATAACAGGTAGCAGTGTTGCTATTCTTTGCCTCACAGTCGGAACCAGGCAACACGAGAACGAAGGAGGTTATAATTATTCATTAACTTATAGGAATTCTTACAGAAAATCATAATGTAGAATTTTGAGATGTACTGTACCACACAAATTGGCAGCATTGGTGGTGCTGCTGCTGCAGATAACCCGAGTAGGCAGCTAACAAAAACGTCCTAGAAGAAAGACAAGAGCTGCTGTCTCACAGACTTCTCCCACACATGTTTAGTGTTTAGGAAGGAAATTAAAGACAATCATATGACTTGTTAGTCACATTTGGACACACTGCAGTTATCTCATCTTAATCCCAGTTGAGCGTAGTCATTGTAATCGATGGATATGTAATCGAACTCCATGCCAGTTTGGAGAAGATCATAATGGAAGGGATGATGCCAGGGGGACGTACACGAGGCAGACCAAGAAGAAGATGGACGCAATACATCAAAGACCACCTGAACATGACAGTAACCGAAAAAGGAAGACTGACTCAAGATCGACGGAAGTTTCGAAAGGCTGTGATGACTGCTACATCCTGTTCAGTATATGCTACCTGATGTATCGACGAACGAAAAACAACATCAGCATACTGTGAGGAGAGGAGGTCAGTGTGCTTCCTCGTTGATTTTACCTTCTTCTACTGAAATTCGATGCACATTTGGACAGCTGGCTCAATTGGAGATAGACAGCCCCGGAAATTTAACATTTTGATTTATATGCCAGTTAAAGTCGGGGAGTTAAGAATAGTGACATTATTACCGGTCATGCGTGTCGTATAAGGCGATTAAGGATGTATTGCGAGTGGAGGTGACTGACCCATTCCATATATAGTCAAAATTACCCATAAACGACATTGACATCGAATGTGTCCGACCGACATGTGCAGATACTGTATCCAAGCTGTAGATTGTGACACGACACATTCTGTTCTCTGGACTATATCCTGCTTATATGCAGGAGTTTGAGAATGAACACAGAAAAAGAATGTGTACTATGATCACATAAAAACAACATAATCCATGAAAACCGACTCTTCAAATGTTTAACTCATCATTGATTTCAGTAAAACTTATTCTGAGCTGTCTTTATTAACGACTCAGTAGCTCCCGCGATCGCTTAGTGAATCTATTAGCCTCATGTAGTAGTTGCCAATCATCAAAGTTTACCTGTTTATGTATGGAACGGTTACCTTGTTCCCGTTCTGCATAACTGATGTTCTTCTGGCTTCTTCAATTTCGAGCGTTCTTGCTAGCATGTTATTTGGTTAGATGGCTTCAACTGGTTAATTTTTTTTTACTGTTTGTTAATGTTATATAATTTATTACTTGTCTGGGTCAGAGGTGATACTTGTAACCTTTTTTTTCCACATCGGGGAATGTGCATTCTATCGGTCTGACTTATCGCATGGTGGGTGACCCGTTCAGAGTTGCTGTAACTGCATACGTCAGTGTTCCTGTTATATATATGTCACTCTCAATGTATTTCACAAGATCAATGTGAGATGTTCAGAAAATGATGTCAGAGATGGGTAGTCACTTGATTGGTTGTTGTGGAGAGTAACAAGACAACAAATCAGAATAAGGTGGTACGTGCTTCGACCTTGTCAATAGAACATTATATATGTCGTTGTAAGGGTTTCAAGAAACTTCAGATCACGTGATCCAGAACAGAGTCGCTATTCATGTTTTAGAGTTGTGCAGCTGCTTCAGTCTGGCTGTCTGTACCGGGTGGTGTGTGCCTGAAATATTTCATTCTTCCCAATGTCTGCCCCTGACATAACCTCCCATTAAAGACAGGATCAGACTGTTCAGGGTCTTAGCTGAGCAGCAAGACCAGACATTGTACTAGAATATAACAATCTCAAAAAGAATTTCTGTTTCCTCGTCGTTAATTTGCATACTTGAACATGTCATTAAGACACACGTTTTCATTGTTCTTTAATTATAAAATCAGGGTGCTGCACATTTTATTTACATATTTGTATCTTTGCATAACTTAATTTTACTTGCCTGGTACATGTACAGACTCTTTGTTAAACACTATTTGTTTTTTGTCTGTTTCCTCTTGTGCTGATTTTTATTTGCTTATCTTTTCACATTGACTTTATTTTGAAGAATTGTTTTAAATCGATAATTGATGGGACTGCAGTAAATCTATTTACCCATATTGTGTGACTAAATGCTGGACATACTAAATATGACTGTACGATGTCATAAGCTGGACAGTTTCACAAGCTGGACATACTAAATGTGACTGTACGATGTCATAAGCTGGACAGTCTCACAAGCTGGACATACTAAATGTGACTGTACGATGTCATAAGATGGAAGTCTCACAAGCTGGACATACTAAATGTGACTGTACGATGTCATAAGCTGGACAGTCTCACAAGCTGGACATACTAAATGTGACTGTACGATGTCATAAGCTGGACAGTCTCACAAGCTGGACATATTAAATGTGACTAGGATGCCCGAAGGGACGCTTTCAAGAACCTTCGAAATCTAAGAAGCCAGAAAAATAGAAGCCATGCAAAACGGGAACTAGCTAACCGTCCCATACATAAAGGAAAACACAAAGTGCACAACTGTGGAGAAAGACGTGCAGGCTTCGGTCGGTGAGAATGCCAAAGAGGGGGATGTGATTATATACACTGATGGATTTGTGATTAGACATGTTCGCAGTGCTTGAGCCTTCACAGCTCAGTCAATATAAAGGGCTTGCCGTGGGCGCCGGGTTGGGACCTCGCTATGCTTGTCTGTTCATGTGACGTCTTGAACATCTAGTTTGGTCGACCTAATATGGCCCGTTCCCATCTCTTTTCCACAGATACATTGACGATGTATCACCGACATGCCCGAAGTGGAATTGTATCGCTTCATCAACTTCATCGACGGTCTGAACCCTGCTATTCAATTTAAATCTAACATCTCCACTACCTCAGTCAACTTCCTTGACATCATTGCCACCATTCATCCCCCTTACCGTAGTACATCCGTTACTATAAACATACTGATGCACATGGCTTTCTGCTCTACACTTCTTCTCATCCTCCCGCTTGTCGCAACTCTCTGCCGTACTCCCAGCTTCGTCGCTTATGTAGCGATTACGACGATTTTCTCGACTAGTCCTCTGAGATGATTGAGTGTTTCCGTAGACGATCGTTCCCTAACAGCATTCTTGGCTCCGTTTGCGCCAGTTGTCTCGCCTCGATACCTTGACTAACTCTCATGGCTCTTCCTCCTCCTCTGATAGGGTTAAATTTGTTCTTATCTTTCATCCCCAAAACTCTTCTGTTCGACGCATCCTGCTCAAACATTATTCTCTTCTCTAGTCTGATCCTGACACCCGTGCCGCTTTCCATGACTTACCTCTGGTGGCGTATAGGCGCGACAAGGGTCTGAGGGATATCTTGGTCCATGACCACTTTGGGTTTTCTGTTCCCGATCATTTTGGCACTGTATGTTGCTCACATGGCCGTTGCTATACATGTCCTTGTGTGGTCCAGGTGCACTCCCTTTCATTTCCCGGGGCCACTTTCTCCATCTATGGGGCCTGTGCATGTGAATTTCGTAATGTTATTTACGTGATCATATGTGGACGCTGCGGCAGACAGTACATCGGAGAAAGCGGCTTAAGATTGAACTATCGCTTTTGTGGCCATCTTCGTACCATTGGGCACAGAACACCTGCTCCTGTGGCCACAGACTTCAACGGATATGGTCATCATGGTGCTCTTGATGTTCAGGTCACTGCCATGGGATTCTGCACCACCGGAGGTGGATCTAGGTGCGCTCTAGAAAATCGTATTATTTTTTAATTGGGTACCCTCGGGCCTTTTGGACTCAATTCCGACCACTCTTTTGTCTAGTACTGGGTTGATGCGGTCTTGGTCTTTATTTATTTTGTTCCGTCACTTAAGTTATATTTTTGTTCGTTTCGTTTCCACATATATTTACGTTTTTCCTGTCTTTCCGGCATCTCATTTCCATATTTACGTTGGATATGTTTGTGTGTCATAATAATTTCCATTCGTCATATCTTGATGTGTTGTGCATTTCTTGATAAAGACCTTTTGGTCGAAACGTTTAATATGTTTTGTGTATTGCAATTTGTATGTTTTCTTGTGTGCAAGTTTGCAATGATAATGATCCAACGACTAACTAACTAAGTAATCAGTTTTACAGGTTACTGAACAGACTGAGTCGAAGTTTCGACCAAATATCTTTATTAAGAAAAAGGTATAAGAGAAACAGAAAATAAATAATAGAATAATAAACATTATAACACACGAAAAAAAAACAAATGTATTATCTGTGGTTATTTCCTATAGATCTAATTTTATGCAGTGATATCGCACTGGAAGCCGAATATAGTCCAAGTAATTTATCTTCAGTTATAAATTGAACTCATACTTACAGGACTTGGAAGCTAGTACAGAAACCACTGCTCTGCCGATGATCCCAGTTGATGTTTTTTTTGATAGCATATAACTCCTACTATTCAAGAAACAACTATGAATCATAATGTTTTTACTGCAGTGATTTTCAAGGTAACACATTATTTTAGTAGGTTGCCATTGATGTTTTAACAGTGCGAATGTACAATAGTCTACAGCTAAGATTGGACATAATGCATTGGCCGTCAAGACGTGATCTGTGCCTCGTCACTACAGAGCCGGACATTTATATGTTTTTATTTGTTCGCTAGATGTCTATCACAGTCAGACAAGTGTTATAGATGAGCTAGCCGGTTGTCTTGATTTGTTTTCATAAAACGCTTGTTGCGAGGTTTACTGGGCCGTTATGTCTTCTGAGTTTCTCATGCTGGGGATAATTCTGCAGGATATGTTCAGAAATCTGTTCTTCTGTTCCACAAGTACATAGTGGTGTATCATCCTGTACATCTGTTTATTCAGTCTGCTATGCCATGTCCCCATGTGTAATATAGCGACCTGTCCTTGCAATCTACATAGTGGTAGGTATCTATCTTCACATTATTTTAATTTCGGTTGGTTTGATAGCTCATTTCTTTTCCTGCTATAAGAGTTCATTGTCTTCTTGCATATATTCTCCTTCCCTTTTCTCAAGCTTATATGCACTTTAATTTTCAGGAACACCATTGACTATAATAGTAATAATACCCATAACCAATCAGGGTCGTTGGGGGTCACACAATGGAGACATCAGCACAAAAAATGTCCTCCAAACATCTCTGTGCTCTTCATGGCTGAGGAGTGTAGAAAAATCATGCACAAACCATTAATTGATGTTGTTAATTCATAATTTTTTCATGGACCCTTTTTTTTTCTTTCATCCTCGACTGTCCTTTGCAAAATTATTTTGAAAGTGCGCTGTGTCTCGTTACATGTCGAAACTAAGCACGTTCAACAATGTCACAAGTGGTTGTTGATAACTGCAAATTTATTTATTTTTCTGGTGAACGAATAGGCCTATATTTGTTTTGTGTTCTATACAACTAATTCTTAACCAAAGTCTGTATCACTTGTTTTCAAGACTGAATCTTTCTTTTTGTGAATGTATTGAGTGTCCAGCTTTCATATCCGTATATAAGTATAATTAGCACTAGCGATCTGGATAGATTTTACCTTTACCGTAATACTGATCTTACTTTTCTAAATCATATTCAGCCTTGTCATGGCAGTTATTGCCATTTCGAGTCTTAATTTAATTTTATATCTCGAGTTTCCATCCTCACATATTTGGGACTAGAAATATTTGAAGGTAGTAACTTCTTAAAGTTTATTACCGTTTAAGCGGATGTTCGTGGGATTTTGCTTGACATCACTAGTAACCAATAGCTTGTTTTTATCAATGCTAATTTCCATTCTATATTTCTGATTAACGTCTTCCATCTTTGAGGTGAGTTCCTGGAGTTCTTATTCGGAATCAGCCAAGAGGAATAACACAAATTACACAGTGGTCTACCGCCAATAGTTATTGATGTTTGGTGATCTTGTAGTGCCTCATGCATTATATATAAAGATACATGTTAAAAAGTACCTGGGAAAGCATGCAACCTTGACACACTCCTATATCCCTCTTGAAAATATCACCATTACCATTATTTACTAAAATAGCACTATGGCATATTTTTACAGCGTTTCAATAACTTCTATAATGTTTGTGTCAAAGTTATATTGTCTCAGTATCTGCCATAAACCATGGTGACACACATGATGAAATGCCTTTGTTAAATAAATGCAATTATGATACAAATTACGTTGATATACATATTTTTCTATCAATGTTGTAGGTGAAAAAAATGTTATATGGTACTTCTGTTTTGCCTGTTCTTTCGCTAATAATTTCTCTGACTTAACCTGTATTCTGTTAATAAGAACTTTAGCGTCACCTTACTAGAATAGGTGATTATATTAATAGTTCTGTATTGTTTATATATATATATATATATATATATATATATATATATATATATATATATATATATATATATATATATATATATATATATATATATATATATATATATATATATATGGCGATGAATACACCCCTCTTTTTTGTCGTGCTGTTCAATGTGTTTCTCAGGTGCGGGAGTTTACCATCTTTGAGAGCCAACAGGGCAGATTCTGTGAAGATGACCAAAAGTTGATTCTCAGAATTTATACAAAGATCATATCGGCAACATGTTATATTTTTTGAACTTCAGCAGTGTAGTTGGAGCAAAACTTTTCTGTAGGGATAGAAAAGTTCTATCGCACTTGCCTTATCTTTAACACCACATTCTCTAATTTTAAATCTATAGATTAAGTTTCAACGTAAAACAATTACATTTAACCTAGATTAAAGCCATCAAATTCACCTCAACATAAACCAATCACATTCATCTTAATCTAAACCTATCACATTTCCAGTAACCTAAACTCATCACAGTCACCTCATCTTAAACTCATCACATTCACCACTACTTATATCATCACATTCACGTCAATTTAAACATACTTCAACTTAAAATTCACCTCAAAATTTAATGATGTCAACATTCAATTATCAACATTCACCATAATGGCCAATTGCACCATTAAATTCTCACCAAAGTTAAGATATTATAATCACATTTACTTCAAGTGCAATTTGATCACATAAACATTCAAGTCCAACTTTAGCACGTTCACCTTAACAGTACCACTCTCACCTGAACCACACAATATTAATCGCTGCTTCACAATATTCACTTCCGTTTGGGCTTCAGTAAATTAACCGCAGCAATACGACATTCACCTCAAATTCACTACATTCACAACCTAAGCACATTCATTATAAGATAATACTGTTATGAAACGGAACAATATTCTTCTTGAGAAAGATCTAACGTTCCAAAACGTTGAATACGTTCGAAATGTCTTGTGTATTGTCATTTGTATATTTTCGTGTTTACACCTCATAACCCCTTAATCTTAGTGATAATCAGTCTATTGTGTTCAAGCGAAACATTAAAAACCTGTGTTCTACGTAAGTACTACACACATTCATATACACTTCATTATACTCATTAGCTGCACATTTGTCTCAATTTCGCTTTAATTACAACATTCCTACATTCAATACAACTTTACTACATTCACTACAACATTACTATATTCAATACATCTTCACTATATTCAATACTATTTATCAACTACTTCACAGTATTGATTACATCTTCACTACGTTCGCTACAATTTCACTACATTCACTACAACTTCACAACTTCCCTACATTCACTATAACAATTTCACGGCATTAATTACAAATTCACAACAACTTAACTACATTCGCTACAACTTCACAATAACTTCAATATATTCACTACAACTTCACTATATTCACAACAACTTCCCTACATTGATTATAACAATTTCACTGCATTCATAATAACTACACTATATTCACTACAACTTCATTACAATCACTACGACTTCAATATATTTATAGCATTCGCTATAATTTCAACACACTCACCTCAACTTCACCACATTCACTTCAACACATTCTCTACAACGTCAACACATCCACTTCAACATCACCACATTCACTTCAACATACCCACTGCTTCTTGACAATATGACATTCTCATCTCCACACACCGTTCTCAACTTGACTGCCACTCCACGCTTATTATTACAACCACCATAATGAAGAATATAGTTTCTTCACGAGTTTTCCAGCCACTACTAACTTGTAAGATATCAAACCCTTAGAAAATATCGGAACGATTAAATCAACAATATACCCTGACATGAACAATACAACAAGAAACAAAAGAGCCCCTATTGCAGACTTTCCTGGAATATCACATTGTGGTAATGTATTATCTTGAAGCAAGTTTAATTGACCCATCATTTAGCCTATTATTTCTTAAATGTCTGTCTGTTGATAAGCGTCTCTATTGTTTACTCACAATTGTTCCTGGTGAAGTCGTCCCTCCTTTTGTGTGCTATTTTACCGTAGAAAAAGTGATGCGCAAACAATTTTCATTCTCAATTTATGGAGGCAAGTTGAAACGCTTCAAAATGAGCAACCTTTGAAAGTGAGATACTCTTGAGGTAATTCTCCCCACCTAATATATATCCGGCTCTCTGAGCTCAGTTTTCTCTCTCCCTCAGACTCGTCCTCTATCAGATTGTAGCCTACATTATAATGTCATACTACGTAAAATATGTATGAAAACTCGAATTTGGATGATATGCAAGCAACGTAGGTGTACCACAACTCGATACATGGGATGTATCGCCCCAAGTCTAAATCTACTCTGCGACCTTTCATATACCTCAAGCAGGTTCTAAAATGATAAATTTTCTAGTATCCGAGGGTACAAGTGGTAATGAACGTCTAATTACACTAGATAAAACCATTACAGCGGAAAATATCATACGAGATAGACGTAGTCGACCTAAGTTCAATGCACTGCTTATTAGTTCCTCGAAAACTGTTACGCCGAGATATAGTTTGACCTGCAAAATCCAAGTGCATAATGGGTGGTACATCGTTATGACGTAGATTTGATAAGTCGCCTGAACACATACAGTTATCTCGCTCCCACATTATCTAGTGATTTGAACCAATGATACGATTTGGAAGATGTTGTCACCATGCTTCGTTCACGTCAACAAATACTACAACATTGTACGGTGTATCTATCTTCTATTACTCGTATTTCCTGAGAGAAATGGATGAGGGTCAGTTCCATTTTAAAAAAGAGGTTATGAAACATCAGTAGAAATCATTTGTCAGTATATCAATGAATCAAGTGCCATGCCGAAATGTGTGTGCGATCATGTTTCTCAACAACATAGTTGTTGTTACAAGTTGTTGTAACACTTGTTGTTAACTTGTTGTTAGCAAATTCAGTTACTGACATTCTCCATTGCCATGACGACAGCGCACAAACAGCTTATTATTTTGTCTTCCCCTGCCAGTTCTCACCTGATATTTCTGGTGGTCATTAAATGTTCAAGTTTTACTTCTCATATCACAGAACCAATTAATATTGGCCACGTCTTTTAATTTATGCAATGATTTGTCTCTTTAAATAAATTTTCTGATGACCACTGTTATTTTTCTTAGTTTCTCATATTATTTTCATCGATCTACTTAAAAACCCATATCCTGTATTATCGACTTATCTTATATCATTTTATATAGGTTGATAACATTTTTGAGGTGTTTGACATTCAAACACATGCGAAGTTAATTTATCCTGTTTACGCTTTTAAAACTTAGTCGTTAGATCATTTTCATGACACTCCAGACAAGTACATAGATGCTACAATCACATATTCAGCTTCTCCTTCAGCATATGGTAACATATGCTCCAGTTTTGTATTAGTTCATAAATCTTTTGATTTCTATATGCAGCTCGTTTCTTGCAACATCATGCTTCGTCTCCGGGTTATTTTTTTCTAGGCATAGATATTTAATAGCTAGAACCAACATGCAAGCTAAACTAAAAAACCTCTTAACTACCAATATAAGAGAACAATACAAACAAATAACCGTAGAAGAATTAAAAAAAGCTACCAATAGCTAACAAGTAGATTGAAGAATAATGAGAATAGTCAAGAAACCTATAATGCAAATAGCGGGAGAAACATGTGGATACATGAAACATGAAAGTAGAAAAACCAAAGTAATATCATGGTGGAACAAGGAAATCAAATGTACCATAACAAATAAGAAATCAAAATTCAAGAAATGTGCTACAAGCAAATTACAAGAAGATTATATTGATTACAGGTCAGTTAAATCAATAACAACGAAATGGGTAAAGATACCAAAACAAAAGCTTGGCGAGTTATGGCGAATCATTAAATCATCATCATCATCACTTTATATATTCTGTCTAGAACGTTGCTTTACAATTGATATCCTGTACCCGAGTCTATCCTGTGTCTTCTTCTTCTTCAGCGTTCATTCTCAAACTCCCACTGGATATCTCTTGTAGCAGGACCATGGTCCTATTAGATTTCCAGGAGGATGTAATCCAGAGAATGGAAATGTGTTGTGTCGCCGTTTTATTTGCGCCAATGGCCCGACACATCCGTCTTCGGCGGTATCCTGTGTCAATCTGCCTGCCTCCTCCAATGATATCTTCATACATCTTTGTCGTCTGTCCATCTCCTTCTATGGCTTCCTCTTCTACTTCCCGGAATTCTGCCCTTAATATGCTGAATTCAGGCTATCCTTTGCAAATATCTAGGCACACCCCGTAGGTGAATCATATTATACAGAGTATAACCAATCAGCAAAGACATTCTAAATGAAAATTAAGAACATGAGAAACAGGGAAGATAAATATGAGCCAACCGAAATATAAATGATGAAAATGGAAAGGCAATCAATGACCCGAAAAGAATCAATGAAAAGTGACAACGGTATTTTAAAGAATTGCTAAATCTAAAAGTGGAGGGAAGACAATATAGTAAACAATATAACGGAAAAATTAGAACCAAGCATATTGCTAGAAGAAATAGAAAATTTAATACAAGCAGTTCCATCAAACACTGCCCAGCACCCGATAACATACAAGTCGATTTAATCAAAGCAGCAACAGATATAGGTATAAAATGGTTACATGGGCTGTTTAATATAATATGGAATACACAAGAAGCACAATGAGGCTGAAAAAAACCTGCAATAATATCTATTTGGAAGAAAATATGCAGAAAAAGATATTGTACAAAATACAGAATAATTTCACTTCTAAGCTACACTGGGAACATTTTTAACATAATTTAGAAAGAAGACTACGAACATTCATTGAACAGCAGATTAACAGCGCACAAGTGGGATTCCGTAAGAATAAGAGCTGTATAGATGCCATGTTTGCACTTAGACAACTGACAGAAAAAAAACCCCAATAAAATCAACCAAAATTTGTATATCATGTTTGTCGACCAAAAAAAAAAAAACCTTCGACAGACGGACAACTATGGAAAATTCTATTAAAATATGGTAATCAACACCTAATCAACTTGTGCAAAAGTAGCTGCACAGGTAGCCAATGTGCAGTTAGAGTGTAAGCTTTCAGACAAACTCCATTGTGTTCTAACTCTCTTGCTTTTCATTTCATATATCTACTGTATATGTAAAACTGCCAGCACTAATGAAGAAGACAATATAAACAACCTCCTGAGCGAGCTTGTAGACGATCAAGCAATAATATCAGTATAAGAAGAACAACATCTAAATTGGCTTCATACAACATGTATGGACTTTAACATGAAGATAAACACACAGGAAAAAACCGAGGTAATGTCAGTCGCAAAAATAGTAAGAAATGCTACACTTTTCATCGATGAACAACTTAAACAGGTGAAAGAACTCACTTATCTTGATTGTATCAAAGGAAAATCAAATTATGAAAAATAGGACAATCAAATAGGAAAAATAGGACAATCAAATAGGAAAAAACCGCAAAGAAATCCAACATAAATGCAGTATAGCATACCATATCTTAAGGCAGATATCTCATAATTTTAAAGACAAACATGAGAACATTAACACCAAATCCAAACTATATATAACCATCATCATACCAGCAATAAGCTACCAATGTTAAACATGGACACTAACAGCAAAAACCAAAAAACACAATGTGTTACAACAGAAATAACTTGTCTACATAGAATTCTCGGAGTAATAATAAGAGACATATTCAGAAATGAAGACATCAGAAGACTAACAAACATATTGCCAACCCTGGATTACAATAGATTAAGTTATTTTCGCTTGCTACCAGACTAATATAGTGCCCAAATAGAATTGATAGTGCCCTTTAAAAAAAGCATCTCTATACAGGCACAATAGATACAGAATCAAGGGGAAGGCCATGCAAAATATCGCTTAAAGAAATCAAAGATTTCACAAAAACATGAAACACAAAAATGCCGTTTCCAGATAACCCTTCTACCTCTGACTCTGCGAGGCTTATAAGGATATACGGCGAAATGAAAGAGATATGGAAGAAGAAATACACCCCCATGTTTTCCAATTGGTTTCTTCATGATTGCATACAAAATATTAACACGCTCCATTGAACTGTCACTGTGGTCACGCTGGCAAACCTGTCAGTAGGTAGTTAATGAGTTTGCCTCTCTTTTGGAGAGAAGTGCTCTTTCAATCAATGGACAAAGTCCAATTATGTTATTTATCAGGACACACTACCATAAAATATTAGAGGTAACAAAGACCCCAAGTATAAGAGGTCTAGCACGTCTGTCTGTTGTTTCACTTCCCTTAACACTCCCGTGTCAGGTACTCAAATGAAGGTAACTCCTATTAACAAATATTTCGTCACCGACTCAAGCTACTGGTTGGGTAGATCCTATCTGAATCTTTCGAAGCATGCTCATAGAATCAGTAAGAAAATGGACACCTGCAACATTCTGGGACTCCAACCTTATCATAGCCATATCACTCTCATCACCTCCATTCTCAGACTATTAGTTGTTGTATAGAAAGCATCACTTTCTTTTTTAATACTTTAGATTGAGCCGTGTGTGAATGCACAATCACTGCGTATGTTCTGAAACCACAGACCCGTCAGCATAGACAACAATATTTTCATCTGATTCTTGATTAGAAACTAGCTTCATAGCACGTGGGGCATTCCAATAAGTGCTCCGTCCTCCTTTCCAGCAGCCATCTCATTGTGTGTCCACTCAGAGTCCCTGTCAGGTGTTGATTACATAATCTTTGGGGTCTTCCAAATTTTCTTTTCATTTGAGGAATTATCACTGATTAGAACCTGAACTTCTTAATCAATATGCATTGCAATGCTACTGTCGTGTTTTCTGGAACGTGTGATTACCATTTCAATGGAAGTTATAACATTGTTAGATCTACTTTCCCACTCTTCTCCAAATTATATCTCCCATAATATGCATACTCTAATAATACTACCCTGCCTTGTCAAGATATTACCTCTCCCTTTTAAATAGGGTTCCTTTGGCTGTTTCAATATTATCGTGTAGTGGATGGTTGTTGTCAGTACAGGTGCGCATGTATGAACGAACACGGCAAATATCCGCTATTTTCATCATGGTAGTATAGTATAATCCAGCAAGAAGCTCGCTGCTACTATTTCTGTATCTCTGGGGTCATCAGTAATGATACCCATCGCTTTATTCTGTATCCTATCAAGTCCATCAATCTGCATTGGGCTAATGGTCACGATAGCCAATAATTCTGTACCAGAGACAGAACTAGTACTTGATATAACATGAGTTAAGTCTTTCTAGTCGAAGCATTTTCTCGCATATTACATCGTTCTGTGACACCAGCTACTCCTTATACATAGTAATAAAAAGAAGAAAAAGACAAGGATGTATTTTATCACCCTGTCTATTTAACATCTACGCAGATAACATTTTAAACATATAGAAGGAATGCCAAGAATCAAGATCAGGGGCAAAATAATAAACAACCTGCGATATGCAGATGCCACTGTCCTTTCAGCAGAAAGTGAACCGGAACTACAAACCGTAATAGATCATGTCAATAAGTCAAGTAAAGAATATCGACTCCATATAAATATTGAATAAAAAAAACCCAAAAGCAAACTCGCAGAAGAACAGGTTTAGCACCTGTTAAATATTAGACATACACATATTTGGAGAGATACTGCAACAAGTAGAACATTACCGATGACGGAAATATAATCACAATATTCTTGTTGTTACTGACTCGCATGTATGAACGAACACGGCAAATATCCGCTCTTTGCATCACAGTAGAATAATCCAGCAAGAAGCGCACTGCCACTATTTCTGTATCTTTGGGGCATCAAGAATGATACCTATCGCTTTAGTCAGTATCTTGTCAAGTCCATAAATCTGCTGTCCATCAATAAATATGCAATCAATAGGGAGCCGCGTTAGCGCAGTGGTTAGAGCACTGTCATCGCAGATGAGTGGTCCTGGCTTCATTCCCCAGTTGAGACGGAAATGTTTTTCAGATCGCAACGGCTCCCGGGTCGACTCAGCCTTAAATGGCTGTACAGCCTTAAATGAAGTAAAGACTGCGAGGGAGAGAAGATGGTTACCGCTCTCATTTGCAGAGCCTCTGAAATTTGAGATCGCTAAGATCTCACACCCCTACAGCATTAATAAATGCTATGAGTTACTTTACTTTATGCAATCAAACATACACATATTTGGAAACATACACATATTTGGAGAGATACTTCAACAAGTAGAACATTACCAATATCTCGGGCATATAATCACAATTGATGGTAGATGTGAAACAGAAGTTAAAAAGAGAATAGAAATAGCTAAAAGTACTTTCAATGACATCAGGAAAATATTGACATCTAAACAAATTACAAACAAGCTACAAATGAGAATTGTAAAATTCTACATCTATTCCATATTAACATATGGCCCAGAAATCTGTACAATGAGCAAAAAACTAGAAGGAAAAATTGATGCCTTTGTGATGTCAGTATATTGAAGCACGGGAATAGTTTAATGGAAAGAAAATAAAACGAAAAAGACGTTATAACAAATCTTCGTAGGAAAAAAGAATTATTAAATAAAGATTTAAAAAAAGTATTTTGGACATATTAAAAGACATGAAACGACATTGCTGAAGACCTTACTAGAGGTTAGAGTCGATAGAAGACGTGCAAGAAGTAGGCAAAGATACAAGTAGAAAAGTGGCATCACGAGTTGAACATGTTACAGTCTAGCAGAGTGCATCCTCATAGCAAGAGACATGATGTTGGATGTCCGTTGCAGCTAACCTTCGTTTCTGAGACGGCACTTAATGATGATATTCTACTTAGATTGGTACGTTAGCCTCTAGTTTGTTTTCCTGCATCTCTGTTAATCATTAGTGACACTCCACTTTACCTATTTTCATGTATAGTTCATTAATCAAATGTTATGGCAAGCCAACAAGTTATCAAATTGAGAAATAGAATTACTTGTCATCTTAAAAGGTGACTATCTCCCGGTGATGGCCACTAGTATGTATTAGCAGAAACTGATGACATCTGGATATTTTCTTTATTTGTTATATGCGTTTCAGATAGTTGGCTGTTTTATGGATACTCTGAAATGCTCATAATTCTGGGCGTTGTGACTTGCGCTAACTTGTTAACTCACTAGATGCATTGTAGGTTTGCTTGCTTTGTTTTAGATACTAAGGAATTAAGAACAACAGACACGTCATAATCCGTTTTTGCAACTTAGAAAGGGGGGGGGAGATTTATGTCATACCCAGATCACAACTCTCATCAGTGAGCAATCCTTTGATAAGAAGCCACTTACTCAAAGAGTCTAGAACACAACTCTCAGCAGTGTGCAATCCTTTGATAAGAAGCCACCTACTCAACGAGTCTAGAACACAACTCTCAGCAGTGTGCAATCCTTTGATAAGAAGCCACCTACTCAAAGAGTCTAGAACACAACTCACAGCAGTGTGCAATACTTTGATAAGAAGCCACCTACTCAAAGAGGGTCAAAACAAAATTGTACAGATGATAATTTTAGGGATTAAAAACAGGTGACTGCAGTCTCATAGCACATCATACCATACGGATGAGAGGTGTATCCTGCCTAACAGTACTAGACAAAAGAGTATACAAAAAAATTCGTGAGGAAGAGATGGTACAAATATGCATGTTAGAACTTGAAATATATTCTAGTAATGAAGAAGTTGTAAAGAGACATGACGCTATTGAAAAAAAAGCGATAGAAATAATGAATGAATGCTGGCCGACAAGAGATTTATAGAGCTACGGTTAATATGGATACATCAAGAGATATACAAATAATAGTTTGTTAGAATGTACCACCATGGGTAGAGACATCAAATGATAGAGATCCATTACAGTCAGTCGTCGATGCGGAGAGGGTACCTGATTTGATTTGATCTGATACCCGTGTTTTTACCCACACCCACATACGCGCGTCTCCTTTGTATTTGGACGGCCGTACCAAAAGTGTTCTAAAAGCCTTAGTTGGAAGGTAACGTGCTACGTGTGATGCTGGTCTCTCTCTCTTATGTCATTACAGTTGTGTACAAATGATGTAAAATATCAATAGCTTCCAACAGCAGCTGTAACCATTTGTTGTCAAGTGCATTCATTTGTATTGTAAATAAGTCTATATTACTGGTCATGTTCTCTTAGAAGCATCACTCGGTATTAATTCAACAGTATGTCTTTGTATATTCTGATTGTAAAAAAAAAATAATCAAAAACAAGTTTGACACGCTAAAAGAAGCACATCTATATGAGGTTGATGTTTCAAACAAAGTGTCTTCAACATGTGTCGAGAATGGGTACTGGTGCTTAAATTGGATAATTTTGTCTACCAGGTTGTATATATTAGGAAAATCTTACTTTTGACCTGAAAAATTAGGGTGGGGGGAAAAAATAGCAGAAAATTAACACAATACAAGTTCTTAATAGTCCAGGCCAGACATAAAGAGGTAATCTACATGATTAAGTTAAGACCGTCTGTACAGACGCAACATGTTTTCCATTAGAAGTATTATTTTACACATCGCAAACCCTATGACTTTACTGATCTTGGCTGACTCAAAATGTGTTGCTATAATTTGGCTTCTTACTTGAGCTCCGCAAGGGCACATACACTTGTTTTCATATATGCTTACATCATTGTCTCGAGGACAACGACACTAGTTTTCATCTATGCTTACTTCATCACCTGGAGGACAAGGACACTAGTTTTCATCTATCCTTACTTCATCACCTGGAGGACAAGGACACTAGTTTTCATCTATCCTTACTTCATCATCTGGAGGACAAGGATACTAGTTTTCATCTATCCTTACTTCATCATCTGGAGGACAAGAACACTAGTTTTCATCTTTCCTTACTTCATCATCTCTACTAAAACATCTTCGACCTAATGTTATCAAATTACCCACATATTTGACGTCTGTAAAACATCTTCCATCTAATGTTATCAAATTACCCACATATTTGACGTCTGTAAAACATCTTCCATCTAATGTTATCAAATTACGCACATATTTGACGTCTGTAAAACATCTTCGATCTAATGTTATCAAATTACGCACATATTTGACGTCTGTAAAACATCTTTCATCTAATGTTATCAAATTACGCACATATTTGACGTCTGTAAAACATCTTCGATCTAATGTTATCAAATTACGCACATATTTGACGTCTGTAAAACATCTTCCATCTAATGTTATCAAATTACGCACATATTTGACGTCTGTAAAACATCTTTCATCTAATGTTATCAAATTACCCACATATTAGAAATATATGCCCATAAAATATATACAGCTACGGAGTGTATTTTTTTAAGCCAGTAGTAAATGAATTTGAAGTACACGCATAAATATTTTACTTTTCAATCGCATTAGATGTTAACCCTTCTTAAAATATATCTTTTTATCTTTTCAAAGCTTCTGGATTTACTCTCAACCTTCATTATTTTTTATCATTCATTTTGCAGGTCAGAGAGTGTCAAGGCTTCACCTGTCACATTTAAATACATTTCCTTAAAGATCTGCACCAGATCAAATGTTATGATCTGTTAGTTTATACTCTTACTACACTTAACCTTATTTTAATTTTATTTAAATATATATAAAGAGTTCACGGTACATGGTACCTTTTTGTCTTATTGCCGTATCAGCTCTATACAAATGTGTAAAGGTCGGTATGGTCTCAATGCTCTTTTAAAATCAGTGAAATGGAAAAGCCATTTTTTATTGATGGCGCATTTAGATTGATCCAAATTGATATAGCATTATAAATATAAATGCAACATATTTGTAAATGTCTCTATGGTTTGAGATCATACCTGCTGTTTACACATAGTGCAGAAATACAGACGAACTTCCATTAAATGATATCAAGCTTTAACTGTCACAAAAACTCCTACAGAATATCCCGTGGAGATACAATAAGGCAGTTGATGGTATATTAATCCGTCTTCTGGCATCTCCTGCAGTTCTGCTTATTTTCAAGAGTATTGACATTTCTTTTCCATTGGAATTAATCAACATGAGATAGGGTTATTGATAATGGGCAAGGCCCTTTCTACACAAAATCTGCCCGTTTAAGCAGTCATTTGTGAAATGCAAGTGATTATGTATTTCGTCAATTTACACAAGCTTGCTTCCTGACCATCGATAAAGATGCGAAAGGCCATCACATCAAAACTGTCACACGTCCATAATCACTCAATATCTATACACACTGCCAGCTCCGAAAAAAAAGATTGTTGTTGTTCGTCCATCACAAGTGATGATGGCTCTTTGTTACATCAACTTTATGAAAATCAGAGTTATGCTGTTGACTATTAGTTCATAGATGACTAGTAAGCCATATTCTAACCGAAAATGTCCTTGACTATGAGTTCATAGATGGCTAGTAAGCCATATTCTGACCGAAAATGTCTTTGGACATTTCCGGCATGGATGACTAATGTAGATGAGTTTTTTTTAATCTACCCGTGACTTTCTAGCAACTCTTCGCTGTTGATGGCTGCATTTCTTTTCTTTTCACAAGATGCTTCGTCTTTTGTGAATATAGAGGGCTATTTTGTGCAAATTCCTCGAACGTCTTGATCTATTTCAAAGGCTTTCACCGAGTTCTTTAACGAGTCCTTGTAGTGCTTTCTTTGGTTACATTGAGAACGTTTTCTCATCTGCAACTCACCATAGAGAATTTTCTTTGACAGGCGATGATCTGACATAAGTAGCACATGCCCATCCAACGAATCTGTTTCTGCATCAGAATAGTATCAATGCTAGGGATACTAGATCTTCCACGGACAGTGGTATCTGAAATATTTTCATACCATGTGATGTTTATAACGTTTCTTAGATACGTTGTGTGAACTTGATTAAATTACCGAAAAAGATCTGCAAGCTATCATGGACATGTTTTCTACAGCTTGTGATATGTTTGGCCTGACCATCAACACCAAGAAAGCGGAGATAATGTTTCAACCATCTCCCAGTGAACAGTATCACCAACCAGTTATCAAGGTCAATAGCAATTGTCTAATACAGGTCGACAGATTCACTTATATTTGTTGTACTCTGTCCACCGCCAATGGCATCGATGTCGAAGTCAACAACAGAATATTTAAAGCGACTATTGCATTTGGTATGCTATGGTATCGACATATCTTCTGATAGAGTTTAATTTTCTCAAATGTTGTCTTTCTTCGCGCGAATCTCCTATTGCTTCTCTGCCCTAATTTAATGTTGTCTTCAGCAAAAGATTCTACAAAGTATCTGACTGTTTTCACATGCGAAAGATCTTGATGTAATGTCGCCCTCGTAAAAGGTGGATAGATAGTGTATTATAGACACTCGGAAATATAACAGCAGAAGAGGCAAATAGAAGGGCAAAAGACCGTACACTCACTCTCCCCTCAACACCGAAAGGTACATGAGGACAGAAAGAAGAAGAATATAATCCTGTTTCTCCTGCTGCTCTTATAATTTCTAGTAGTATGTTATCTATCCCTGGAGCTTTGTTATTTTTTGCCTTTTTTATGACCTCGGCAATTTCCTCTATGAGAATATTTGGCTCTTGTTCATTAAACTCTTTATGGTTTCTTTTGCTGTATTATTATGATGTAATGTGACCTTGTGATTTCTCTCAGTACTCTCATCATTCAGTTGTTTTACCAACGTCATCAAGTTCAGCGATTCTGTTTCCAAGAATGATTCGTGCTGCCAGAGTTATATATATATATATATATATATATATATATATATATATATATATATATATATATATCAGTGATATATCCCTACCCAATGTCTGGAAATAAGAAAGTGGCTCTATTCTTTGCACCCTGAACTAGAAGTCAAGGTCCCGTTGTCACTCGCGCGGTAAAGATATATAAATAGACAGACATACATACATACACAGATAGACAGACATACACACATACACAGATAGACAGGTAGATATATTGTAAAACTAAGATAATTTCACAAATGTCAACGTTTCTATGTCACAAAAATGTATTTAAAAATTAGTTTAAAAAAATAATTTTTCAGGATTGATTTCACAGGCACCTCACAACCTACCAGATCATGTTACAGCAATACACTCTGCAATAGCAGATATGACAGTCTAGTTTGAAGGACTCATGCCATGTACACATAATCGATGTGGTTATAACTGTTCATGATGTGATAATCACACGCAAATACCTCGGTGTAGGTGATACACTGGCATAAAGTGCAAATCTTCAAGTCTGATCAATGAAAGAAAAATAGCTTGGCTTAATCTATAGACCTGCTGATTTGAGCGTAATATAAACCGCATTATGATCGTTTAACTTCCATGCTTTAATTTAAAGTGATCTTATGGTTCTACTTACTGGTTAACTTAAACAATAAGCAAGCATATACCACAATCGAACAACAACATAGATTAGAAGAACAACTCAAACTATATGCAGCGTTTAGCTATTCAATCATTATTATATGTACACGTACGCAACTAAATTTGGATATACTATCACTTTTCTATAGTGACAAAATTATTATGAGTATGACTTTATACAAGTGACAAAGTTATTATCTTCTTCATATTTTTTCTTCTCGTTCGCAGTTTGACAGTCTACACAGCAGTCCGATTTTCTTATAAATAACCACAAAATCGATGTCCGACAAAAGGGAAAGTGCCGCAGTAACCAGACAAATAATGGGTCAATAAAAAATAAAGTATGCAGGTTACTTTCAATATAAAATCCATAATAATAACTATCAAAATAACTATCAATATAAAATCAATATAAAATCAATAATAATAACTATCAAAATAACTATCAATATAAAATAATCAGAAATAACAATAAAACATAGAACAAAGACAATTATCGACGTGTCGGTCATATTGGGATCTTTATCAAGAAACAAAAGCTAATTTAGACAACACAACTATAAATATATAACGTAATGCAATTACGTGCTGCATATACAGCACAACTATATATATATATATGTTATGTTATGTTCCTCCAGGGCCATAGCCGGCGCATAGGGCAGAAACCATAGCTTTCCATTTCTGTCTTTATTTTGCCAGGTCTTTCAATTGTTGCGTGTTGTTTAGATTCATTGACATTCCTTCTCTATTAATGGTTCTTCGTAGAGTTTCTCTAGGTCTCCCTCTTCCTCTTTCTCCATGTGGCACCCAATATAGTGACTGCTGGGGAATTCTTAGGCTGTTCATTCTGAGAACATGGCCGATGTAAGTCCATCGCCTTTGTCAAATGAAGGAAGATATATAGGTTTGTTTGCTTTCCTCTCTTATAGTAGTGTTAGATTTAATGTCACTCCACTTAACATTCAGAATGGTACGTAGGCATTTGTTTTCAAAGGAGTCGAGTCTCTTATCTGTGGCTTTTGTGGCTTTCCAACATTCGCATCCATATGATAGAATAGGGATGATGTTGAAGTTAAACAATCTGAGTTTTGTGGTGTTTCTTAGTGTGTTTGACGTCCAGATGTTACGTAGTTTATTGAAAGCACCCGCTGCTTTATATATATATATATATATATATATATATATATATATATATATATATATATATATATATATATATATATATATATATATAAGTCTTGGCTGTGTTTCGTTATAGTTGTGTTGTCTTACTTGGGTTTTTTTTTCTTGATAAAGGTCCCAATAGGACCGACACGTCGATAATTGTCTTTGTTCTATTTTGTATTGTTATTTCTGATTATTTTATATTGATAGTTATCTAGAAACCTGCATATTTAATTTAGTATTTACCGATTTCTTAATGTATGCTGCAGTATTTTAGATCTCGGTGCTCTCATACAGCTTTCTGTGGATATCCGCATGTGGGCCAGTGTTCTTCCCTTAACTAGTTTAATGTAATGCAGTCTTGCAAGATATGTTCAACGGTATGTGCTGTCTGCCAACATGGACACAAAGGTTATGGAACCAACTTTAGTCTATTTAAGTGGCGGTTTCGTCTGTTATGTCCTGTCCTGACGAGGAAGATAATAACCTGTTCAGCTTTGTCAAGATATTGATAGTTGTCTTTTGGGTGCTCGACTCTCCTGAGAACTTTGATAAGGCTAATTTTTCTTGGTATAAGATTTCATGATTATTTTGTTCCTCTGTTGCGCCATCCTTTACCAGCATATTTGCCTTTTCATTTCTTGGCATGCCAGAGTGGGATAGTATCCACTGCAGTACTACCCTTTTTTGGATGCTCACTTCAGGATTATAGCTGTCAAGGTTTTTAGGACAGATCAATAAGAACCACTACCTGTTGCAATTTATTTTGTGTGTTTTTAATTATTTCTGCAGCAGTGTGTAGTGCCTGTGCTTCTGCAGAGTAGTTGAAGCAGAAGATTCCAGTTGGTGAACATATGGATTCATTATCTTTTTCTGGATATTTTATGTAAACTCCAGCACCTCCATTCTTCGCTGCTCTGATATCCGATTCATCGGTATATACATGTATCCGCACTTTTCTGATATTTCAATTATGTTGAATACAATTGTATTCTGTTGTATTCAGTTTTCTGTTAGTGATATATTTTGATATTGCTCCCACGGAACTGGGAAACGTGTTGGTGTTATTTTTTTGCCACGTCTTGTAGTTCGTCTTTATATTTTCTGGTTAGATTTTTGGATCGGTGAATACAAATGTTTCTCTTCAACTTTCCACTGGTGTGGTCACTGAATCGAGTCTTCATTGGGTGTACTGGAATGCTCTTGTACTTTTCTTCATGGATCATGATCTTATTGTCCCGCCTGTGTGGTAAGGGGGTGATGCCTGTAATATTTTCCATTTCATTTATGGGAGAGGTCTTCATGGTACCCATGAGAAGACGATGTTCTTGATTGTGTACCTTGTTCAGAGCTTGTAGCTGGGAATTATCTGCTGAAGTCCATGATGTTGATAGATTTTCTAGCACTGGTCTAATTGCACCTGCATATACTTTCTTAAAAGATCCCTCTGTATATTTCCCCAGGAACGCAACTTTCTATCTTGCCTTTGCCTCTATTTTTTCAATGTGAGGCCTTTATGTTAGTCTTTTATCTAGTGTAGTGCCCAAGTACACTGGCTCCTCTTCTATTTGGATACGTACATTTCCAATTTTATCTCTCCTGCTTTGTCCTCTTTTGAGAGCGTGAACAGTGTTGTTGAAGACTTTTCAGCATTGATCTTTACTATCCATTTATCTGTCCATGTTGCTATGTTGTCTGCTGCCCTTTGTATTTTATTGTTGGCAACCTGTAGATGTTCTTCTACACACCACACCACCAAGTCGTTAACGTACATTGCAGCATTTACACCTTGTAGAAATTCGCAGATTGGAACGTTGATGAAACAGAGTTGGAGACATTACAGAGCCTGTAAGAACTCCATGTTTTAGAATACATTTTTTGCTGGTGTGATCTTCCATGACTCTTGCTTTGCGATTATGTAGAAAGGATCGTATCCACTTACTCATGTTGCCCCTAATTTCACAGTATGACTATTATATAAATGGAACAATTATTATCAGTATGACTTAATAGTCATACTGATTATATAACAACGTTTATATCAACGATTATATACGATTATATAACAGTCGTTTATATAACAACAGTTTATGACAGGAAAGAATAACCACTTATTATAATACACACACACACACACTCACGAGCAAAAATATATTCGGCCTCTTTGGGCCTCCATTAATTTCGTCATCAATTTGGGGATGGGAGTGTCTGGACAAGTTTGACAGTTGTTCACAAGGAGGGAGGGGTTGTCAAAAGCTGACGACAAAAAAACGGTTTTTATACATGAAGTAAATTGTTCCAATTAAAAATTTTTAAATATAAATCTGAAGAAATATGTCCTTTCTTCGCATATTTTATGAAGAAGAAAAAAATTACCGGGAAGGGGTTTAAAATCTTTTGAAATAATTAAGCAGGAGGTTTCCTGGATTCCTAACAAATTTGTGATATGGGGGGGGGGGAGATAATAACAAAATTGCCGAAATAGTGTTGATGTAATTTATGGGGGCAGCCCATTATAAATGGTTTGACATAAAGATTGGCAACAAGGCCAAGTGTACATGTGGACAGGCAGCACAGCACATAGTGCCAAACATATACTTCAAGGGTGTTCTGAGCATGAAACGCTGAGGTAGACATACTGGCCAAAGGAAACAACACTGTAATCAAAGCTCTATAGGCCACTGTATGAACTACAAAAGACAGTGAGTTTTATTTGAGACATAACTACAAATATAGACATGTTTCAAGTGAACGAAAGAAGAAGAAGAAAAAGAATTGTGAATAGGAGCACTAATTTAGTCCCAAAATATAAAGCTTAACAATCGACGGCTTGAGGAGGTTTCGATGTTTGCTTACTTATCTGGGAATCCAGATTAGTGGTGATGGTGAATCAACAATTAAAATTAAATTACTGACAATGTCCATGACCGATAGGAGTAACCACCATTTGGAAAAGCAGGATCATCATCCGATTAACATATACATCTTTGGTTTTGTCAATATATCTATATGGTTGTAAGACACGGACTGTGCGGACTCAGAGAGAATAATCCAGGCGTTAGAAAACAAATGCTATAGACTTGTGTAGGGTATCTGTTATCGAGAACATAAGACCAATGTGTTTGTGCATGATAGAATTAATATATTAGCGGGTCAAGAAGAACCACTGTTGACAATCGTGAAACTTCGTACACTCCGGTGATACGAGAACGTGATGAGATATTTCTCGTTGACAAAAAGATGTTCTTCAATGTACACGGTGGAGAGTGGAAGATGCCGAGGTGGTCAGAATTAGACATGCCTGGATAATATCAAGAATTGGACACTGTGTGAAGTTTCCACATTTATCAGGTTGGTGGATGATAGAGATGCGTTGATATTGCTCTGCAGAAAATGTCTCAATGTGACATCTCTTCGACTCTGACGTGTTATGAGTTTTAATAATGATAATAATAATAATAATAATAATAATAATAATATTATTATTATTATTATTATTATTATTATTATTGTCAGTTCTATTCGCTGTGTAACAACCAGGTTCTAGTATTCTAGTTCAGAGTGCACAGAAAAGGACCGATGTCTTCTTTCCATGCATGTTGTAGGAGGCGACTAATGAAAGTCTGGGGATAATCTGCCACATCAGAACAAAATTCATCATTGTCATAGTCTGTCTTGTCTTTATTGATTTCGTTTGTTCTACCAAATGCTCCCCATGGTGACGAAGAGATGCTGGCCAGCTGACATTGCATAATTGTTCTTTTCTGATTTGTCATCATAGATGATATTCAACAAATCTTTGAGAAGAATGAGGAGGTAGTAGACACATAATTGTTTACTACACTCCTGGCTGAATGTGATTATCATGGTATACTGCCGTATTGGAATGCCTCCATTTGGTCATTTAATCGTGGTTAGCTCTGTCGATGGTCACGGATTCAACATACATCCATAACCAAACCCAACCCCGGCCAAAACAAATATACCTTTGGGGAAACAACCTGTTTTAAGAATGCGGGTGTCATCTCAGTTAAACAACTGAGGAGAACCCGTGCTTTTATCAGTAAGGTTATGACTGTCAAGAGCAGCATGCTCACGGCTAAAGCGATTATCTCATCATTATCATGTGTCAAAAGGCTAATTGCTCACAGCTAAAGGAATTATTTCATCGTCACCATGTGTCAAGAATTACCTGCTCACAGTTAAAGGAATGACTCATATTTCATCATCACCATTATGTGTCAAGAGCTACTGGTTACTGCCCAAGAGACTAATCCATGATCAGTATGTATTAAAAGCTACTTGCCCACAGGAAAAGTATTATTTCATCATCATCACATATCAAAAGTTACCTGATTACAACTAAATGGAATATTTTGTAATCATGTATCAAGAGCTACTTTCTCACAGGTAATGTGATATCATTTCACAAGCTCTCGGCAAAGAGATTTTTTAATCATCATCATGTGTTAAAAGGTATCTGATCACAGATAAAGGGATTATTCGATCACCATCAATCATTCTTCGTTTTCTGGGATTTTTTTGGTCAAACTTCTGCTGGATTGTTTCCATTCAAAAAATTACAAGCTGCCAAGAATTACCATTCCAAACATTTTTTGGTATCAATGTCTAATGTATGCAGACATACAAACCTACAAACATTTGTTGTTATCAATGTCTCATGCTGATTAGCATGATGTAATCTGAAAAAACGGAATGTATTCTTATGGTTTATAGCTGTGCTGCGATATCTGTTCATTCCGCACTCACACATCCAACTTCATGTCTCTGGTCACTTTGATCTTACATGCTTCCATGAAATAAAATAGTCAACTTCATCCCCAACCTCCTTAGTCGTCTATTTCTTCCATATGCCTAGCAGGTTACAGTGCTGCTATTTTTTGTTCCCGTTCGGAACTGCCAATGTACGGGCAATCAATCCAAAATTATTTGGCTATAATGATTTAAAGGTAATATTTATTTTCAATTGATTGCCATTGCTATTTGAAGATTTTCTGAATCTAATGGGAATTATCGTGTTAAATCAAACATTTTTATTTGAAACTCTGCGTTAAGGGTCATATGGTCAGCTTCACGCCGACGGTTTTCATCAGATTATCTCAGTGATTCGCTGGACCGATATCACGGTGCTGAAGCTTTTTTCAGTAGATAAACAAATCACTCTGACACTTCCTATTGCTTTCTGATTGTACACTATTCCTATCAATCTACTCCTGCCGTTAAATGATCACAATTCATTTTTTCTACAACTCTATATCAAAAGTCTCATTGTTGGAATATATATGTGGGGAAACTGAAATCTCTATTAGTCTTTGAGATTTTGTTTGTTTACTCAGCAAATTTTTGTATTACAAGTGATAATCCTCTACAATACGTCAACACACTGCACATTCAGCGTGTGTGATATTCAGAGTAAGCCACATTCAGAGCGAGACACATTTGAAATCTTTCTAGGAAGCCCATAACTTAACTATACTTTTTAAACCCTGGTTTCAACTGCACTTGTTTTAATCTTTAATCCGGCAGCTCTCGTGTTAATCCTTATCTGACTTGCACTTGTTTTAATCTTTAATCCGGCAGCTCTCGTGTTAATCCTTATCTGACTTGCACTTGTTTTAATCTTTAATCCGGCAGCTCTCGTGTTAATCCTTATCTGACTTGCCCTTGTTTTAATCTTTAATCCGGCAGCTCTCGTGTTAATCCTTATTTCACTTGCACTTGTTGTAACCCTCATTATCAACTGTCGCGATAATAGCTTATGTGTGACTTGCTTCAGTCATTATTTTGGATGTCCTCACTTTAATCCTTATGTACACATGCGGTTGCATCTGTGGGTCTCATCAATGGCCCACTAGACAAACCACACATGCAACAGAATACCTTAGTAGATAACATGCCTTTATATTGAGGCTCTCTTATGGAAGCTTTGTAGTATGCCATCTATACAATTATAGACCCCATATGAGTAGACGGCTCCTTCAATAAGCATTGCACTAAGCCGAAAGCTGAAGTGTCATGGGTATGAAAGAAAGCTCAGAAAAACCACCCCACTGCATGTAGGAAATAAGAGGTAATCGCTCGCAATTCCTGGGGGTTCTCAAGCAAACAAAATGTCAATTTCACATATTTAAACCCTTATTTCAATTGCACTTGTTTGAACCCTTATTTAAATGTACTTGTTTTATTACTCATTTCACAAAGGTTGTTGTTATAACCTTTATAACAACATAATTGTACTTATGTTTACCACTATTGTATAACCTCAACTGTACATATTTTACCCTTTTTTTAACTGTCGCTGATATAATCTTTATTTCAAATGTACTTGTTTTCACTCTTATTTCAAATGTACGTATTTTAATCCTGATTTCAATGGTATTTCTTTTAACCCTTATTTTAACTATCATTGTTTTAACCATTCATTTTTATTCTTAATAACCTTCTCCCCCACCGCTATCCCAGATAATCTACAATTGTTTCTTGTATAAATACACTTAGCAATACAGCCAGAAACAACGGACATTGTCCACGGAACTGTTTCATCTGTTATCAACTTTAAATATTGACTAACACGTAGACAACGTGTGACGTGAGTCAATAAACCCAGACCAGTAAACGGCTATTGAAGAACAAGTATTCATCTCACTCCTGTTTATCTAAATGATAAGCTCGTTTGTTGTATTATATAGAAGCTTGTAAAAAAATAACCCACTGCATTATCAATATAGCTCTACGTAACAGAAAGATAAGAAAAATCAATAGTCCAACAAGTTGGTAGAAGCTAGGAATAATTGACAGTGCAAGCTGTTGCCACTAGGAACGGGTCGAAATATCGCGAAAGCAAATTCAGAAGTGAAGGGTGAAGTTAGGAATGACCTATTATGCAAAACATAATTTACTGTTATTATTATTACTCTTGTTAGGATTACGATTATTCGAGTGAATCTTGAAGAGTTCAACGAGTTTCAAGGAAAACTAGATACCATGATGTACGTATGTCATACCTGCTTCATATCCTTGTGTATACATCTGTTTCATCTGCAATGAGAGATGGTAATGCCATCAATAATACAAGCTTTTGTCCTACTTTAATATATATTTGTTGCTATTGTGTATATTTCGAGGCATATACCAGTTATATTTACATTACAACTGACGTCACATATAAAAACGCGCAGCCAACTAAATATTCTTAGGCTGTATAATTAATTTCCTGTCACAGAAGTCTGTGTATAATTCACATTAAATAATTCACATAATGATTGTGAAGACTAAGTCTGAGCACATGTCACAAGTGCTGGTGAAGGAGGCTGCGTACATGTTACAAGTGCTGGTGAAGGAGGCTGAAAGAGACACCGTACATGTTACAAGTGCTGGTGAAGGAGGCTGAAAGAGACACCGTACATGTTACAAGTGCTGGTGAAGGAGGCTGAAAGAGACACCGTACATGTTACAAGTGCTGGTGAAGGAGGCTGAAAGAGACACCGTACATGTTACAAGTGCTGGTGAAGGAGGCTGAAAGAGACACCGTACATGTTACAAGTGCTGGTGAAGGAGGCTGAAAGAGACACCGTACATGTTACAAGTGCTGGTGAAGGAGGCTGAAAGAGACACCGTACATGTTACAAGTGCTGGTGAAGGAGGCTGAAAGAGACACCGTACATGTTACAAGTGCTGGTGAAGGAGGCTGAAAGAGACACCGTACATGTTACAAGTGCTGGTGAAGGAGGCTGAAAGAGACACCGTACATGTTACAAGTGCTGGTGAAGGAGGCTGAAAGAGACACCGTACATGTTACAAGTGCTGGTGAAGGAGGCTGAAAGAGACACCGTACATGTTACAAGTGCTGGTGAAGGAGGCTGAAAGAGACACCGTACATGTTACAAGTGCTGGTGAAGGAGGCTGAAAGAGACACCGTACATGTTACAAGTGCTGGTGAAGGAGGCTGAAAGAGACACCGTACATGTTACAAGTGCTGGTGAAGGAGGCTGAAAGAGACACCGTACATGTTACAAATGATGACGAAGGAGGCTGAAAGAGATAACGTGCATTTTCAGAGAATGGTGGGAGTGGGAGTGGCAAAGGGAGATAGAAGAAAGATTGTCTTTTCTGAAAACGGAAGAGCTCTCAACTAACAATTGACTGGGTTACTGAGTGCTTAGTCCTTTAGATGGGTAGTGGCCATGTACTGTACACTGTTTTATCAAGTGCTCATGTTTCTCAGCCATAAGTTGTTACTGGGAATGCGCTTTATGTGATCAGATGTGCTGGCCCATATGTTGCCGGGTCCGAAGGTGAGTAAAACATAGTTGGCTGTCGAATCTCATCGAGGGTCTAAGTGATCATACGCCTTGCTCAATTCGGATTCGTCAAACCAAAAGGCGCATATACTGTGGCCAATCTGTAAACAATGATACAACGAATTCTGATTGTTGACTGTGGCGGTCTGCAGGAGTTTGATAAGAAACGTAGACGAAGCAGAAGATGTACTGCTGGTGCTTGAAAATGATTTGTTATATGAGCTACATCTAATGTGCCTTGATAACTATTTGTTATATGTGCTACATCTGATGTGCCTTGACAACTATTTGTTATATGAGCTACATCTGATGTGCCTTGACAACTATTTGTTATATGAGCTACATCTGATGTGCCTTGACAACTATTTGTTATCTTATTTAGTTCTGGTGTGCAGTAACAACTATTTGTTATTTGAGCTATTTCCGATTTGCCTTGACAAATATTTGTTATTTTAGCTAGTTCTGATGTGTCTTGACAATTATTTTTTATTTTAGTTAGTTATGATGTGCCTTAACAACTATTTGTTATTTGAGCTATGTTCAATGTGTAATTAAAAAACTATTTGTTATTTTATTTAGTTCTGATATGCAGTGACATATTTGTTATTTCAGCTAGTTCTTATATGGCTTCATAACGATATATTATTTGACCTAGTTCTGATGGCGCTATGCAAATTCTCTCTCTCTCTCTCTCTCTCTCTCTTTCTATTTCTTGCTTTCTGCTGCATAATTACATGGACAGTTTATTTTTGCTTCAAAATAGTCACAATGTGTGTAATCTTTCAGTTTTCTGCTATAAACTATGACTGGTTCCGGTATAATGATGTGATGGTTACGAAAAAACCCACGCAATGATGATGGACATTACAACATCACCCCTCTGTTGCCAGGGTTTGAAGGGAGAGCAAAATATATTATAAAGCTGTCACATACCATATATGTCATTAGAGGCAACTGACGGCTCAACTGACGATCTCCGCTGGTATGAGCCTGCCAAAGACCAATGCCTGTTTTGTTAAGAAGGAATAAACTCTTTTATCTGCAGTATAACAGCATATATTAAGAAATGCACGAAAAATGTCCATCCGTACTAGAAGTAAATTCAAGTAGAAAGCAAGAGGATAAATTAACAATTTTTGAGACCAACGAGAATTGAATCAGTCCGTTCTAACGGCACCAAACCGCTTGGCAACGAATACGGATGTTATGTGTTTGTGCTACTGAGGATACTTTAATACTTGTACTGGATGTTTGTTGTTGATGTAATAATCCTTGCCTCGATTGGTCCTTTCTCAGTGACTTCACTACATCACTACACAATTTGAATGTCTTGACAAAATCGCATCTGTTTTTTGTGTGTTTTTTTTAGTTGTGATTAGTCGAGTATGGAAAAACCCGTTTACTCTAACTGCCAGTAGATGAGGTTGCCGTTAGAACTGACTGGTTCTATTCCCGTTGCTCTTAAGAATTCGGACTAGACGACTGTCCAGATTGTGGCATTGAACCTGCAACCACGTAAAATAAAACAGTAATTTCATCCCATAACCACAGAAAGTAAAATGGTCATTTCATCTTATAACCACCGAATGTAATGCGGTCATTTTATCCTATAGCCACAGAAAGTAAAGCTGTCATTTCATCCTACAACAACAGAAAGTAAAGCTCTCATTTCATCCTATAACTACAGAAAAAATATGGTCATGTTATCCTATAACCACAGAAAGTAAGCCAAACATTTCATCCTATGTTCGAAGTTATATTGACGATATTACTGCTGCTTGGTAAAATATACGTTTGGTGGTAGTTGTTATTCTCCTTCTTTCCGATACGTTTTTTTTCCCGCAGTCTTCCAAATGTGGCACAAGCTTTCGGCATTCTGTTGTACCTCAGTGTCAATATTTACATCTTGTGAGAAAGTGTTGTCCAAGTAGGTGAAATTAATGACTTTTTGAAGCTCTTCTTCTTTGTTCCTTATATGGGAACATTTCTTATATTATTAATACACACCAGATATAATCCATGTATGCACAGATGGATCCGCACAAAACGCTGTATATGGAGCTGTGATAAAATACACAAACACAGACCCAGAAGACTACCCAAAAATGATTGGCCCATGAGGAGATATCTGCTCATCAGAGATAAAAGCAAACGAGAAAGCTCTGAATCGAATTATTGTGGACTTAAAGAACGGAACTATTCCACATGAAAACATAATCTTCTCACTCAAAATCAGCACTCCAGGCCCTGGAGAAAAAAAGCATAAACATTTAGAAGGTGGGGCCTAACTCTAAATAATATTTATCAACAGACAAGTAGACAAGCTATCCACATAATGTGACGCAGAAGTCACCCGGCCATGCCGGAGTAAAAAAAAGTAAACTTACACATAGCATTTATTAATGCCGTACGAGTGTGAGATCTTAGCGATCTCACATTTCAGTGGCTCTGCTATATGAGGGCGGTAGCCATCTCCTCTCCCTCGCAGTCTTTATTTCTCGAATTAATGCGGTACCCATTTAAGGCTAGATCGAACCGAGAGCTGTTGCGATAGGTGAGAAGAGAAGTGCTTACGGAGAGGTGCTTGTCCAGAAGCTTACCAAGATCTTTGTTACATGTTGGAGCTCAGAATCTGTGTATCAAAAATTGAAAGATTGAGGAATCTTTATAAACGCAAAGGAAATAAACAGTCACGTGACAACCACCGAGTGATATCATTGCTACATATCCATATCTATGGTAAAATATTCGCTCGTGTAATGCTGAACCGAATTAAACAGACACTCACAGATGCTCATTTGCCTGAAAGTCAGTGCGGATTTCGTGCTGATCGCGGGACAGTGGACATGATATTTGCAAAACATGCTGGAATACCTGGAACCGAAACGGCTGATAAACTATTTAAAAGAATAAGAGAGGTGCCCCCCCCCAATTTCTCCCCCAAAAATCTCCCTACAAACATGCAAACAAATCAGAAGAAACAACTACAGACAAGAATGACTACGAGAGTGAGTCAGCTCAAAGACTGGACACTCACTATATGAACACCAACAGAAACCCAACCTAATAGACCCTCTGAGACAATTCGAGAGAGCAAACAGGAGTCTAACATTCCAACTAAGAACAGGCCACGTCCCCTTTAATAAATACTCGAACAGAATAAATCCATTACACTGCAACACGCAAGAGGAGACTCGAATATCTACTACATCAGTGCCCAAAACTAACAGACATCCGACAACGACTACCACCGCTTCCAGCTATACACAACACACTCTACACAACTGCACAACAGCTGAGGATAGCCTGTGAATTCACCAGAAGGGCTATCGGCTGTCAAGAGCTGCTTGCTCACAGTGAAAGGGATTGAAACATCATCATCATCAAACATCATTCTGAAGCTGAAAGTAAGACCCCCTACCCTTCTATCAAACATCATTCTGAAGCTGAAAGTAAGACCCCCTACCCTTCTATCAAACATCATTCTGAAGCTGAAAGTAAGACCCCCTACCCTTCTATCAAACGTCATTCTGAAGCTGAAAGTAAGACCCCCTACCCTTCTATCAAACATCATTCTGAAGCTGAAAGTAAGACCCCCTACCCTTCTATCAAACATCATTCTGAAGCTGAAAGTAAGACCCCCTACCCTTCTATCAAACATCATTCTGAAGCTGAAAGTAAGACCCCCTACCCTTCTATCAAACATCACTCTGAAGCTGAACGTAAGACCCCCTACCCTTCTATCAAACATCATTCTGAAGCTGAAAGTAAAACTCACCTTCTATCAAACATCATTCTGAAGCTGAAAGTAAGACCCCCTACCCTTCTATCAAACATCATTCTGAAACTAAAAGTAAAACTCACCTTCTATCAAACATCATTCTGAAGCTGAAAGTAAGACCCCCTACCCTTCTATCAAACATCATTCTGAAGCTGAACGTAAGACCCCCTACCCTTCTATCAAACATCATTCTGAAGCTGAAAGTAAGACCCCCTACCCTTCTATCAAACATCATTCTGAAGCTGAACGTAAGACCCCCTACCCTTCTATCAAACATCATTCTGAAGCTGAAAGTAAGACCCCCTACCCTTCTATCAAACATCATTCTGAAGCTGAAAGTAAGACCCCCTACCCTTCTATCAAACATCATTCTGAAGCTGAAAGTAAGACCCCCTACCCTTCTATCAAACATCATTCTGAAGCTGAAAGTAAGACCCCCTACCCTTCTATCAAACATCATTCTGAAGCTGAAAGTAAGACCCCCTACCCTTCTATCAAACATCATTCTGAAGCTGAAAGTAAGACCCCCTACCCTTCTATCAAACATCATTCTGAAGCTGAAAGTAAGACCCCCTACCCTTCCATCAAACGTCATTCTGAAGCTGAACGTAAGACCCCCTACCCTTCCATCAAACGTCATTCTGAAGCTGAAAGTAAGAATTTCCTTCCATCAAACATCATTTTGATACTGAAAGTATGGCTCCACCTCCTAACCTCCAGCGAAAGTAGGAGACGCGAGCTGCCCTGTGGGTTCTGTCGACAGCTTGATGATGCAGGGGAATTCCTTAGAAAATAGCAAAGATAGGGCCAATAATCGCCAGTAATATTACAAAGAAAATTAAAAAAAGACCATATAAATATGGATAAATGCAAGACCGACAATTATGTAGAAAACTCTCACAACAACCTTATATTGAAGAGAAGATTACATGCATGTGGTTGCATCTGTGGGTCTCACCAATGGCCCACTAGACAAACCACCCATGCAACAGAAAACCTTAGTAGATGAAATGCAGTTATATTGAGGTTATCTCTTTATAGAAGCTTCATGGCATGTCATCTATACAATTATGCTTATTATGCTATTTTGTTTTTGAAATGTGTTTCATGTTTACTTGAATATATGTATGCACCCTCCGTGGTTGGGAGGGAGCCAGAGATGTACTGTGCAGCACTTGGGAGGAGGAAACTGACAGCACTATTTTTTTCCTATGGCTGAGACCCATCATAGAGGCACAGTGACTCAGGACGTGACAATCCTTTTGACTTGAACATTTGGTTGCATGCCTGGAGCAATAGAGAAGTTCAGCATAACCAGTAGTCAATTGGTGGCGGGGAATGAGCACAGTGAACCCTATCTTGGCTGCAGTGACCTGGAACAGTGCATAGGTTGAAACTTACCTCCCTGGAGGTGTGATAGTTACTCTGGCTCTGACCCGTGGTGGGCCGAAAATCCACAGACTTCCCAGCAATATAATGCCATTTAATAGCATTGGGTCAAAGGGCATGAGCCCATGGACGGCTGAATCAGCAACCAACCAACCAACCAAGAGAAGATTACTACCAACCTTGTGACAAAAAGGAACAAAAAGCTCCTTCATTATGATGGTGTCGAAGAGAAAGACCACCACTGACTTGATGTTGAAAAGAAATACCACCACTGACTTGATGTTGTAGCGAAAGACCACCACTGACTTCATGTGGAGGAGAACTACTACCGTGCAATATTATATGGAAAATAACACAAAGAGAATATTAAAAGAGAGGTGCTAGCAGTAAATTTGGTGAGTATAATGCAATGATGTACATAATTTTAACCAGAATTAAAATCCACCAACATTCTACCGTTCAGAGAAAGACCATAGATATCAGAGTTGGCATATAGAGAGTGCCTCTTTAATCTGATACTAGAGAGAGAGAAAAGATATCATTTGACAGCAAAAAGAATAAAGACTCAGCAAGTGAATGGCTAATTAGTCACCAATATCAATGAAGACAACATTCAATAATAATTTGTATTGCTAGAGGATATCATCATCAGGTGACATATTCTTTTCAGAACATAGTTTTCTCTATGCATCTCTTGAATTCTCCGCGTTCTTGAGCAAGTTGTCCTGCCTCTTCTAGTGACATGCGCAGGCATTCTTGAATGTCTTTTGTCCAACGTCGTTTTGGGAGGCCTTTGTCCCTGGTGCCTTCCATCATCCCCTCCAGTAACACTCTCTCGATGCCGTCGTGTCTCTTAATGTGACCGAAAAAACTAGCTTTTTCTTTAATATAGTGTTCAGAAGCCAGCATTCCTGGACGTTAATTGTTCGTAACACTTCCTGGTTTGTTTTCCTTGCTGTCCATGGTATTCTCAAAACTCTTCTATAGCACTTTAATTTAAATTATGTTATTCTCTTGGTCACTGTTTTGTTTAGTGTCCATGCTTCACATCCATATGTCGCCACAGAAAACACACATGTTCATAGTAAACACAACTTGGTTCTTATGTTAGTACCCTGCCATAGTTTCTAGAGGATATGGCAGCAACAATTTATATGAGAAAAGACAGTCCAACAATAATTAATATGTGAAATATTAACAGCCTCGCTGGAGCCTCGATCCGGAGCCTCGCTCAGGATAGAACGGCTTGGCGTTACAGCATTAGAACGGGAGCACTAGCGGCAGAAGAATTCAGACAAGAAACTGCAAGACAGAAGCGGACACGTAGAAAAGAAAAAACATCTCAACCTCACACAGATACCTTCTATTGTTGTCAATTCTGTAAAAGAACATTTTGTGCGCGCATTGGACTTGCTAGTCATTTAAAAACGCACTATTAACTTTATTATTTTATTATTTATTGTTATTATTATTATGGTTGAGTTTTTGGTCATCGTCGATCACGACGGACGAACATCATCAATATGTGAAAGAGAGGCGACCAATAACCTATCTGAGAAGAGAAAATGTAACATGAAATAAAATGGTTGAGAGCTGTCCATAGATTACTTCAATTTTTGTTTGACAATATTTGACCCCTCTCCCCTTTGTTAACAAATGTCAAGAAATCAGGTCTGCTTGACTATGTCCAAAAATGACATACTTTAAACACAGTTTAGTCCTTTAAACACAGTTTAGGGACAAAGTAAGAGAAAGGTACACGATGTGTTTCAGATGTTCAGAACCTTTTTTTTTAAATAAACAACAATAGATTGGTGTATAAAAATCAGTATTGTTGACGTCAGTTTTTGTCAACCCACTTCCCATCCCAGTTCCCATAGTCAACAACTGTCAGACATTTTCAACTCGACTACTAATTGTTGATGTAATTTGTGGACATCACCTTAGGAAAGGTGCCACCAATATTCTTCACTGCGAAGAGAAAGTCCAACAATAATTTGAATGGTTGGGATGTCTATGTCAGCAATAGAATCATTACGAAGAAGGTGACTTCTTTTAAGTTTGGAATTTCATGTTAGTACTACTATCAATTCGCTTTTTGTCAGTTGTTATTATCACATTGAAGATTTTCTTAGATAAATAGCATGATACGCGAACAGCGACATCAGCGCGGGTACATTTTTGTTTTTCTAGTTGGCTCGTTTCTATGAATTATAACATGAATATTTGATAAATTTCATATAATTTTTTGTTTTCTGTTGGGAATGGATTTTAAACTATCTGTAGCAATGTTAATATGTACAACCCGTGCACGAAACATGAATAAGGGGAGATATAGACTGAGAAAGGCAAGACAGAATGCGTTGGGCACACACATTTAAAAAAAAAAAAAATTCACTTTCTGCTCTTGTTCTCAAAATTCAGCAAGTTGAGAGGAAGTAGTTTGGAGAACTTTATACGTCGTGTAATGGATCACAACTTAGCTGCGATATCTGCTCCTCTAAGACTGAAACTTCTGACTGCATCTTGGGTTCTGAGTCATTTCTACCCCTGTTTATGGGATAGAATAGTAAATCACACCCCAAAATCTCCTTAGTCGAATATTACGAGATGTATGGCAGGTAATAGAGAGGGAGTATTCTTTGTTCTCACGTTCTCTCAAAGCTTATCGGCGGTGAACGCTGTCGGAGACTGCCATAAACATAATTTAACAATACTAGCACATAATCTAGATCCATAAACTAAAAATGACCTTAAGGAAGATTTATTCTTGTGGTTTTTAAAACCGCTGAATGACCATTGCACGCACGAACGGCTTGAGAGGGAATGTTGGTTAGGCTTATATTAACAAAATATAATACCTTCTTTGAGTGACAATATCATAGATTTAAACCATGAATCCTTCTTTTGGTCTATAAATTTCAAAGCAAATATAGAGCATCCAGTGAATTGCATATCAAAGATTTCGACAGCTCAACTCTTTTCATCTTCGGTACCTACGAAACCTCATGGGAGTACATTGGCAGGATCGTGTACCAGATACGGAAATTCTTCAGAAGTCCCGTATGCAAAGCATGCATGCAATGCTGACTAGGTCTCAACTCCGCTGGACTGGCCACATCGTCCGTATGCCAGACAAGCGCCTTCCAAAGAGATTATTCTATGGGGAGCTGTGCGAAGGTAAGCGTTCAAGTGGAGGGTAGAAAAAGCTCTTCAAGGATCACATAAAAAGCTCTCTCAAGCACTTCAGCATCGATCCTAGCTCCTGGGAGACTACAGAACTTGATAGCTCAGCCTGGCACACCCAGATTACTGCTGGTATCACGAAATTTGAAAAAGAAAGAACACTGCGGGCAATTCACAAGCGCAAGAAGCGGAAGGACAAATCCGAAAATTCTCCTACCCTGAACCTTCAGCACTCCTGCATGCACTGCAATAGAACTTTCCGTGACGAATCGGACTCATCGGACATCTACGAACTCACAAACTAAATTAGTTAATTACCAATTTTAATTATTATTTTTTTCCATCGCATTTAATGTTTTTCATGCCATGCCCATCTTCGTTTGCGAAGGAGGAACAACATCATCATCATATCAAAGATTTCAAACATAAAACATTCATGGTGGCACAAATATATTTCAAACATAAAACATTCATGGTGGCACAAATATATTTCAAACATAAAACATTCATAGAGTCACATAGGACTATCATAGATTTCAACATAAATGTGAGCGTGTTAAACTGCTAAATGTTCTAAATTAGTTATATGTTATATACATGTGTTCCTGAGCAAGTACTAAGAACCACCAAACTGAAATGAAATGCTTTGTTTTGCGTGTCCTTATAGTTTATCAAGAGTATGTTTCCTTCCCTGGTTAACTTGTCAATCTCTGAAGACTTATCAATAACAATGATGCCCTTAAGTGCAAATACATATCGTATCCGAAGGCTTACACATAAGTTATTTATGATGTCCTTAAGTGCAAATACATCTCCGAAGGCTTACACATAACAATGATGTCTGTAAGTGTAAATACATCTCTGAAGACTTACGCATAACAATGATGTCTGTAAGTGTAAATACATCTCCGAAGGCTTACACATAACAATGATGTCTGTAAGTACAAATACATCTCTGAAGACTTACACATAACAATGATGTCTTTAAGTGCAAACTATGTATCGGTCCTCTCTCAGTGAGCTGCTTCCAGAATAGTAAAAAATGTCAGAGAAAACAGGAGAATTATTCCCTGCCAGGTATGCAGGATATACGATTCTCTTTATCCAAGTTTGTTTCCAGGTTGAAAAGAAAACGCTGAGCTGGAGACCCAAACAAATATTGTATAAGGTTGTTATTTTGCTTCTAACTGTAGCATATTTGCATATTCGCTGTTCTAAGAATGACGGTTGCGCGCGTGCACTATATATTTTTAAAGGTATTTTTAAAGAAAAGAATCAATTGTTCATCGTGTGCTCTTTCTCCTTCGGGGTAGGGGACAAAACCCCTGCTACTCTGTGTGTGATGTTCACAAGTATTACAAGAGAGCAGACGGTGCCAGCAACGGGTCTTATAAAACCACTATTAAGTCTCCATAGTCAAGTTATGGGGATTAGAAAATGATCCCGTTTATTTCCATAACAATGGCGAGACGGGTGACGGCGACCTGTATGTATGATGAATGCTGGTGTCAGGTCTCTATGGAAGCGTGCACTACTCTCACCAACCACGGTTCCTGTCTCTCTACTAGAGGTATCGGAATAATTGCGTGGTCAATGAATTGTGAAACAGGCGTGCGGACAGTTGTCAACTTGTGTCACAATCTCCAGGTATGGCATAAGGAGACAAAGATATGAGCCGGTGACTGTAAACAAGAGCTGTACTAGCCCACAGTGAGTGGTTCTAGTGAGTACGGCACTGGACACGTGAGGTGACGGTCGCGTGGCGAGCTGTAAGATGTTGATTCCGGTAACCATTTGTGAAATAATGGAGCGCTGGCAACCTTCACGGAGCAATAGACACCTAGATAACAGAGCAACAGTCAGGAGCCAGCATGTTGCCTTCACGAGGAAATGATTTTATAAAAATTATATAATGTATTTTCTTGTTATATTTCATTGCTAGTGGTTGGTGTGGCTTCTTAAGGAGATATTATTCTCTAGTTTCTAAACGAGCCCAATTACGATTTCTAATATCAATTTAATTATTACAGAATGGGTATGAGATGAACGTTAATCATAAGTGTCGAAATCGTCTGCGGTCGTTTCTGTAACACGTCATTCATTGTCTGCAATGTGACATTGCTTTCACAATTTCCTATTATTAAAAATAAAACATGGACACGTAGCAACTCACTAACAAAGAACATATTGCATCTGAAATTCTTCTTTAAATGAAAGCACACGAGTACATTATATTGAAAATAGCAGAGAGCTCTCATATGCAGATGATATGTTGGTTTAATCGTCAGGGATTAGAAAGAAGACAAATTATCCAAGACTTACAAAGCAAATTGTATGGCATTGGTCAGTGGTGAAATGAATGGGTGCTCTATTGAACCCAAAGAAAGCAGCTGTGGCATGGTTCTCTCTGAATAACCATATCGCCCTTGCGCTAGTGCCAACTACAAATAGGTGATGAATACAGATAAAACCAACTTTAAAATACATAGGAGTACTGTTCGACAAAAGCGTGTGACTTAATTACAGTAACTTGTAAATTACACAATAATAAGATTTTTAAGGGATGACTAGGATGGAGGTGATGGCTGTTATTTTTGTCTGTGATCTACGGCTTCTTTTACTGCGTCTTCTGCGTTAATTTTCAAACTCCTGCAGGTTAGCAGGATGTGGACCAGAGAAAGGAAAGCGTTGTACCATGGTTTATAACTTAGTTAAAATATCTGTGCCTTTTGTAGCATCACAAATTCGACTTCATCGTTGCATCTGCACCACTTTGACTCTATATGGGATGGGACAGCCACCTCCATCCTCCAAACATCTACAGTCGCCTCTTACTACGTGCCTGGCAGGTAATAGCATCACTAGTCTTTGCTACACTTTCGGAGCTCGGTATTACATGGCTTCTTGTACTACTGTAACAAGGTATTTTCTTTATAAATAAAGACATTTCTTACGGCAAGATATGGGGAAGATGCGTAATGATATATTCAAGTTATTGCTACAAGAGATGGGGAATATGTGTAATGATAGATTCAAATTATTGTGGAAAGAGACGGGGAATATATGTAATAATAGATTCAAGTTCTTGCGACAAGAGATGGGGAATACGTGCAATAATAAATTCAAGTTATTGCGGCAAATTATGGGGAAGACGTGAAATAAAATATTCAAGTTCTTGCGGCAAATTATGGGGATTATGTGCAATAAAATATGCAAATTATTGCGGCAAAAGTTGGGGATTATGTGTAATAAAATATGCAAATTATTGCGGCAAAAGATTGGGATTATGTGTAATAAAATATGCAAATTATTGCGGCAAGAGATGGGGAAGATGTGTTACACTAGATTCTTGCGCGGGAAATGTTCAATGCCGATAGCTACTCTCAATGAAATGTGTGGTCTAGAAAGAACGTTGAGGATAAATAATTGTTCCAGTGACTGAACTAACCATTCTTATGTAAAATGTATTCTGATGATAAGTTGCACAATCTGCTTTTATTATGGTGGACACGAGGGTAGCGCAGTAGTTCTAGTATTGGCTGTAGATGACGTTATCAACTTGCGGCTAGACAGCATTATGCTGCTCGTATAATGACATTTTTTTTTCCGCGCCATGAGAGTTAAAAAAATTACTCGCAACCACCTTTCTTCAACTAAAGATCATGATTTCTCTTTATAACTAACAATCATTAATTGCCTTTACAACTAACAATCAGTAGTTCCATTTACAAAGTACAATAATTAGTTCCATTTACAACAAACAATCATTAGTTTCTCGTAGTACTAACAATCATTACTTTCATTTACAACTAACAATCAATATTTTCCTTTACAACTAACAATTATTACTTTCCTTTACAAATAACAAGCATTATTTTTCTTTACAACTAACAATCGTTCGTTCCACTTACAACTAACAAACTATGCTTCCGTTTAGAACTAAAAATCATTAGTTTCCTTTACACCTAACAATTGTGAGATCCCTATATAACTAGCAATCATTAGTTTTCTTTACAATTAATAATAATTAATTTCCTTTAAAATTAATGATCATTATTTTTCTTTACAATTAACGGTCAGTTGTTTTCTTTACAACTAACAATAATTAGTTAACTTTACAACTAATAATCAATATTTTATTTTACAGCGAACATTCAATAATTCAATACTGCTTACAGTCATTAGTTCTCTTTACAACTAACAGACATAGTTCATTTTACAACTTACAATCATTTATCTCCTTTACAGACAACAATCATTAGTTTCTTTGCAACTAACAATCATTAGTTCCATTTACAATTAACAATAATTACTTTCTTTTTCAACTAACAAACATAATGTTATTTAACAACTAAATTAACAATCTTTAGTGCCTATGTGTAAATAAAGACATGGACAGACAACATCAAGAATGGACAGGGCTAGATATTTCCACACTCATCCGCATCGCTGAGGATAGAATTCTCTGGAGGACTCTGTGTGCTGAAGCTTCCAATGTGGTACCCCTACGACCCTGAAGGGTTATGGGTTTTATAGATATAGATAGATGTGTGTTTCGTACAATTAGCAAAACTTTAACATTGTTTCAAGCTTTACCTATTGAACTTCAGTTTTGCGCAGTGAGTACATATTCTAGTTTCCTTTACAAGTTAAATTTTACTGTACATCTTATTCTGTGATCAGTTTCCTATGATCGGGGACTCTACAGGCATGAGGACCGCCTCCACGAATTCAGTCGTCAGCAGGAGGTCCTTACAATTGCCCCACAGCTTCAAAACCAGATTTGTCTCCTGGGCCAGGTTTTAGTCCACAAGTCACTAAAATGTAGACATGTCTGCAGAATGTGTTCTGGAGTCTGGGACCTTTTGACAATTTGGTCAGTTTGGACAACTTTTATTTATGGAAGATGTGCTTGTAATCTAGTGTCCTGTGAGGAGCCTAAAAATGGTAGTTTGCTGTGATCTGTTCAGCTCTAGGATGGAGTCTTGTGGAAAGTTTCTGCCTGTTCTGTGACTCCATGTATGTTTGTATTTTCTTTTGATGAGAGTTTTTGTTTCAGTCAATAATTTTCTGTGATGGAATTGGTTGGTGTATTTTGAGGAGGGTGGCAGGAAGGGTAAGGGGGCTAATGCCTGCTTTTGTCAGTCTGTCAACTGCCTCATTTCCTGAAATTCTGATGCGTACATGGATCCACTGCATGCAGTACCACTTTGTCGTTAGTAAAAAGTTGATTTAAATTACTACATTTGTTTTTGTTAATCCTTTTTGTTCATTTTGAATGGTTTGGAGAACCTATATGCAGTCCAACAAGGAGACTATGTTTACTTCTTTGCGTCTCTGTTTCTCTAGTGTATTAGATATTTCTAAAATTGCTGTTATGCAAACAAAAATAAAGTGTCACTATCCACATAAATAGTGAAAAGAAGAGGGAGGCTGCGTATGTACAATGGCTTGTATTTGCTTCTATGTACATTGGCTTGTATTTGCTTATATATACAATGGCTTATATTTGCTTCTATGTACAATGGCTTGTATTTGCTTATATATACAATGGCTTGTATTTGCTTCTATGTACAATGGCTTGTATTTGCTTCTATGTACAATGGCTTGTATTTGCTTATATATACAATGGCTTGTATTTGCTTATATATACAATTGCTTGCAATTTCTTACATGTACAATTGGAATGTAGTTGCTGCTGTATATGCAAGCAATGAGGCAGGCCCCTATATATTATATATATATCATACTATCTAGAAGATATTGTGCTGCATTCAATATTGAAATCCTATGAACGTTACGTGTAGATGCTGTGTTACACCATACAAGGAGCTTTATATATATACCATTATGACAGACATTATGCTTCACTCTACTTAGAGTACTTGTCGTAGGTTAGATACAGATGATCTGTTGTAATATGAGGAAAAGAGACATTCTTGTATTGCACCGCAGATGTCATGATGTATCCGGCCTTGTTTATATCAAGTTACAGGGACTGTGTCGCACCCTGCAGATATAGGTTCCTATTTAGCGTTAATTGTAGAAGTACTCAGAATGCACGATATAATCCCTATTTATATGTGAAGTGTCGTATCTCGTCCGGAATAATATATTGCCTTTATAGTTGATGCAGTGATATTACCTAGTGGAGCGGTCCATCCGATATGATATTGGCGATACTTTATTCTTTGTATGGAAATTAGTCTTAACATTTAAACGTGACCGCGTGATGTATTTTTTTTCAGGGAAGAGTTATAGATATTGATTAATAAACTGTGTAGCTGTATGTAGCACGCATGTGGTTGCGTCTGTGGGTCTCACAAATGGCCAACTAGACATACCACCCATGCAACAGAAAACCTTAGTGGAGGACATGCCGTTATATTGAGGTTATCTTCTTAGAGAAGCTTCATGGCACGTCATCTATAAAATTATGCTTGTATTTTGTTGAAATGTGTTTCATGTTTACATGAATAAATATGAATGCACCCTCTGTGGTTGGGAGGGAGCCAGAGATGTACTGTGCAGCACTGGGGAGGAGGAAACTGGCAGCACTGTTTTTTCCTATGGCTTAGACCCATCATAGAGGCACAGTGACTCAGGACGTGACAATCCTTTTAACTTGAACCTTTGGTTGCATGCCTAGAGCTATAGAGAAGCTCGGCATAACCAGTAGTCAATTGGTGGCGGGGAATGAGCACAGTGAACCCTATCTTGGCTACAGTGGCTAGAAGCAGTGCATAGGTTGAAACCTACCTTCATGGAGGTGTGTTAGTTATTCTCTGGCTCTGTCCCGGGGTGGGCCGAAAATCCACAGACTTTCCAGCAATATAATGCCAATTAATAGCATTAGGTCAAAGAGCATGAGTTCATGGACCGCTGGATCAGCAACCAACCAACCAACCAACCAGCCAACCAACCAACCAACCAGCCAACCAACCAACCAACCAACCAGCCAACCAACCAACCAACCAACCACCAGCCAACCAACCAGCCAACCAACAAACCAACCAACCAACCAACCAACCAACCAACCAGCTGTATGTAGCCTTCACTAGTAGATTACCATTGATGTTTGCGCTTGGTGAACTTTCTCTTTTAGAGAAGAGATATGTATTTATTGATAATAGTAATTATTCGCATATGATTAGTGTTATCCTATTGTTGTTTATGTACATAATTGCTCAGTGTGATGACATGGTGTTGATTTATTATAGGGTGATTAAAGGTGCAAGTAACTGTATATATCTAAAGTAACTACAGTGCTTTAAGTTCGTACCTATACTAACCACTAAATTCTTTGCTATATGAATTTCTCCAATGGTGGACATTCGTGCCCATTCAAACACAACGGACCTATGATCCCATGAATTACGGAGAGATATAAGTCAGTGAACCTTTGTCCTTTTGTAGCAGACTCCTTGGTAGGTGTATGACTCTCCAGATGGATCGACAGATCTGTCGGAAGAAGGATGAACTAATTGACCCAGACGTATATGGTGCACTTATGGCAGGGCGTGACGATCCCTGGATACTGACACACTGTCGTACTTCCCTTCTGTGATTAACACGCATCCACAAACCGCCTTAACAGAATCATGCTTTTGAGACAGCAATCCGTTTACGTTTAAGTGTCGCCTCTGTTACTAAAATAAGTAGAACCTATGCTTTTGTCAGAAAGGCTATGGGCTTTTAAGCACGCCCTGCCCAAAGCTAAAGGGATTATTGTATCATTATCATCATCATCATGTTATTGTATGACCATTATATTTAAATGTATTTTTTTTAAATTGCAAATATTTGATTCCACTTAATATTAATTATTGTTTACACCACACCAGCGACGTTTTTCCTTTGATTTGTATACATTTGGTATTTCTGGTTTCTCTGGATCCATTTGTACAAGTCAGTTTTCTGTATCTATTTGATAAAGTCGAAGTAAGTCTTTATTACACTGCGTTTTAAAGTATTCTTTGTGCATTTCAAGACATTATTAGATGGCCATAATCAGTTATCCAAGCAAAAACAACTACTTAATATGAGGCTAATAAATTTAATGTATTTGCAGTAGCATGGACAGATAGAAAAACCATTGAGACGGTGTTGAAAGAATAAAAAACGAGATGGGGACTTGCTTAATTATATTATAGAGACAATCTTTATATTTTGGAAACGTTACGAGGGGGTCTGGAGAATATAAAATACAACGGGCAAGATTAAAGGAAAGAGTCATCGAGTGTGAAACGTCATTACGTAGTCTGACATCGTATCATGGTAAACAGTAAACAACGACCCAAATAAAATATAATGGAAATAGTTCCACGATTCACAGCAACCTTAACACATACTACTTAAATGTTTTGGCACCTTGAACCACATACTAATTCAATGTTTTGGCACCTTGAACCACATACTAATTCATGTTGTGGCACCTTGAACCACATACTAATTCGTGTTGTGGCACCTTGAACCACATACTAATTTGTGTTGTGGCACCTTGAACCACAAACTAATTCTTGTTGTGGCACCTTGAACCACATACTAATTCTTGTTGTGGCACCTTGAACCACATACTAATTCGTGTTGTGGCACCTTGAACCATATACTAATTCAATGGTGTAAAACCGTGATGCAGATAAAATGACAATGTTGTTACGGAGTTAGTCTACCATATATGTGTTCCCATTTACGTTCATATCTTTCTTCCCATAATTTTAGCTCATTTTAGCTAATTAAACATGTTAGTAGAAACGTCAATTGTGTTTTGTTTCAGCGGTTTGCGATAACTATTTTACCACGATACTTTACATATTTTATTTATATATGATTTATTTATGAAGAACTACCAACCACGATTGGTAACATCGGAGAGAAACAATTTGGTTTTAGGAACGGTATGGGATGCACATATACTATTTTTGCGCTACGACAGCTGAACGAAAGGACACTTGAATACGACATACATTCACCGCATTTATCGACCAAGAAAAGGCATTTGACAGAGTTGACAGAGAAAAACTGTGGCTAATATTGGAGGACTATGGAGTACTTGGACAATTACTAGACGATATAAGAACTACTAAGTAATCAGAACTACTAAGTGCACAACAGATCCATTTGAAATAAAAACAGGGGTTAGATATGGCTGCGTACTATCACTACTTCTGTTCGTAACATACATAGACAGGATAACTAGAGAAGCAGACCCAAGAAACAAATTCACCCCTGCAGAAGCATCAAATGAAGATCACATCTCACTCAACGATCTGGTATTTGCAGATGATCAATGTTTAATATACGAATCTGAAAACGAATTACAGTGACACATACACACTTGCTCTATACAATCTGCGAACAACATAAGAAACTAAACACATCTAAAACAGAGATTATGAAGATAAGCAGAACACCATGGCAGTTAAATGTATCTGTCAAAGGTATAAAACTAAAGTAGGTTCCAGAGTTTAAATACCTAGGAAGCATATTTACGGAGGATGGCAAACTCGACAGAGTCATTGAAACAAGGCGCCAAAAAGACAATGCTGTGACTTTCCAGCTGTCACCAATACTTAACAGTATATGTTAAACAATATGTTATACCAACTCTGTGTTACCAATGTCAATCATGGCCCTTGACAAAGACACTAGCGAAAAAGATCACCGTTTGCGAAAGGGATGTTTAAGGAAAGCTATACATGTGACGAGATGAGACCGCCGGAGAAATGAAGATATCAGGAAAGAAGTAACGACTATCTCAAGTCAAGAATGCATCGAGAGGCAGCAAACCAGATGGTCTCGTCATGAGAATGGAACCTGCGCAACCAGTCCTTCGTGCATACATCAGCAGAAGACCGGGCTACAAAGGAACGAGGAAGACCAAGAACTTGACTGGCAGAGACAATCAAAGAAACAATAAATAGACTCGAGCCTACCATGGCCAATGAAACTCAAATGACCAAAGACAAAAAACTAAGAATTCCCTTCACGATGCTTAACGGCACAAGTGGAAATGTCAATAGATAGATCGATTTATATATGATAGTAGGAAGCAAGTAAACACTAGAAATTACTATGTATTTAGTAACAATAGATGATGCAACGTTAGTTAGTACACCGGAAAAAGAGGTTGTATTTAGTAACATTAGATGATGCAACGTTAGTTAGTACACCGGAAAAGGAGGTTGTATTTAGTAACATTAGATGATGCAACGTTAGTTAGTACACCGGAAAAGGAGGCTGTATTTAGTAACATTAGATGATGCAACGTTAGTACACCGGAAAAGGAGGCTGTATTTAGTAACATTAGATGATGCAACGTTAGTTAGTACACCGGAAAAGGAGGTTGTATTTAGTAACATTAGATGATGCAACGTTAGTACGCCGGAAAAGGAGGCTGTATTTAGTAACATTAGATGATGCAACGTTAGTTAGTACACCGGAAAAAGAGGTTGTATTTAGTAACACATGATGCAACGTTAGTTAGTACACCGGAAACGGAGGTTGTATTTAGTAACACATGATGCAACGTTAGTTAGTACACCGGAAACGGAGGTTGTATTTAGTAACATTAGATGATGCAACGTTAGTTAGTACACCGGAAAAGGAGGCTGTATTTAGTAACATTAGATGATGCAACGTTAGTACACCTGAAAAGGAGGCTGTATTTAGTAACATTAGATGATGCAACGTTAGTTAGTACACCGGAAAAGGAGGTTGTATTTAGTAACATTACATGATGCAACGTTAGTTAGTACACCGGAAACGGAGGTTGTATTTGGTATCAGATGATGCAACGTTAGTTAGTATACCGGAAACGGATGTTGTATTTAGTAACATTAGATGATGCAACGTTAGTTAGTACACCGGAAAAAGAGGTTGTATTTAGTAACATTAGATGATGCAACGTTAGTTAGTACACCGGAAACGGAGGTTGTATTTGGTATCAGATGATGCAACGTTAGTTAGTATACCGGAAACGGATGTTGTATTTAGTAACATTAGATGATGCAACGTTAGTTAGTACACCGGAAACGGAGGTTGTATTTGGTATCAGATGATGCAACGTTAGTTAGTATACCGGAAACGGATGTTGTATTTAGTAACATTAGATGATGCAACGTTAGTTAGTACACCGGAAAAGGAGGTTGTATTTAGTAACATTACATGATGCAACGTTAGTTAGTACACCGGAAACGGAGGTTGTATTTGGTATCAGATGATGCAACGTTAGTTAGTATACCGGAAACGGATGTTGTATTTAGTAACATTAGATGATGCAACGTTAGTTAGTACACCGGAAAAGGAGGTTGTATTTAGTAACATTACATGATGCAACGTTAGTTAGTACACCGGAAACGGAGGTTGTATTTGGTATCAGATGATGCAACGTTAGTTAGTATACCGGAAACGGATGTTGTATTTAGTAACATTAGATGATGCAACGTTAGTTAGTACACCGGAAACGGAGGTTGTATTTGGTATCAGATGATGCAACGTTAGTTAGTACACCGGAAACGGATGTTGTATTTAGTAACATTAGATGATGCAACGTTAGTTAGTACACCGGAAAAGGAGGTTGTATTTAGTAACATTACATGATGCAACGTTAGTTAGTACACCGGAAAAGGAGGTTGTATTTAGTAACATTACATGATGCAACGTTAGTTAGTACACCGGAAAAGGAGGTTGTATTTAGTAACACATTATGCAACGTTAGTTAGTACACCGGAAACGGAGGTTGTATTTAGTAACATTACATGATGCAACGTTAGTTAGTAGTACATGAAAACAGAGGTTCTTTTTATTGTGTCAGAAATGAAACTTGTTATTCTTCTGCGTTCGTTCTCAAACGCTTGAGATTAGTAGCAATGTAGTAAGTGGAATGTGTAAATTGTACTTGAAACGAAACTTGTATTCAGTGTAACAAAAAGTTGGACATATTTCTGTGTACCAGAAATAAAACACTATATACTCAAAAATGAAATCTTAGATGACTGATATATATATATCTTAGACTAAATATTCAGTGTAGCAGATATACATCTTTTATTCAGAAGGGTTACATCAGATTCAGAAAATTATATTCATCGTATAAGAAACTATATTTCATTCAGTAATAAAAAAACTATACATAAAAAAACCATACATTTATTCAGATTTGCAATAAGAAAATGTGTGCTCATCACATCGGAAACGAAATTATATTTAGTCCGTATCTTTTTCTATGTCGTGTGATGTTACTTCTATGTCTTTCTACAGCTTTGTGTCGCCACACATTTTAGATACAGATGTTCTCCTATACCACAATGTCAGGTTATCAAACATCTTCTGTCTTGGTGTTCTTCTACACCTCTTGCTCTTCAATTTGCCTGTTGTTACAGTGACAACGTGGTCTATCTTTCTACTCCTTACGTTTCCAAAACTATGTGGAATATCTTTTTCTAATGCGATTGACGAGCACTCTTTTTTAATTAACTTTTTTCAACATGTCGTCATTACACTTTTTTAAAATCTGTCCATGGTATTCTTAGCATTCTTCTACAAAATCATATTTCTGCTGACTATAATTTTTCACTATTCTGCTGATGGTCGAAGATTCACTTCCATACGTCAGAATTGGCTCGTTATAGTTTCTAGGAATTCGAATTCAGTATCAATCAATCAAGTGCCATGCCGACTGGCGTAGGCGATCATGTTTCTCCACGACTCTCTGTCTCTTGTGTTGTCAATAAACTCGGTTGGTGAGCTTCTACCGTGCCACGATACAAGCCCATCTAGTAACTTTTCTCTTTGTCGTTCCCTATCTCTTCTCCCTTTGATCTTTCCAGTAGTTATTAAGTGTTCAAGCTGTGTTCTTCTCAGCACATGCCCTAGAAACCTTGACTGTCTGCTTCTAATGTTTGATATGATTGATATTTTTATGGCAGCATCAATGAGAACCTCTGCATTAGCTTTCTTGGCTGTCCATGGTATTTTCATCATTCTTCTCAGAAACCACATTTCTGTAGCCTCAAATTCGCTTTGAATTTTCTTGTTTACAGTCCATTTTTCACATCCATAAAAAAGAATTGGTTCGATATAACATCTCAGCACTCGAATTCGAACTGCATTGATAGACTTCCATTTAAAAAAATGGTTCTCATTTTTTGGAATGCTGATTTGGCTTGTGTCAAGATATTTAACTTTTTTAACTTGTGCTAATTCTGTGTCATTAATTACTATTTTGCATCTTGGTGGTGTATGTCTCTTTGATACGATCATTATTTCTGTTTTCTTCTTACTTATGCCTTTGTTTTCACTTTCCTTCACTACTTTATCTAATAGGGCTTGTAGTTCTTGTTCGCTTCCTGCGATCAGTACTGTGTCATCAGCATATCTCAAGTTATTTATATTATATCCTCCCACTTTTATTCCTGGCATATCTTCTATATTTCGCATAATGTATTCTGTATACAGGGAGAAAAGGTCCAGTGACATTACACAACCTTGCCTGACACCCATTTCTATCTTTTGAAATCTACCTATAGTGTTGTTAACTCTCATCGCAGCTGTTTGTTTCCAATACATATTTCTTACTATTCTTAGATCTTCCCATCAACGTTAAGATTTTCTAGCAGTTTTATAATCTCTGAATGCTTCACCTTGTCAAATGCTTTGCTGTAATCTATGAAGCACAAGTATAGGTCTTGTTGTACATCTCCATTAATGTTCTTATTATATATAGGGCATTCAGTATACCAAACATGAATCGATATACATTCAAACGAATCTTGATTAATTATATCAGAAAGTAATGTTTCCTTTATTTAGGTGATATATTCTTCTATAACGTAGTATTCTTTGTAGACACTCTTAAAAGCTCACAATTTTGATGAAGTTGGTGTATAGCAGCCAAGGAGTTGTTTCACCATAAAGTGCTTTCTCCGTAACGAAGGTTGGCTGCAACATAAATCCAACATCCCCTGTCGTTTGTTTTGGTGGTGTACTCTGCTATACTGTAAACTGTCCATCTTGTGATGTTACTCTACCACTTGTATCTCTGCCTACCTCGTGCTCGCCACCTTCAACTTTACCCTCACATAAGGTCTTCAACAAGGTGTCATGCCTTTTAATGTGTCCACAATATTGTATGTGATTGATCTTTATTTCCTTTCATAATTCATTCTTCATATTAAGTATTGTTAAAACCTCTTTATTTGTTTTCTTCTCTTTCCATGATGTTCTCGCTATTCTTCTATATAATCACATCTTAACGGAATTAATTCTGTCTTCTAATTGTTTGTTTATTGTCCATGTTTCTGAGCAATACATTAATATGCAATAGATGTAGCATTTTATAATTCTCGTCTTTAGTTTATTTGTAATAGTTTCCTCATGTCATTGGATTGTTCCATGTATTCTATCATAAGATGTTCATATCTTTTGCTTACATCTGTAAAGTATTTTTGTTTGTATGTCTGGTTGTTTTAGTGCTGATGTGTCTATCTGTGGATCTTTATTTCTTCTATGTTCTTTCGTTTTAAGTTTTTAGCACAACACTGGACTATGGTCAGAGTTGATATCAGCTCCTGGATATGTTTTAGTGTTCTTGACAATATTTCTAAATCTGTTGTTAATATATATAATAATATATATTAACAATATATAATAATATTAATATTTTATATTATAATAAAAAAGTTAATATTATAATAATATAATCTATTTGGTTCCTTTTTCTGTCTCCATGACTCTTCCAGTATATAATCTTCCATTTTCATGTTCAAAGAATGTATTATACGTTGTCATGTTTTTCTCCTCACAGAGCTGTACAAGTCTCTCCTCTGTCATATCTTCTCCTTAGTCGAAATTGTCCAACAATGTACTTGTGTCTTCATTTGCCTATTTTTGCATTAATGGCTCCGATGACTATTAGAATGTCTGTTGATTTTAATGGCTTGAGAATAGTAGTAATTTTATATTTCTTTTTCCGGCGTAGTCTGTAGTTTCAATGTGTACGAATATGGCCCTTGTGTACGAATATGCATGTTCTGTGTTTGTGTTCCTGAGGATACTTTAATACTTGTACGGGATATTCGTTGATATTGTAATAGTCCTTGTTTCGACTGGTCTGTTCTCAGTGACTTGAGTACACAGGCTAAAAGTCTTGACGAGACGACATCGTCATTTTGAGGATGTGGTTGGTCAAGTACGGAAAACCTGTTTACTTGTGTTGCAAAGTAATTCGGTGCTGCTAGAACAGACCTGGTTCAATTTCCGTCAGTTGTAAGAATTGTAGTCTGTAGTTGCTTATGTTTATACAATGGCTAGATCAAAAGGCTTTGCTTTGATATGTAGTATCATCATTATGTCGTTATATGTCCAGTATCAGATGATGTATTATTCTATTTCTTTTTTAACCCTCTCCAGATGTAATGTTCTTATCACTTCTTAATTTATTTTGTTTTTCGCTGTCTAGTGTATACTCAATATCCATCTGCAGCATCTCATTTCGAAGGTAGAGATTCTATTTTCCTCGACTTTATTAAGTGTTCATGTTACGCAGCTATAAATTGCTACTGGGAATATGCTTGTAATTTATTTTTAATATTGTACAGAATCTCTCGGCATAATATTTTGCCGTTGATTTCTAAGAAACATCAACTTTCGTTCGGTACATCAGAAACCCAACATCAGAAATCATGTTCCATCACAATTAAGTAGAGTCGACATCTTGTTTAGAAAACCAATGACATGCATCAATACTTTCACATGACAAGAATTAGGCTAAAGTACGTTCAAATGTAACAAACAGATCAATATCACATTTATCAATGTTATAGATCATGAGAATGTCGTCCACATAGTGGACACGATAAGCCGTCGTCCATACTAGAATGTGTAATTCAGGACGAGTTCTTTGAGTTTATCATTCTTCTAGTACTGTGAGAGGTTTGTATCAAACATTTCCTAGCGTCTAACGAAAGACAGACGAACTGACAATATCATTTGTGCCAACAACGTAACACGTCTGATGTGAATGTCATATAGTACACTTTATCATCTCAAATATTCATGGAAATAACAACATCAGAAGTTAGCATGAACGTTCAACCATAATCTGAAGTAATCGTTATAGAGTAGGGGGTAACCATCATATCGCTCATGCGGCAGCGCAAACAGCGCTAAATTATTCAATTTAGGAAAATATAATTTCTCTCTAAAACCTTTCATCATCATCATCACGTGCCATATTGGCTGGCGTTAGCTATCATGGCTCTCACAGCTCTCTATATCCTGCATTATGTATCAAGATCGTTGTTGTTTCCATGCCTTGCCAGGTTGTCATACTGTCTAATATTCTATCACGTTGTCGCCCTCTGTATCTGTTGCCTTCATTTTTGCCTGCTTTGACTATATTCTCCAAACCTCCCTGTTTCATGAAGTGGCCATATCTAAAACCCTTACCATAATTATTACACTGACGATTGTTTTAGATTAAAAATCGTTTAAAGATCACAAAATTCAGATTCATGAGATTGAAATGTGTGCTCAAGCTACAAAGAAAATCACCTACGTATGCTGTCGACGACAAATGTGCGCTATTAAAATTTATGTTTAGTTGAGTTCAGGGTGGGAAATGAGCTGAGTCTTACTCACTCTGTCCTCACCATCCCAAACCAAAGTGCATCGTAAGGTTTATAAGTCACTTTACATGTATATCCATATGAACATATTTGTAAAGAACGGTATTTTGATATGTGTGTCGAGTGTATCATTGAAACTAGAATTTGAAAACAATTAACATATTTGAACTATAGTGTCTTTGAATATAGCCTTTAGAAGCATCAGAGGTTCTAGAGGAACAGAGACTCAAATGAGCTAATATAGTCTTCTTGTGCGACTGCATGTCAGTACTCCAGACCATGCAAAATGAACCTAAAGATACCCTAACAAAAACAACTGTAGAACTTTTAAATCAACTGTCTGCTAACAATACAGTTGTGCTGCAGAGGATCCCTGCACTCTGTGGAATTGCAGGGAAGGAAGCAGCTGACAGATTGACAAAAGCAGATGCAAAAAGGGAATAATTCCCGCACAAAATATCAATGACTGAAGCAAAACTCTCATAAAAAGAAAATACAAGCATACATGGAGTCAGAGAACAGGCAGCAACTTTTCACAGGACCCCATTATAAATCTAGGCAGATCATAAATCATAGCACACCACAATCTGTAGGCTCCACACAGGATACTGCAGACTACAAGCACACCTCCACAAAATGAAGGCTGTTCAAATAGAACAACGCGCATGTCAAAAGGGTCTCCAGACTCCAGAACACATTCAGCAGACATGCCCACTCTTCGATGATGTGAGAACTAAAATATGGCCGCAAGAGTCAGATCTGAAGGTAAAGTTGAGGGGCAACCGTTAAAATTTCATGCTGGCAACTGAATTCCTGGACTTGCTGTATAGACTTATGAGCAAAGGAAACTGATCGCAGAAGAAGAAGAGCTATAGTGTGAACAAATGACGCACTGAATGCGCAAGGTTGGCCAACCTTTTTTAGAGTGAGATACTTGCTTCCACCATTACACCATTGAGAAGAAGATGAAAAATATTTTAGACTAGTATTTTCTGTGACTAACCAAACTATTGAGGTAATGTCGTTAGCAGTACGCTAGCAGAAGATTGTTTGCCGTTGAAATGTTTTCTACCTAGACTTTGAATCAACCTACGATCGACGTACAAACAGCCAGCGAGTCACAGGAGAAACATTCACCATAGGGTGATACAATTTAGAACACAAACCTCTTTCCATAGACTTAATTTTTGCAGAGAAAATCTAAAGTAGGATGTTGTTTGTCTCCATCTAAGTACGATATGTAGTCTAACAATAATGAAACTTTTGTTTCTTGTGGGCAGTTTAGGGGAAGGAGGGATGGTCTCCAGAACTTTGATGCGTAGAACATTTCATGTCTTAGTTAGAACTTTGATACGTAGAAAGTTCCAAGTCTTTGTGATATGCTGTGACGTGAATTTTCAATCAGATGAGGTCTATGTGACTATGTAAAACGCATTATTTCACCATTGTATCTAATCACATTAAAAAAATGTGCAGCCATTTGATGGGGCAGTATCAATTTTGGCCACTTTCACCTCACAGTCCATATAACTGTAAGGCTATAAAATCGTCTGATTTACAGGTTAATCTAGAATATAGGTAGAAAACAAACACCAGCTCCAATATTGGATATAGAAAGTAGAAATTTACTGATAACATGCAGATTTATAGATGGCATACAATCACCAGAACATAAAGTTTATTCCGTAAACATTTTATTTAACAAACAAAGTATTTTACTATTCATACAGAAACTAAACGTTCATTGAACATGCCAATCAATATAAGATAATACTGCGTGAAATGTAACAACAGTAGTACTTACGTAAAACACAGGGTTTTGAATGTTTCACTTGAACAAGACGGACTATCTCTAATGGGTTATTTTGGTACTTATTGTATCACTATCCATGTTGCATACGGTAATAATTTGTTATATGTGTTGTCATATCCCGTCCAATTTTCAACAAAACCCGCTTCCATGTATACATGTTTCCATATACATCATTGTCACCTTGAACTTTGTATTGTTTACATGTTAATAATGTATCTACTGCTTCTGTGGTGATAACATAGTTTTTACTGTTTTCATTGTTTTTTACTGTTTTGTATATTTTTTAGAAAGACCTAACGGTTTGAAACGTTGAAAATGTCTTGTGTATTGTCATTTGTCTGTTTTCGTATTTAAACCTCATAATCCATTAGCGATAGTCTGTCTTGTTCAAGTGAAACTTTCAAACACTTGTGTTCTACGTAAGTACTATTTAACATGCCAAGAACTAAACTTTACTCAATGCAGAACTTCGTAATGAGTTACGACTGCAAGTTATCATCAGCACACTCCGGACAAGTCTACAGATGCTCCGATCTTAATCTCAATAAATCCATCAGAGTGTAGTGTCTGAAAGTTCCAGTATGATGCTGATTTCTCTGTTACTTCGTATATCTATTATGTTTCTCTTTACGGGCTATTCTGATCTTACACAATCTTGAGAGCGACTATGATTCAAACTGTTGATAATCTTCGGAGCTGACCAGGACCCTCAACGTATTAACTATATCAGACAGATCCTTTGATGTACCTATCAACTCTCACCATGCTCACCACCGTATCAACCTGCTCATTATCCTGAACAACAGCATGCCATGGCACGAGTATAAAGATAATTATTCTGGTCATAGATTGTAACAATAACTTCACCCATTGACGGCAGACAACTCCCGCTTCAACAATTCGGTTTTTGCTCATTGAGTCAAAAGTATTATTGCACGAAGATAGTTCTGTGACATCAGCTATGACAGTGCTTCCATCACAGCTTTTATCTCCATCGTAAGAATGCTCGTGGTTGTAGTAAAGGCAGCATTGGATTTTTCCAACACAACGTGCGAAAAGAGCCCAAACACATCGGTGATGACGAATAATTGGTCCATGAGGGTAGAGTATGACATCATCCTCTGCAATGTTATTGTCAATGAGCACCCTGGCTTCCACCTAAACCGGATTTCAGTACCTGAAACGTCTGTCGAATGTGAAACCAGAGAAGATCCAACATCATGCCAGACGCAGTGGGTATTCACTTCTCCCCAACATCAATGATATTACGGTTACACACTTGTCTAATGATATCTTCTCCTTGTCCCAACCATGATTTGCATCTTCTGACTCTGGAGACTTTCACCTTATTGAGATCCGGATGTAATGGGTGAAGTGTACCAACAATAATTGTAAGATATGACAGAACTTTCTACATCTTGATTCTGTCATCTTCGGTCAGGAAATCGAGGAAAAATCTTATCGCCACACAGGATGGATGTATCCTTCCTGCATCCCAAGATGATACGCGTGACTTTGTTTCGAATCTTGTCCAGTCTGAAGATCTGTGTATCACTAACTTTAAATATTGCACACTCACATTCCCTTCTAGAAACGTCGTCCCTTATATCTGATATATCAGTAGGAGTAGATGTTGTGGGATGTCGTAAGCTGCCATTACTCTCAATATCACTACTCCTTTGCTGGGGCTCTCTTTAATGATATCAACATGTTCTTTAACGTAAAGACTGCAATCGACTGACACTCTCAGATAACACAATGCAGATATTTGAGAAAGATTGATCTCATTAATTTTTCACTGCAGTGGTTTTTGGGCTAGTGATGCGATTGTTAAGCGAGAACAAAGTGAGTGCAGCCTTCTTCTGGTTGATGACTGTGCCAGACTCCAAAACACCAGAATTCCAAGAAGTCTAGTTCCTTCTGTAACTTGCTTGTAATCGCATGCCAGTTCTTTCCCTGTCTGTACGCCAGAATATCACATGTAAAGGAAATGTTCCGCAGTTTCCGCTCAATTGCTGTTTCACTGTTAGTACCGTGTACGCACTGAACAGTACTGGCGAAAGAGGCAGTCATGGATAAATTGTAGTTGGCTCCGAGGAGCAAATACCACACCGTAGTATCGTCTTCCCTTCGTACAGCTCTGATGATATCCATCGAACGATAAAGGGATCCACATGTCGTAACATGAGCAAGTTCATAACATATTCACATGGAAACTTATTATTTGCATCCTCACGATAAATCACTGCAGACATTGGAATCTAAACTCTCAAAGTAATTTAAAACATGAATATATTTTCTATAAAACAGGCTATGTCGTCGAAAGTATACTTGTATTCAGCACAACATGAACTAAACTTTTACATAAACAACTAACTTGAATCTGCACATCCCAAAACGTTCATTTAACATGCCAGGAACTAAATTTTACTTAAGAACATCTGAATCTAAACTTTCACTCAAAATAAAAAGTAAACTTATTTTGAGTAAATCAAATTATGTCATTGAAAGTATACTTCTATTTGGCACATGACCTAAACATTTACAAACTTGTTTGTGTAGTGCCCGAAATAAATTATTTCATAAAAATATGTTTACGGTACAACCTAATAAAAGAAAGAGCAAGATAACAGAAGCCAAATCAACATTTCAAAAGATGAGAATTTTTTGCAATCTATGTAGTGAAGTACTATCATCAATGTATATGCGAATTCAAGTTTTAAGACTTTATAGCGAACCAATTCATCTTTATAGATGTGAAGCATGGACAGTAAACAAAAACGAAAAAGGTTAGGGAGAGCTGGAGGCAACTGAGCTGTGATTTTTGAGAAAAATGATGAAAATTCCATGGACAGTCAATAAAACTGATATAGAAATCCTCAGAGATGCTGGAGTAAAAAGGCAAAATTTAGCAAATATTTGTAGAAATATACGGCTGTGATTCACGAATATTAAATAAAACAATAGCAAAGAGAATTGCTGCATTAGAAATGAGATGCTACATAAGAAGAGACAATCAGCACGGAAATATTAATAGCTGAAGTTAACGACAACAGGGTAAGAGGGCGCCCAAGACGACGATGGTGCAGTGATATGTCAGATTCATTAAACAAGTTTCCAGCTGCAGCAGGTCAACTCGCCCAGAATCGCGGAGCGTTCAGAGAATCCATAAGGAAGACCAGGTTCAGTAAAGAATATGTCACATGATGATTAGTAGAAAATAATGTATATTTTCAAGTCATGTTGTGAGAAGAGAAAAACTTTGAACATTTAGAATCACTCGAAACATCAAGAGGAGATGAGATAAAGGAAAAACAAAGAGAGAAATTGCGGGACTGGTTGTCACTGGTACGAGAGAATGTCTCCAACTAAATTTATTAAAAACATGAGAGAGAGTTGTGGGGAAGCGTGATCGTCTACGCCACTCGGCATACAGTTCATTGTTTAAGAAACTAAACTTTTCTCGACTACAGCAGGAATAATATTTTTTTTTTACATCAAAAAGAAATATTTCTATTTATAACAGTAGAATATACAAAGTGTGTATATCAAACATATAACAAGTTTTAGTACGCCATTGATTGAACTTTCAATGCATCACGATATCATTAAGTGTTCGATACACGGACAATTAAACTTGCATTCAGTACATGAGAAAATGAATCTGCATTTACTGTAGTTGAAACTATTAAAAATGAAACATTTCGGAAATAACACTTGTATTATGTGCTACATAAATATAAAATAATTACCAGCATTAGTTTTAAACTAATATTGTACTTAATAGCAGATAGAATAGATTTTGTAGTCACTACACCAGAAACTGGAATTTACATTCGCTATATCCGAAATTAAAACGTATTTTCATTACATCAGAACCTAGAACTTTTATTAAATACATCAAAAACTAAAACTTGTATTCACTACAACAGAAACTAAAATTATTATTAATTATACATCAGAACCTAAAGCATGTATTCACTATATCAGAAACCAGCACTTGTATTCACTACATCAGAAACCAGTACTTGTATTCACTACATCAGAAACTAGTACTTGTATTCACTACATCAGAAATTAGTACTTGTATTCACTACATCAGAAACCAGTACTTGTATTCACTACATCAGAAATTAGTACTTGTATTCACTACATCAGAAACCAGTACTTGTATTCACTACATCAGATACCAGTACTTGTATTCACTACATCAGAAACTAGTACTTGTATTCACTACATCAGAAACTAGTACTTGTATTCACTACATCAGAAACCAGTACTTGTATTCACTACATCAGAAACTAGTACTTGTATTCACTACATCAGATACCAGTACTTGTATTCACTACATCAGAAACTAGTACTTGTATTCACTACATCAGAAACTAGTACTTGTATTCACTACATCAGATACCAGTACTTGTATTCACTACATCAGAAACCAGTACTTGTATTCACTACATCAGAAACTAGTACTTGTATTCACTACATCAGATACCAGTACTTGTATTCACTACATCAGATACCAGTACTTGTATTCACTACATCAGAAACTAGTACTTGTATTCACTACATCAGAAACTAGTACTTGTATTCACTACATCAGAAACTAGTACTTGTATTCACTACATCAGAAACTAGTACTTGTATTCACTACATCAGAAACTAGTACTTGTATTCACTACATCAGAAACTAGTACTTGTATTCACTACATCATAAGCTAGTACTTGCACTCAGTCAATCACAAAATACATTTTGTACTCACTACACCATAAACTAGAACGTAATAACTCCATCAGAAGCTAGAAAATGTATTCAGTACAACAAAATGTGGAACTTTTATTCACCATATCAGAACCTAAAATATATATTCGTTCGAGAAAGAAAAAAAATTATATTCACAACACCATAAATTAGAACTTGTATTCCCATCCGTCACAAACTAATAGTTTTAGTCAATCCCTCAAAACTAAAACGTGCATTGACTATAATAAACTATAATCTGTTTTCACTCCATCAGAAACTAAAACGTGTATTTCGAAACGTCACATAATAAAACTTGTATTATCTACTTCAGAAAATAGGATTTGTATTCACTACATCAGAAACTAGAACTTGTATTTACTACATCAGAAACTAAAACTTGTATTTACTACATCAGAAACTAAAACTTGTATTCACTACATCAGAAACTAAAATTTGTATTCACTACATCAGAAACTAGAACTAGTGTTCACTACATATTCACCACAGAGCCGGTCAAAATTTTATTACCGATATCAAAACCATATTTGTTTTTTTAAATGCACTAGAAACTAGAAATTATTCACTATATCAAACATTAGAAGTTGTATTTACTACACAATAAAACAGAACTTGTATTAATTACATTAGAAACTAGAACTTTTGTTAGAGATATAAGAATTAGAACCTGTATTGCAGACAACACTAACTAGAACGTATATTCCCTAAATCATAAACTTGAACTTCTAGTCACTATATCAAATATCAAAAATTGAATTCGCTATATAAAAAATAGAAATTATATTCATATATTTGGAACTAAAACGTATATTTACTACATCTTAAACTCAAACCTGTATTTACTATATCAGACACTAGAACTTGTATTCACAACATCAGAAACTAGAACTTTCATCCACCAGATCAGAAACTAAAACTTGCATTCACAATATTAGAAACTAAAACTTGTATTCACAATATTAGAAACTGAAACTTGTATTCACAACATTAGAAACTAAAACTTATATTCACCATATCAGAAACTAAAACTTGCATTCACAATATTAGAAACTAAAACTTATATTCACAACATTAGAAACTAAAACTTGCATTCACACTTTTAGAAACTGAAACTTATATTCACAACATTAGAAACTAAAACTTGCATTCACACTTTTAGAAACTAAAACTTATATTCTCAACATTAGAAACTAAAACTTATATTCACAACATTAGAAACTAAAACTTGTATTCACAACATTAGAAACTAAAACTTATATTCACAACATTAGAAACTAAAACTTATATTCACAACATTAGAAACTAAAACTTATATTCACAACATTAGAAACTAAAACTTATATTCTCAACATTAGAAACTAAAACTTGCATTCACACTTTTAGAAACTAAAACTTATTTTCACAATACTAGAAACTAAAACTTATATTCTCAACATTAGAAACTAAAACTTGCATTCACACTTTTAGAAACTAAAACTTATTTTCACAATACTAGAAACTAAAACTTGTATTTACAACATTAGAAACTAAACGCCCGTGGGTTGTTGGGGCCCGAAAGGGGAGCAAAAAATAGCAACACTGATTACCTTCCACACATGTCGTAAAAGGCGACTAAGGAGGTTATGAGATAGAGTTGGCTGTCTCATCCCATATAGGGTCAGTGATCCAAAGCCATGCTGAAGTCGGATGTGTCAGGCCGAAAGGCGCAGATATCGCATCAATACTGTAAACCATGACACAACGCATACCGTTCTCCGGACTACATCCTGCTAATCTGCAGGAGTTTGAGAACGAACGCAGAAGACGAAGAAGAAGAAACTAAAACTTGTATTCACAACATTAGAAACTAAAACTTGTATTCACAACATAAGAAACTAAAACTTATATTCTCAACATTAGAAACTAAAACTTGTATTCACAATATTAGAAACTAAAACTAGCATTAACAATATTAAAAACTAAAACTAGTATTCACAACATTATAAACTAAAACTTTTATTCACAATATTAGAAACTAAAACTTGTATTCACAATATTAGAAACTAAAACTTTTATTCACAATATTAGAAACTAAAACTTGTATTCACAATATTAGAAACTAAAACTTTTATTCACAATATTAGAAACTAAATCTTGTATTCACAGCAGTAGAAATTACAACTTGCATTCACAACATTAGAAACTAGAACGTTTTCACATGTGTTCACTACGCCTGAAACTAGAAGTTCTATGGACTACATAGGCTACTAATCGGGTATATAGTACACGTACATCTGAGAATGAAATGTATCTGCAGAGACATACAATTGACAATCCTATCTTCTAAACGAAATATTAATGGCATATTTTCTATCTTTAAGTCTGACGTATTTTCAGTTAAGAAAACAACAGAATTTCTATTAAAACATTCGCTGATTCTGACAGAAAATAATAAACTTACATTTGTGGTGCTAGTTGAGTTTTCACAATAACAGTAACAGTCTCGTATACAGACTATGTTTTCTGTTTAAATATTGTGAATATGAAAAATATGAAACATTAATCTCTGGCATTCATTGTTGACTATCCGCGCTTTTTTACCGCGGAACATGTTGGACTAGGTCAAGTATAGAATCGTTATTATTTATGTATATAATGATCACGTGCACTCACGCTGGCCTGGCACGAGTTTTTAACAACAGACACTTTGAAATGCCACATTTGTAGTTAGTCATGTACGGAATCGGTATTATTCACGCACTAAGTGGTCAGAAGATGTTAAGGTGGTTATTGAAGCTTGCACGTGATGCGACATGGAAAAGTTCAGAAAGATTCCTTTGTAAATAGTTTATGCTCTATTGTGAGTATCACAATCGGTATCTATCTGTCTATCTGTAATATTCATGTTTTGGTCGTGAACATCGTTAGTAGCGTCATCATCAGCGCCGCTTGTATCATCTTCCTCGTCTTCATCTCTTTCTTCATCATAATCATCGATGTCACATCTATGTAATGTAGAAATTGCATCAGATTGACTTAATTCAGCCTGCGTCAAAGCAGACGAAGGGCAAATCTGAGGATCGTAGGTGTTAACGCTCAAAGTATTTGGATCCTCGCCGTTCACAATTCTCGCCATAAACGAGATGTAGGAAATAGCCAATCGAAGCGTCTCTATTCTGGACAAGCGCTTTTCGTAAGCAAAAGTTGGTATTCTCTGTCGGAGACAGTCGAAAGCCTCATTCAGGTTGTACATCCTACGACGTTCACGGATATTGGCAGCTCGTCTTTGCGCTATCGTCGGTGCACGTCGTTTCCGGTTGTTGGCTTTCTCGATTCTTTCACTGTTAGTGTGTCGACGAAGAAGTTGACGCGGTGGAATATATGCATCTTCTGAATATCTCTTATCGTACGATGAAGAAGGGTACACATTGCTTGCTCCAATCCACATAAACGAGTTATCCCTATAGTCTGGATGCTGATGATGGGAAGAACTGCTGTATTGCTGTGGATAATATCCAAGCACTCCTGATTCTGATGAAATATTTGAAAAAGCTGAGGTATTGTACCTCCCTCCAATAGTTTCTTGTTGGCCCAAACTTTGTGAAAACATATAGTCATTTTGACGTAAAGGTTGCTCCGAATTGTAGTTTGGAGGAGATTCGCTTGGTAGGTCTAGTACTGACGGCATGGAGTATATTTGTGTAGATACGTTCCATGTCATAGCAGGATACCAACAAGCTCAAATCTCACGATTTCTCAGCACTTTCGCTGTGCCGCTTAGCCACTTCACTTGAATTGGAAATGGCAACGGTCTGATCTTTTATTGAATGACGAGTTTCTCTGGCTTGAATTTTTCCGAGCTTGCCGTCAAACCATTGACAAGCGGTCGATATGAGTGCTCCGTTTATGCAAATGAGTTTCATCAAAATTGACTTGTCTCCAAGAAAATGAAGCAAGGTCGATTTTCTTAAAAAGAACCACACATAATTAAATCCTTCGTTGTTTCTATTTCCCTGGAATAGTCACATGTAAGATACTTCCTGGCTGAGTCGCGGTATATTAATTTTGCACTATTGAAGCCTGTGTTACCTCTTGATGCTGATCAACACTCAGCATGGATGATGAGTTTTTAAAAAAAACGAGTATTCTAGTCACAAAGATAACTAATCAACACAGAATGGTCGGTGTGATCAAACTACATTTGAAATGACGAGGTGCGTTTGTTTTATCCGTTATATCTACAGACCATGAAAGGTACATTTAAAAAGCTGTTGCCATGGAAGGAGCAGAAATGTTAGTAACAGCTTGGATAGGGTCACATTTGCCATATTTCACTACAGCATAGTTTTAATTATACTACTTGTCAACGTATGAGCCTATGTCATTTTATTGTTATCGTACCAGGCAGCCATCACAGCTAGCTATTTCTAAAACTAGAATGCGATCTTCTCTATAAACCATTGCGATGTTTTGGAGAACATCTGAAATATATATTGAGGTGGATGTCTAGAATATGTATGATGTATGTGTATTGTTTTAGTAAGGTGGATGTCTAGAATATGAATCATGTATGCGTATTGTTTTAGTCAGAATTATGTCCAGAATATATATGATATATGCGTATTGTTTTAGTCAGATAGATATCTAAAATATGTATGTATATTGTTTTAGTCAGAAAGATGTCCAGAATATATATGATGTATGTGTATTGTTTTAGCCAGGTGGATGTTTAGAATATGTATCTGTATTGTTTTAGTCAGATATATGTCCAGAATATGTATGATGTATATATATATATATATATATATATATATATATATATATATATATATATATATATATATATATATATATATATATATATATATATATATATATATATATATATATATATATATATATGTATATGATGAATATATATGATGATACTTTAGTCAGATGTCTAGAATATGTATGATGTATTTATATTATTTTAGGCATGTAAATATCTAGAATATGTAATATGTTTGTTTATTGTTTTAGTCAGGTAGATGTCTAGAATATGAATGATGTGTGTATTGTTTAAGTCAGCAAGATGTCTAAAATGTTTATGACGAGTGTGCGTGTATTCTTTCTTTCATTACAATAATGGTGGACACAATAATGAATTTTACTATCTCGTTTTCTCTCTCTCTCTCTCTCTCTCTCTCTCATTACAATAATGGGTATGGGAAAATAATGAATATTACTCTCTCTTTCTCTCATTACAATAATGCGGGGGGGATAATTATTATTGCTTTCTCTCTCTCTCGCTCTCTTTCTCTCATTACAATAATGGTAGACACAATAATGAATATTGCTCTATCTCGCTTTCTCTCATTACAATAATGTGGGAGGGCAAAATAATTAATATTGTTCTTTCTCTCATTACAATACTGGTAGACACAATAATGAATACTATTCTCTCTATCATTACAATAACAGTGCATAAAAATGAATATTACTCTCTTTCTTTTTTTAATTACAATAATGGGGGAAGGCAAAACAATGAATATTACTATTTCTCGTTCTCTCACATTACAATAATGAGGGGGGGGGGAATGTAAAAACTATTATTATTATTACCTTTCGCTCTCATTACAATAATGAGGTAGGACAAAATACTGAATATTACTTTCTTTCGCTTTCTCTCATTACAATAATGGATCAAAATACGTCCGACTGGACAAATGCAGCCCGCCAAGTCATTCTGTCTGGTCCCCTGTGCTATTGGAAAAGTACTATTATATGCACTGGTGTTAGAGGATTCCTGAGACACACCGTGGAATTCAAAGGGATACACCATTAAAACAAAAGGAGGTGTCGGACAAATGGTCCCATACCAGACGAGAAATGTCGAATCCTGCAGACCAATCTAATAAGATTGCCTACTTCTGCACTACATACAGTTTCATCAATGCTAAATATGGCCAGCCGAACTAATAAGATTGCCCACTTCTGCACTACATACAGTTTTATCAATGCGGAACTTATTTTTGAGTGTGATCCATCTTGGACAAATGATGTATTTCCTTTCTGTCTGTATTATCGTCCCGGATCACTTGAGTTTTAGCTTCAGTTCTTGTATTATTTCTTTACTTATCGCATCATCGTAATATAATGTGGATTTTCTTTGTTGGCACCGTAGGACAAAATCGCTTCTCATCATATTCAGGTGCGGTGCTTCGTTCCTCTGAATGATCCATGCTAGCACAATACATAAAATTAGGTCCTGAAAGGCAAAGGGCACAATAATGGACTTTCACAGAGTGGCTTCCATATTGTCCAATTAATTGAATGTCGTCCTGATCAAGTTATGGTAATTAGGCCCCATTCGTTCTGCAACGTCGGTTATCTTCCTTTAAAAATGTTAAATGGTTTATAACTGGGAATAAATTGAAATGCAGTTGTTGCACAGACGAGCGAGCGCACATATACAGATTGGAGAAATGAAGAGACTGCGATTTGCTCATACTTGTGTCGTTTTCAGGAATAGATCCGCTGTGTGTTTGTTATTGCATGCGTCTTCTTGTTGGCCTTTTTCTGTTGACTTGTTGTTGACTTGTTCATGGTGGCTTGTTATTGTTAGTTTGGTAGTGGTTTGTCTCGACATGTTGTTTGCTTGATGATATTGACATAGTCCTTCGAACTTGCTATTGTTGCCGTTAGCTTGTTGTTGCTGGCAGTTGGTATTACATTGTTGTATACTTGATTTTGGCTTATTTGACTTCCTGCTGGATGCCGTTGGAGTTAAATTATTGCCTATATGATGTTGATTTTTGTTGACTGTTTGGTTTATTATTGTTAATTTGATGTTGACTCTTTCTTAAAGACTCGTTGTTTGCTTAGTGATTTTGTCTTATTATTAATGATTCGCTGTTTATGTAGTTGATTCAGATTTGTTATTAAAGACTTGTTATTTGCTTAGTTGCTCTGACTTATTAAACACTCGTTCTTTGTTTTGTGGCTCTGACTTATTAACACTCGTTGTTTGCTTTGTGGCTATGAGTTGTTATTAAAAACTCGTTTGCTCAGTGGCTCTGACTTGTTATTAAACACTCGTTTGCTTAGTGGCTCTGACTTGTTATTAAAGATTCTTTGTTTGCTCAGTAGCTCTGACTTGTTATTAAAGACTCGTTTGCTTATTGGCTCTAACTTATTAAACACTCGTTTGCTCAGTGGCTCTGACTTGTTATTAAAAACTCGTTTGCTTAGTGGTTTTGACTTTTTATTTATTCTTGATTCGTGATTAGAAAACTGGCCTTACAGCACGTGGGGCATTCCCATAAGTGATCCGCCTTCTGTTCCAGCAGCAATTCGACTCCATGGTGTTTCAAGTCCAATGCTGCCTAAACAGACGTCGACATCAGGGCACAGCTCTGGTCCTTGCGACAGGTAACTTTGTTGTTCCGCCCACCCACGCCGTGCCCGTAACTAGTTCAAGCACAACGTCGGCCTGTCGGAACAACATGGTAACTGTTATCGAAGGTTACGACTACGGGATTGTATTTAAATGATATGCTATGAAGCTTCTATAAGAAGATTACCTCACTATAAAGGCAGGTCATCTACTAAGGTTTTCTGTTGCATGGTTGGTTTTATTACTTATTATTGTTGAGTATTGCTGTTGGCATATCGTTGTTGTTTTTACAAATATGTACATAAGAAAACAGAGTGGTTTGCATCACTGAAGGTAAAATCGCTGTATGACTGTGTATTAATTCATCCAATGTAGTATTTCTATGACCCTGACAAGTTACGGTATTTATGAATATAATGAACGAATATACGTTATTAGTGTTTGTACACAATTTAAGGAAATTGGTAATTTAGGACATGGTTTCAATTTAAATGAGAACGTAAGTTGTTCATACTATCTAACAATTAGGAGACTTCATGAAATCAAGAAATGAAATGTCTTATTTACACAAAGAAAATTTCCTCTGGTTTTCCGATCGATCATTTTATTCATGAGTTTTCTATACGTTCCTATTTCATATAACACATATCATCATCATTAAGTGCCTTCATTGCATCGAAGGTTAGCTGAAATGGACCTTCATCAACCGCTACCTCTTGCCTAGTTGGCGCCCTTTGATAGACTTTATATTATCTATCTCAGGGCGTTTTCTTCCCATCTGTATCTCCGCTTATCGTCTGAAGCTAGCTGCGCTTCAATTGTACCTTGAAGTAAGATCTACAAGATAGCATTCCATTCTATTTATCCACAATATTTCATTTGTTTTTTGTTTTTTTATTTCCTTTAGTAGTACTATTTTTAAACATTATGGTTGCTAGAACCTCTTTGGTTTCTTCCCTTTCCACTTTTTAATTATTATACATCCAGTCCGATATTGGGTCATGAATAGAGCGCTGTGATTTAGATCGCTATGGCTTCCCTGGTTTATTTTGCAGAGACAATCATGTGTGCCAGACTGCTGTTCTGTAAACATCGACGCTGTGACAGTACTGTGGTATCTGTTCTGGTATCCGTGTTGTTGCTCCACAAATCCAAGTCGCAAAGTCGCTGATGCAGATTCTGTTAATGCAGAGTACTTTTAGTCTGCAGTGTCCTGCTCTCTGTTGAATATCGTTCCTTGTTCTTTTCTGTTGAATGTGTTGATGTTGTTTTATCTTCATATTTGTAGTTTCAGTTCAGTTATCCACTTGAAGTCGCATAGATTGTTTTAGCAGAGATTTTCCTAAAACCTTGTGTACTTGATACTGAAGGGATTACTATCTGTTGTGCCAAATCATCAGCTTTTTCGTTGCCAGTAATGCAACAGTGAGCAGGTATCTATTGCAGTACTGGTCTAATTTTCCTGGATAATTCGATGTTTTATCTGATGTGAATACGTTTGTGTATTGCTTGGCACCTTGGATGAGTTATAAAACTCATTTTGAAATACCGGAGGTCGCGATTATTTGGGGTATGGTCTATCGATTGTTGAGTATTTAAAGAGCTTTGAGTACAACTATTGCCTCTGCCCTGAAATTTGTGCATTTTATTCCTGTGGCAAAGGAATTTTTTTCGTATCTGGTGTCTTCTAGAAACATGATGCATATTGCCGCCATGTGTTGTGGTTTTTGTTGCCTGTGTACACGTGCGTCCAGATATTTATGGGATATTGGGCTTTTAACATATGAAGTGATAAACCTTTTTTTCTGTTTCCGTGTGAGTGGTCTTGGAGTTCATGTTTGATATTTCAGATAATATATTTGTAGTATTTTTGGTTGAGTAACCATGGTTCAAAAGATTAGACCTAACATGTCGATATCAGTTTTCATTGATTTCATATAATGGATGAATTACTCAATTGCTACCAGTTGATTTAAACTTTTTATTGAAAGTCTGTTATTATATGTTACGGAAATACTTTGTTTATACAGTGTACTTTTAGCCTTTTTTATGTTTTATAATGTAAAATAATTTTATAATTTCTGTACATGTCTAGATTTATACTGTTGGCATTTTTGGTCATTTTTAAAATGTGACTCCTTTTTATAGCTCAATTATTATTGTTCCATATTGTAAATTCTGTCTCATCTTTCTGTGTTGTTTTGGCTGCAGGAACCGAACAGCTAGAGACTTATTACTTAGCGCTTCTGACTCTCCCTGTATATATTTTATTTTATTTTTGGTTTTTTTTAGTTTTCACCCTCGGAATTGCCCGCTAGTTTTTACATAAAGCCCGTTTTTAAAAGATTAGTTTGAATTTAGTCGACGTTATGTCTCCAAGTGAGTCTTATGTCGATCGTGTGACATCAAGGAATATTGGTGAATCAGTTTTACTGTATATGTTGCTCTGAAATTATTTACTTTCTTCCGTATCAAAAGGCATCAATTATTTCGTAAAGCTGTATGGTAATTAATAATAATTATGAACCATACAGTAATGTAGAGTAAATGTTGATGTGTTACTTGACTCAATTTAGTTTGTGATTTCTTTGGATATCAGCAGTGTTCTCGTGCCATACACATTGTTGATAGTTGCATATACTTTTTGACCTTTGTGTAATAAACCATATATATTTAAATGTATGTATGCATGTATGTATATATATATATATTTGGGAGCGTGTGTGTGTGTGTGTGTGTGTACATGTGTGCGTTTGTGTATATACGTGTGTGCGTGTGTGTGTATGCGTGCGTGCGTGTGAGCGTGTTTGGATAGAGAAAATGTTAATTTCGCTATAAGTGTATTCAAGATAAATCCTCTCAGTGATATAATAAACACGGGCAACATTGATATAGCAAAAGTATATATGGAATAGCTAATGCGCTTGCAATAGTAGGAAATTATCGATTTGTATGATTCCGACAAGCAACATAAGACCAACAACAAAGCTCACGTATGCAGAAAAAACGCATTTACTATTTGATAGCAGGCCCAGATGTTACATCTACCGGCAGGGCTATCAGTCGGAATCATAAGCCGTGATGAGATCTGGTAACAAGATGACGGCCAGCTCGCCGGTTGTCGTGAAAAAGGGGAGGGGGACACTCAATAAGGTCATCGATCTGTGTGCAACATGTGCTAGGGGCGTGTGTCTAAACTGCCTTTTGGTACAGTCATTGAAGATACGTAAAACTGTCATGAATCATACCTTTTTCAAGTCGAGGCTGGTTAGAGACTATTTATTTTTTAATACATATCAAGATTGGATTATGTTCAATGTGAAATATTTAATGGTTGAACTAAATATAAAATATGTATATACTTTATTGAGTTTTCGTCCTTTTTATAAGAAATGATTCCTCTGAAATTTGTTTTTGTATTACTGGGATGCAAAGTCGCGGGAATGGGAATAATTATTGTTTAAATTTAGTGAATGTTGAAACCCAAATAAGGGAGTGATGAATGATAAAAGACAAACCAGGTAATAATGAATGATAAAATACAAATCAGAGAGTAATTAATGATAAAAGACAAACCAGTGAGTAAGGAATGATAAAAGACAAATCAGGGGGTAATGAATAATAAAAGACAAATCAAGTAGTGATACATGTTCAAAGATAAATCAGGAGTAATGAATGGTAAAAATATGTAAAACTATGTATCATAATTTTAAAAAAAATCTTGCTAAAGCTTTATGGTTTATATATCTGAAGTATGAGAAAACAAAAAAACATATAAAGTATTTAGCATTGATAATAAATAGGGTCGGTAGGGAAACAACAACGATCTGCATAAATAATGCTGAAGATAAAGAGCTGTGGAGAACTAAGATCGTGTTCGCCAGCCGGCATAGCACCTGATGGTGATGAATAAGTAGGGTAGAGTAGAGAATAATTCATGTATATCTGATATCCAACTGACATGATGTGTTTATGATCTATATTGATTGATGTTATGATGTCAGTTTTATCCAGTAAATTGTATTCCTGGAGACAAGACTAAGAGAATAGTGAGAGGTCGAAGGAAAACGATTGCATGGATTTTTATTTTAAATAAAAACTACTCCTATGGTAAGATGCACAGATGTCAACCGCGGACATAGTCAAGTTTGGATAAATCAAAGCCTTTTTACCAAAAGTTAGATTTAAAACTGGAGGTCGTGGTAACAGGATTACCAGAACCGCAACCTCCACTATTTTTTTATGGTTGTAAAGCGCTGACATAACCAAAGAGGACTAACATATGTACCTCACCATAATAGTAGTATTTAGAAACGTGAAAAGAGATTTTAACAATAACAAATGATTGAACCATAATTCGGTGAACCGTGTAGTTGAACCCTAGTTATGTTGTGCATGAACTTAGAGAATGAATCATTAAATGAATTACGAGATTTGGGGAAAACTTTCGTTTAAAAGTTTGGTATTTAAAATAAACGTAATTAAAAATCAGTGATAAATATCATCATCATCATCAAGTGACATATTCTTTCCAGAACGTAGTCTTTCCTATGGATCTTTTGAATTCTCCGCGGTCTTGAGCAAGTTGTCCTGCATCTTTCAGTGACATGCGCAGGCATTCTTGAATGTCTTTTGTCCAACGGCGTCTTGATCGGCCTTTGCCCCTGTTGCCTTCTATCATCCCCTCCAGTAACACTCCATGCCGTCGTTTCTCTTAATATGACCAAAAAAACTAGCTTTTTAAATAGTTCCGATGGAACTATTTGAATCCCGATGGCCGTGGTAACCCTGAACAAAGAATTTGTCAATCACATAAACTTCTAAATAGAATAGAAGTGAAAAAAACTCACGATGTTTGTCCCTGGGAGTTTACGTGGACCGACTGTGCTCAATTTAAATAGTCATAAATAATAGTAATAAATGAACGTCGTCAGTGTGTCATGTATGCCTGAAATATCCTGAACACACATGGAAAGAGTGTACATCTTTCAGTTGCGCATGTCTATTTTTGTTGTCGCACTATTCTTTGTGTGGAACAGTAGCTTATCTGACCTCAGCCACTTATTAACTAGTTCTGAGTTTGCTGCGACGTCAGGAGGGTCTATATTTAAGGCATGCACTCTCATGAGTCTACGTATACACATAAATCATAAATATGTATTCACTGCGCAAAACTGAGTCCAATAGGTAAAGCTTGAAACAAGGTAATACAGTTTTGCTAATTGTACGAAACACATATAGGCACACACACAAATCGACGTTTTGACCGAAATGCCTTTATCAAGGAACACAAATACATATAAATCAAAAACAAAAAAGTAGGGACGACACGACTTGCGTTCACATGTAATAAGTTGGTCGAAGTGATAGAAATGAGGTCAAAAGTGACACAAACAGGAAATAAACAGAGATAGGAAGTATGCAAAAACAAAGCTGAATACATGTTAAAACAAGACCGAGAGATGACGGAACAACCCGATATTATACATATGTCAAACGCTCATTCATACCAAAGAATTCATATATATAACGGTTCTCAAGCTCCACCGTCCGTATGTTACCCAGACCCGGTCCGTCATATTCCCCAAGGTCATCTTCTCCATTGTGGAAAGTTTCTCTTGTGTATCCTGGAATGTCATCTATGCCATCATCTGCAAGCGCTGCACCATGACGTACATAGGTGAGACTGGTAGGAGGCTTGCTGACCGTTTCTGCGAGCACCTACACAGTATGAAACACCATTCGGGCTATCCTGTGAATGTTCATTTCAACAGCACAGGCCATCGGGGCGCCCAGGATATTCAGGTGACGGCCATCAAAGCATGCTTCTCCGACGACCGAGCCTGTCTGGCGCTTGAGAACCGCTATATATATGAATTCGGCACTCTGAAACCCTTTGGTAATAATGAGCGCTTGACATATGAATAATATCAGGTTGTTTCGTATCTCTCGGTCTTGTTTTAACATGTATTCAGATTTGTTTTTGTATACTTCCTATCTCTGTTCTAAACAAACAGGGAGAGAAACTACAACAAGTAAAACAGTATCAATATATTGAACACATAGTCACAAATGATGGCAGATGTGAAACAGAAGTTAAAAGGATAATAGAAATGGCTAAAAGTACCTTCAATGACATGAGGAAATTATTAATATCTAAACAAATTACAAACACGTTAAAAATGAGAATTATAAAATGCTACATCTATTCCATATTAATGTATGGCTCAGAAACATGGACACTAAATAAACAATTAGAAGACAAAATTGATGACTTTGAGATGTGGGTATATAGAAGAATAGGGAGAACATCATGGAAAGAGAAGAAAACAAATAAAGAGGTGCTAAAGACACTTAATATGAAGAAAGAACTACTAAGAGAAATAAAGATCAGGCAAATAAAATACTTTGGACACATTAAAAGACATGACACCTTAATGAAGACCTTACTTGAGGGTAAAGTCAAAGGGAAGCGAGCAAGAGGTAGGCAGAGATACAAGTGGGAGAGTAACATCACAAGATGGACAGGTTACAGTCTAGCAGAGTACATCACCAAGACAAGAGAAGGAGATGTTGGAGATACGTTGCAGCCAACCTTCGTTGCGGATACGGCACTTAATGATGATGATATCTCTGTACATTTCCTGTTTGTGTCACCTTTGACCTCATTTCTATCACTTCGACCAACTTACTACATGTGAACACAAGTTGTGTCGTCCTACTTGTTGTTTTTTTATTTATATGTGTTTATGATAAAGGCATTTCGGCCGAAAAGTCGATTTGTGTGTGTGTGCCTATGTGTGTTTCGTACAATTAGCAAAACTTTATTACTTGGTTTCAAGCTTCACATATATCATAACTACTTCCCTATCGACAATCATACATCCATAACATTCCAATCAATATTTGTATGAATTTAACTAGCCTCTAAGGTATAGGTTTCTTACACTAACTCGAAGCTGCAGCTACAAAGCACTTATATAGTACTTCCGGCAAGAATTATTTTATTATTACAGAAACAACAACATCGTGAACAAACACAAAGTCACAATATTACACGCACTTTTTAGTTACATGGATATACATAACAACATGGAAGCTGCAAGATGTTTATGTAAATAATGCTGCCAAAAAACAAGAACACCAGTGGATGACTTGTAGATTTACCATTTCTGTAAATATATATCTACTATCATGAAATTATCATAATCAAAGATATCATGTGAGGATTATAACGTAGGTCACATCTAAAGAATAAAAATCAAGACTACTCAGAGAACTTAAATCAAGACCACAAATCAAGACTACTCAGAGAACTTAAATCAAGACCACAAATCCAGACTACTCAGAGAACTTAAATTACGACCACAAATCAAGACTACTCAGAGAACTTAATTCAAGACCACAATCATTGATCGTAAAAAAGGATAAGAACCAGAAAACGTAAGCCAAGGCGACAATCATAGAACGTAAAACCAAAACTACAAGCGGAGAACGTAAACCAAGACCGCAATCAGAGAACGTAAACCAAGACCGCAATCACAGGTCACAAACCAAGACTACAATCAAATATCGCAATATAACAACAAAATCAAAGAGCACAATCGAAGACCGAAATCAACTATTTCAATCCAAGACTATAATCAAGGATTGCAAAGTAAAATCCCAATCAAAGATCTCAATAAAATATGACAAATCAAGAACAGAATCACAAACAATAAATTTACTACAACAATCTTCTTCTTCGGCGTTCACTCTCAAACTCCCGCTGGATCTCTCATATAGAGGACAATGATCCTACACAATTTCCAGCACAGGGTGTAGTCCAGAGAATAACTACAACAATCAAAGATCACATTTGAAGTGACAAAGATTCCAAACCAAGAACACAATCAAAAATCGCAATCAAACACCTCAGTCAAAGACCATAATCAAAGATCACAAACCAAAGCACACTGAAAGACAACAATCAAAAATCATAATCCCGAATCATAATAAAATATAGCAAAGTAAGTCATAAAAATCAAGTAGACTACAAGCGAAGATTTCAATCAAAGATCACAAAGAACGCAAAAGAAGATATGTATACATTTTACAATAACATAACATACGTAAAGATCTCAGACATAAATAACAGCGATCAAACGTCGTTCTTAATAAGTTGGGTATAGAAAATCACAAACGAATATGAAGCATTATTAAAGTTGGCAATAAAATTATCACAAATAGATTACAAAGATTTCATTATAAGATAGCAAACTGCAATAAAGACTTACAAACGAAGATGGCACATTTTATAAACTTCTGCGATCATACATCCCATATTATTTACTCAAACGTGAACGACAATGTGTAACAACGAGAGGACACTGACTCATGTATATCACTACTTGCACTTGCTAACCAGCTCAATATCACATGAGCATGTTTACATTTTCTGTTGTATCCGCTAACATTAGCTTAATGTATCCACTAGAAGTAACACAGATCAACGTAGACTTAGCAACTATCTCTTTTAATTGCTTACATTACAGAGAAACTGAAGTACTTGCCAGTTTGGAAACAATATCCAGGACAATGAAACATGGATCAGAGAATAAATTTTCACAATGTCTTGTATTACTACGTGCCAATTTCGTGCTTCGAAGAAACATTGAAATGAAAGCTCTGGATCTCAGTTTTGGAGAGGTTTTGGGAGAGGCACATTGTCCGTGGCTATTGACAGCAAAGGCCTTCTAACAGAATTAATTAGGACCTTATTCGTTACGTTTTTGATTATTCTTTGACTTGTGATTGGTCGCTATTTACATGCTTGGGGTCGCATGCCAAAATAGCCAAGGCCAACCAATGGAAACCCGGAAATTGAACCCCTAGATCATGTTTACGTTTTAGTTGGAAAGTCTGTAGTACTGTCATTATAGCCACTCATTATTCCAAGCATGGTTTCATGGTATTTCATACGATGAAAAGAAGAATATTAGGAACGATTGTTATAGTGCGTTTATCAATAGCTGAACATCGATAGTGTCTTTTATTTTCGTAATTACTGAGAGTATGGGCTTCATATTTTTCAACAGTGGATTATTTAATAACCACGTTAAAGATTTATGATTAATCATTATTTAGACTGAACGGATTTATTGCAGCAGTCGTTAAAAATATCGTTTTAAGATAATAATACTTGTTTGTTGATAGGCACAAAAGTAGACTGGTTTACGGTAGAAATTACCATCTTTTCTACCAATGAGGGAAAATGCACCTTATTTGTTTATTGTTATTTTTTTCTCTCTAACTCTTTATTGACTGTTAGGCAAAGTATAAGCATACTGGCCAATTAAACGCATGGTAAAATAAGAATACGTCATCAGTGATGGAATTATATTGCTGTGAAATACACATTTTTGCTTTTCGTGCACAACAAATCCGAGCGAAAATAATTTTTAATTCATTAGTTCAAAATATGTAAGCGTTTGCTTAGACATTTCATAGGTATATATTAAAATAATAACTAAACTCCAGTTTACTCAAATGCGTATCGCATATTCAACGTGTTTTATTGTGGTGTTATTTTCATTTCCAAATCTACCGATAATCGAGACTACCAAACTCAGATGAATGATCATATATTTAGAGAGTGGATAGAAAAAGTGTACTTCCATCATTAGATAGAACCACCTTTCTGGTTATGGACAACGCTTCCTACCATAATGTTGTTGCATGTGAAAATAAGATCCCTACATCCCACTCTACTAAGGGAGAGTTAAGAGTATGGCTTAATAAAGAACATACTACATTTACTGAAATGCACGTGAAACCGGAGTTATCGTTCCTGGTAAATAATGCACGCAGAGCGAAGACTTTCCACATCAATAAAATTATAGAGGAGAATGTATATAGATGTGTAACATTACCACCGTACCATTCACAGTCCGATCCAATAGAATTTGTGAGGGCTAAAATTAATGAAGCATTGACAAAGAGAAATAAAACCTTGAAACTTAATTATGTTCTGAAAATTGCATATATTATGCTCCTCGCCATTGAACAAGAATTCTGGATGAAATGAATTCACGTGGAGGCCATATATTGAAAGTGGAAGAAGAATATTTGTAGAAAAATTGGTTACGCTTCATTCAACCAATTACAATTATCGATCTTTATGATTAATCGGATTATGAATAGAAAAATAAGAGGAATGAGAATCAAGACCAGGAGAAGACAGAGAAGAAGAAAGATTTAGATAACAATAGTGAACAAATATGACAACAAAACAACTGAAGTGACACATCTATTACTATAAAGACATGTGAATATATAATATATTGCTGGACAACAATACCATCTTTACAATCGCTAAACGTAGTAAGCTTGTGTGCTTTAACTATTTGATGAGAAATTAATTTCTTTTTTAAACAATCCTGTACAGCAAAGTAGAAGTTGTAAGAACAAGAAGTGGAGAAAATAAGGCTTTGATTATTTACTGATAATATTAAAGACTGGACATTTCTAAATTTCTCCACATTGTAACATTACTTCGAGAATATTTTGGTCGAAGATTTCAGAATGCCACCACAATGTTAACATTAGGACGAAGATGATGATGACTATGGTAAATACAATGTATGTTTGCGTATATTTTAAATTAACAAGAATGTTAATAATAATACTACAATTTCATAAACGTTTATCTGTTAACTTTATATAACGAAAGAAAAAATATTACATTCTAAATACTTCATTTTTTACCAATGTAACAACAAATGGACAATGCGTATATACTAACAATTACTGTAAAATGTCTTTTCCACATGAAATAAAATCATTACTATCTTAAACACGACATTCGTAGCGACTGATACGAAAAATCTGTTAAGTCTAGATAATAATTAATCATTTATCGGAGATAATAGACAATATTAGTGATTCACTATTGTTGAATATTTAGTTATATAGTTACCTTTATGTTTATAATGTTAAGCGCTTTGTGTCATGTCATATGACGTATTCTTTCCAGACTGTTGTCTTCCCAATGAATTCTCTGAACCCCTCTCTGTCTTTGGCGATGCGGCTTGAATTTTCTAGCGATGTATTTATGTTATCTTTAACTGCCCTTTCTCCTCTTCCCATGTACTCTGCTCTCCATTATTTGTAAGCGTTTGGTAGAGATTCATTTTCAAAATATTTGTATGTAGACACTCATTTTGATATAAATTTCGTTTTCAATATTTCTTATATTTAAATTTATTTTATGTAGCTTCATTTTCCATATTTTGTTTATATGTAATATATGTAAAAATTAATTTTTAATATTTTTTGAAGGTTGCTTTGATGTCGTCACAAATCAGGATGTTGCACACACGAATGAAGCCCGATATGTCCTTGAGGCACCAGAGATCAGCATTGTGTCACAAATCGTTTTTACTTGCTCGGCCAGTCATACCCTTACAAGTTATGTCTTTTATGCTAAATCTTCAAATCGTCTCTGTTTCCCACACCACTCTGGAACATTGATCAAGCGTCACACATGCAATTGTTACATACATATGTAGATTCTTCGAGAAGTTAAAAGTATAGGAAAAACAGCAGTTGGCAAAATAGTAAACATATGCAGAAAAACAAGATAACATCAAGTATGACATCTCTGTTTCTACTGGTTAAACCATTTGCCTTGTGGTACCAAAAGGTAGAATGTTCGATCTAGGGTCTTGCCATCTTGTTTTGAAGTATATTTTTGTGAGATTCACTGGGATTTTGGATTGAAGTTTAGGAGATAAGTAGGCTACTATGTGTAATTTTCCTGGCAGGTGGCGTGCTGTTTAGTTGAGAAGTGAGAAAGAAGTACATATGTTTGAAAATCAAATTTAATTAAGTCTATACAACTTTAGAGCCATGTTTAGCCTTTTTGAATTAGCAAAGTTCCACACAAAAAACTTAGAATATTACTCGAGTGCCAGTGATATACATAGGTTCTATGGTAAAGTTAATATAGTTTACCCACCCACACACCCAACTTGATCAAATTAGCTCGTGTCTCGAAAACCGGTTGTCCACATGTTCTTAGCTATATGATTGAAAATATTAATTGCGTGCAAAAAATCAACATTATTTGAATAGCAATGTTTTATTCAGAATACGCATGAACTGTTTATTATTAACAAGGATATACACATGTTTGATATCATTAGATGTATCTTGATGCTGTTAAAATGTATGATGATCATGAACTCACAAAAATGGAAACAAGACAAGAAAACTAAAGAAAACATTCCGCGATTATTCTGTTAGTTTTCACTGTTAGTGTGCGATTCTTCGTATGATTTGTTCCGAAACTCATGAATACATTGTGGTTTTAAGTTGCGACATGTAGACTAGAACATCCGTTTTCAGCATGCTTTTGGTTCGGATGGACTGCCTTTAATGTTTGACAGCCTTCTAGTCTTTCAACAGTCTGGGAGGTCTTTTTTACTCTGCATCGACAGTTTATCCACCATATTTATAAGTATTTAAAAAATGTCCCATATCGTATTTGAATCTATTTAGAATATTTCCCTCAATGTATTTGAATGCGTTTAGGGCATGTACCTTATTGTATTTGAATGTCAATAGAAAATGTCCCTTAAAGTATTTGTATTTAGAACATTTCCCTGAATGTATTTAGAATATTTACCTTATTGAATTTATAGCATTTATTTAATTGTATTTAGACCAGTTACCTGATTGTATTTCAATGTATTAAGAACATTTCCGTGATTGTATTTGAATATATTTAAAGAATTTTCCTGACTGTATTTAAATGTATTTATAACACTTAAATGGTTGTATTTTAATGCATTTGTATCACTTCAATGATTGTATTTAAATGTATTTAGAGTATTTTCCTTATTATAGTTGAATGTATTTAAAGTATTTCCATGACTGTAATTGAATATATTTAGATCATTTACTTGATTGTATTTAAAATGAATTTTGAATATTTACCTGAATGAATTTAGATCATTTACCTGATTGTATTTAGAACATTTCCCTGATTGTATTTTAATGCATTTAGAGTATTGTCACGATTGTACTGGAATGTATTTAGAGCATTTCCCTTATTGTATTCGAAAGTATTTAGAAAGTGCCCCTTATAGTATTTGTACGTATTTAGAATATTTCCCTAATTGCACTTAAACATTTATTTGATTGTAATTTTATCTATTCGCTAAACCCTTTATTGCCTTTCAGCGTTAGGGGTAGAAGAGTTCTCTGGAGATGGCCCTTCTGTGTGCTAGGTATATTGTAGAATTTGTCGTCTCTTTTATTTCAGTAGTCCATACTTTTCGAGGTCGGCCTCTAGGTCTGCCTTCTCTGTATCTGTGTAGCATAGCTTGCTATGGATGCTGTCTGGTGGTAGTCTGCTGATGTGTGCAAACCATTTGATCTGTCTTAATATACTCCAAGATTGGGGCGGTCCCAGTTCTTTGTCTAATGTCCTCATTTCTCACTCTCTCTATTAGCCATTTTCCAAGGATTCTGCTTAAGCATGCCATTTCAGCTTTCACTAGTTTACGTTTGTCTTATGATGTCGTTATCCATGTTTGGCATTGGTAGCACAGCGTTGGCATAATAGTTGTTTTGAATCACGATTCATTATTTTGGTGTTTAAATCTACATTTTTGCTTCTGAAGATTTTGTCATTTGCCCTAGGGCTTGGTATGATTTACAATATCTATTGTGTATTTCTTTACTGCTCTTGCCGTCTGTTGTTATACTGCTTCCTAGATATTTGAATTTTGTCACTTGTTTAAGTCTGTTGTTTCCAATATATATGTTGGTGTTTCTTTCTGTTCTTCCTATCTTCACTGCTTCGGTATTTTCAATATGTATCTTCATGTTAAAGGTTTGGCATGTTTGATGTAACCTGTCTATTTGTCTTTGTAGTTGCTCTTCTGATGATGCTACTAGTGCTTGGTCGTCTGCAAATAGCAATTCGTTCAAGTTATCCTTCTAATTGTTTTATTCCGTTGTCTTTGCTACTGTTTAGATGTGATTTATGTATTTTATAAACAATAGGCGGGATAGTACACATTCCTGTCTCACTCCCGAGTGGATTTGTAATTTGGATGTACCTGCGTTCGTTCTTACTGTGCATTGACTATTGGCGTATCTGCTCTGACATAGGTTTATCAGATGTTGTGGAACTCCATATTTCTGTAATGTTATTCATAATTTTGTTCTATTCATTCTGTCAAAAGTTTCTCTTGGTCAACGAAAGCCAAATATAAGTCTTAGTTTATGTTCCGTCGCTCTTTCTGCAAGTAGTTTGAGGGCAAAGATTGCATCTGTACAGCTTTTATTTTTTGGAAAGTCCATTTGCGTGTTGTTGAGCTGTGGTTCTATATCGGTGCGCATCAATTCAGAGTGATATGCCTCTATAATTAGTGCATTCCCTCTTACTGCCTTTTTCTACCAGATGGGAACAATCACCAATGTATTCCACTCTTGCGGTGTCTTCTGTGTCTTCCATATCACATTGAACAATCTGTGTAACCACTTTATACCTGTCACTGTTAACATTTTTATTAGTTCTACAGGTATGCCGTCTATTCCGGGTGCTTTGCTGTTTGATTCACGTTTAAGTGCGTCTTCAATTTCAGATTTCAGGATGTATGGTTCTAGGTCTTCTTCAATTGTATTTATTGTTGTGATCTCTTCTCCTTCCTTTAAGTTTAACAGTTGCTTGAAGTAATTTTTCCATCTTTCCATGATTTCTTGGGGCCTATTTAGTATGTTGCCCTGTTCATCGTTGATTATTTCTGTTGGTTCATAGATGTCTTCTTTACTTCTTTTGTTTTGTATTTTCTTGTAGCACATATTTGGTGCGTTTTGTCTATCTTTGTTAAGCATTTCTCTATATTCTTGCCATGACTTTTGCATATTTGCAGATTTTCTTGGTGTTAATCTTTGTTGTTTTGTATGTCAATTATTCTTCGTGCGTTTTGCTAGTTGCCCATTTCTTGTATTTTTGTTTTTTATCTTTCGTTGCGTTCTTTACCTCTGCTGTCCACCAAACTGTTATTTTTGGTTTCGTGTCTTTATGGTTTTTATATCGGCATTTGTTTCTTACTGTTTGTATGATCGTATTTTTGAAATATTTCTATATTTCATCTATGTGCTTTGTGTTTTTAGGTAGCTTTGGTAATTCTTTGTTAGCTTCCTGGATATATTTTACGCGCATGTTTAGTCCTTCTAATTTGTGTATATCTAGTTGCCCCTGGGGCTTTGTGCTTTTCTTGTGCTTGGTATGTTTCGCTCTGTTTGTTTTGACTGTTATTATTACTGCCTTATTTTCACTGTATACACACATGTTAGGTATTACTTGTGCGTCTGTTATTTTTCGTCTATTGTTTATTTTTGTGAGTATAAAGTCTATCTGGCTCTTGCTTTCCAGGATGTTCCATTTATACCATGTGTACACATGTGACTGTCTATGTCTAAAGAACTTGTTCGTTATAAAGAGGTTGTGCTGGATGCGTGTATCTATTACTTTATAACCATTGTTATTAATCGTGTTTTGTTTTTCATTGTTTTCATTTTTGCTGTTATTTAATAATTTGTTTACATCATCAAAAATTCCTCTCTTTCGTTTTCGTTGTTTAGCGTGGTAGCCTGAATAAATGGTGTGTTTACATTGTCTATTCTAATCGTGACCGACATTGATCGCTCATTCTGGTGTGTAACTTGAACTATATTTTAGGCGAAAGTCGGGTCTATAATAAAATCCACCCTGTGAGTTGCTCTCAACTCCGCTGTATAGAAAAGTGTAATTTTGATTAAGCTTCTTGCATTCCCGTGTCTTTAATCCTCGTATCTGATATTCCTAGTATTTTGATCTTTTTCCTTTTCGTTTCCACTATCACGTCTTGTTTCTTATAATTTATTCCACAGATATTGATTGTGCCGAATGTTATGGTTTGTTTACGTTTGGTATTTACAGACATCTCTTGAGAACTCTTCATTGTTTCCTACGAGCGATATTACTTAGTACTATTTCTACACTGTTGGGTCGCTAATCCAGGCACAGTGCCGTTTCATTGACTCCAAATAGTTAAGCCGTGTTAAAATATATCCAAAAGTCATAAAAAATCATCAAAACATTGATTATAATTGAATGTATTAAAACATTGCCCTTATTGTATTTGAATGTGTTTATAACACTTCCCTGGTTGTATTTAGAGCATTTCCTGATTGAATTTGAATTTAGAACATTTTCCTGATAGTATTTCAATGTATTTAGATAATTTTCCTGATTGTATTTTGAACATTTCTCTTATTGCATTTGCATGTTTGTGGAACATTTCCTTGATTGTAGTTGCATGTATTTATAATATTTTCCTGAGTATATCTGGACGCATATAAAATACTTTCTAAGCAAGAATCAAGAAGAAGAATCAAGAAGTATTTAGAAGTATCTCAGCCATTATATAAATAGAATATAACAAGATATAGCAAAATGTCTTTAAATTCGATTAAAATATGTTAGTTAGAATTAATACTTTACAGTCAAGTTTCAAGACATGACTATATAAAATGATAATTTACACTAATTTTATGTTTAACTTACATATTATATTTATTCTTGTATAAAATATAGCATTGTTTACGTCAACTTTGAGCATACGGTTGCATCTCCGGGTCTCACCAATGACCCACTAGAAAAACCACACATGCAACAGAAAACCTTAGTAGATGACATCCCGTTATATTGAGGCTCTCTTATAAAAGCTTTGTAGTATGTCATCTATACCATTATAGACCCCCTCTGAGTAGAAGACCCCTTTAATAGCCATTGCACTAAGCGGGAAGTGATGTCTCCTGAATATGAAAAAAAGCTCAGAAAAATCACCCCACTGCGCATAGGAAGTAAGAGCTAATCACTCGCAATTCCTAGTGTTCTCAAACAAACAAACAAACAAACGTCAACTTTCATTTTAAAATATAGAAGTTTTTCATAATTAATCTATACAAAAACATTATTTCTAGTGGGGAGCAATTTTTTGACATAATAAAGAAGGGGTATACCTTGAATTCTTAACAAGTTGTTGACAAAGCTTTCCCCCCCCCCCCCCCATGTCCCATCGTTAAAGATTGCCAAAAACAGTGCTGACATAATTTATGAACAGTCACTTAACCATTATATTTAATGACCGTAGCAAATTCCATCTATTTACAATGATAAGTATATTCCTACATGCTACAGTTAACGTAGTTTCTATTCTAAACTTAATTAGATATTGGGAGTTTTCTTTAAACACACAAGTACTTTGGTTTAAATCAAACTATTTTAATGTACGATTGGAGGAAAATATTATGCATATTATTATTTCACTATTTTTTATACAGAACATAATCTACATTTAATATCTACACAATTACTAGATTTTTCCAGCTTGTTTTGTATTTTTGTTCACTATCGCAACAATGATTTTGCTCAGACATTAGTCAAATTCCTTTGACATTTTCATTTTCCATCTCGATGTATACATGAACAAAAAAGTAAATATTAATACTTTAATTAACATCTATACAAACCCTCCACGAAACACACTCTTAGTCAGGCTTACGCAAAATAACTTCTGAAAGAAACTATATTTTTAAAAGCCAAAATGTAAAAAATATTATGAAAATAACTAAACATAAATCTCATGGAAAGTGATTGTTAAAAATATAAAAAAAACTAAACAAAAATCTCACGGATAGTGACTGTTAAAAAAGACCAAATTTAATAAATTGAATGTCCACAAAATTTATACTTAGTTTCTATGCTCCACTCTATAAAGCCGAACCTTATCGCCATTTCCCACGTATTGTAGCCAGAAATGATGTAGGTGTAAGGGGTGGCGATCCAAAGGAGGAACTTTCGCATGTTAGCTGTGTAATATATCACAGTTTTTGAGTCCTGTCATAAGAAGAGGTGGGTTGGAGAACATCGTAACAGCTGGAACGATCGAGGGTAAGAGAGACAGAGGAAAACAACGTGAGAAAATGTTGGATGACTTGAAAGCCTGGCATGATACAGAATCATCAAAAACTATATTTAAATGTATAACAAACAGAGGACTGGAGAGACATGATCGCCTACGCCGGAAGGCATGGTACCAATAAGTGAATGAATATATATATATATATATATATATATATATATATATATATATATATATATATATATATATATATATATATATATATATATATATATATATATATATATATATATATATATATATATATATATATATATATATATATATATATATATATATATATATATTATAATATCAATAATTATAATGTTATATTAAGCCAATACTTCTTTATGGAAGTAAAGCATGGGCAGTAAACAAAGGTGCCCAGGATACGTTGGAGACAACTGAGATGTGGTTTTTAAGAAGAATGAAACCATGGACAGCCAAGAAAACAAATGTTGAAGTTCTCAAGCGATGCCGGGGTAGAACGACAAGTGATACAGAAATTATAAACAGACAATCAAGATTTTTAGGGCATGTTATGAGAAAAGTAAAGTTTAAAATTTAGTAACCACAAGATAGATCAAGGGGAGGAGAGACAGAGAAAGATATAATTTTCTGGATGGGTTGTCACTGAGGCACACAAAAAAGTCACCAACTGAACTTATTAACAACACAAGGTACAGAGAGTTGTGGAAAAGCATGATCCCATATGCCACTCGGCATAGCACTTTATTTATTGATTGAATTTATCGTAGAAGAAGAATGAATGGAATCAACGATAGACAAAATAAAATAGGTTTACGCAAAGGCAAAAATACAGAACGACAGCTGAACAGCCACACATATATATTTAATTAGTTTGAAATCGTTTTTGGAGCTACTGTGCAAATGTCATGTACATTTTCAGATATCTGAAGGGGACAGAACAAGTATACGGGGGCTCTGTGTAGATTCTGTATCAGATTTCCAGTGTTTTTCCCATGATTTTTTTCTTCAGTAACATTTCATCAACTATCACTCTGTCAATCTTTTGCGCCGTACATCTAACGTGACATCTTGACGGATTCTCTTTCAATTGTCTTAGTGATTTCCATTCAGCTCAATTGTGTGCATAAATGACAAAAACAGCAAACAAGCTCGCATATCCATATGACACTGACCCCGTGGCTTAGCATCCAATGCTGCTGGGTCATTGAAGAAGAAGAAGATCCGGTAAGTGACTTCCTACCCGTATATGCCCTTTCCTCAAACCAGAGACAATAGCGATTTATAGACAGCGATATGCGATTATATGCAGCTCATGATGGCGGCACTTCCGTTTCATTGCGCATATGCCGTAAAGTGACAAAACAAAAAGAGGCGACCGACATGACACAGGTGTTGATGTCTGGAACAAAGAGGTTGAAACAAGACACACAGCATTTTGTGTGATATTCAATACTGTTATTACCACCGCACGTGATGGAAACATACGCCAGACTCGCCTCTGGATCGTCACCCTTACACCTACAGAATGCTTGACTACCGTAAGTGAGAAATGGTGGCGATAGCGTATCACGTTTTAGAGTGGAGCATAGGAATTAAGGGTAACCCTGCTGTGGACATATAAAACAGAGGACAAGAGAGAAATAAATGTTCTTCTTCTTCTGCGTTCGTTCTCAAACCCCTGCAGATTATCAGGATGTAGTCCGGAGAACGGAATGCGTTGTGTCATGGTTTACAGCATTGCTGCGATATCTGCGCCTTTCGGCCTGACACATCCGACTTCAGAATGGCTTTGGGTCACTGAGCCTATATGAGATGGGACAGCCAACTCCATCCCACAACCTCCTTAGTCGCCTTTTACGACATGCGTGGAGGGTAAACAGTGTTGCTATTCTTAGCTCCCCTTTCTGGCCCCGGCAACACACGGGCGAAATAAATGTTTAGAGTGAAAGAATTAGTTAGGTTTCATAATTTAACAGCATACAAACTATCACTGTAGTGCAATCGTTTGTAAACATCTACAAAATGGAGGTAAAACATATAGAATATATATGTAGATTGGCGATAGCCATAACCAAAATGGAGGTAAAACATATAGAACATATATGTAGATTGGCGATAGCCATAACCAAACTGGAGGTAAAACATATAGAACATATATGTAGATTGGCGATAGCCATAACACCAAAATGGAGGTAAAACATATAGAACATATATGTAGATTGGCGATAGCCATAACACCAAAATGGAGGTAAAACATATAGAACATATATGTAGATTGGCGATAGCCATAACACCAAAATGATAGTGGTAAGTCAGAGTGTGACTGTCGACAATAATAATACATGTTGGTTAACTGGGAAAAAAAAACATCTAAAAAGGCTCATTGAGTTTTCCCGTGTTCTCTATCTATACGCTGTGACTCGTGTTTGCCCTTGCGGCGTCAGGGGTAGAAGAGTTCTTTGGAGATGGTCTTTTGTAAGCTTATTACTGTGGCTTCTTTGATTTCTGTGATTAATCTTTTACATGGTCTGCCTCTGGCTTTATAGTCGTTATGTTTATGTGTCGTGGCCATTTATGACATGCTATTTGTTGGTAGTTTGGAAGCGTGTGAAAACCACTTGATCTGTTGTCTTTTGATGTGTTCCAATATTGGTATTGTTTTGGTTATCTGTCTGATGTTATCGTTTCTAACTCTATCTCTTAATGACACTTCGAATATTCTTCGTAGACACGCCATTTCTGCTGCCACTATTTTTCTTTTGCCTTGTGCTGTCATTATTCGGGTTTGGTACTGGTGATGGGAGAATAATAGTCTTGTATATTGCAAATTTCGTGTCTCTTACATTTTTGCTCTTAAAAATAGGTTTTATCTCTCCTAGGATCTAGTATGCTTTGTTGCATCTATTTTGTATCTATTTAGTGTTGTCCCCCTCACTCGATATAAATATGCTTCCTAAGTAATGAAGTGTTGAAAGAGTCAAATGCAAGACGGAGCTTAATCAATAATATAAGAAAAAGACAATCATCAATTTTGGCCACGTTGTGGAACAAACAGAATTGGAGAACATAGTCACACTTGGCAAGATTGAATGCGACAGACAGAGGGCGACAACGTGAGAAAATGTTAGACAATTTAACAACCTGGCACGTCAATGTAACAACAATAATCCGGAGATAGAGAGCTGTGGAGAGCCATGATCGCCTACGCCAGCCTGCATGGCACGTGATGATGACGAATCACCTTTATTAACATTTATGTTCATCTCTAACTTGACCTCTCACGGTTACAGCCGAATGGTTCTTAGTTGCCTCAATAATCAAGAATGTTTACATTGGACTTGGCCACGCTTCATACAGCCGTGGCTCTCGACATTACAGGTCTCCTAGCTGAATTAATTAGGACCCAGTTCATTACGTATTTTAATTATTGTTTGGAATTTGGTTGGTTACTATTTATATACTTGAAATCGCACGCCAAAAATAACCAAGACGACTTCTAGTATATGAATAGTAACAAACTAAAACAATAATCAAAACAGGTAATGAACTGTGTCCGACCTAATTTATGTACAGGTCTTCTACGGAGCGGAGCCCGGTCATGATACAGCTCCCAAATTAGTGATGGCTGCAAGTAACCGTAAAGCATGCCCATTAGGGATAAACATCATGTGTATGTAATAACGTAGAATAGTACAAATACTAAAACTCATGACCCGTTAGGATTGTAGAACTGATACACTGGAGATTCAGTACAAACAAGCCTACAAACACCTATATCCTTAGCACTTCCGAGTATAATAATACCATGGATAATATTAATAATAATTTTAACAAAGTTAGAATATTATCCTGGATTGAAACAGCTGTTGGAAATTTATACACAATGTTCAAAAGTTCACAAGGATTCCTACGTGACAGAAAGAAAACGATGGTTCAGGGTTAAACACGAAGATAGCGTATTTTCCTAAATATATGACTCAGACAGACGACTTTCTACTTCTGATAGATCATTAAGACAGTTGGCTTTCTACTTCTGATAGATGGCAGACAGGAGACTTTCTACTTCTGATACATCACTCAGACAAGTGACTTTCTACTTCTGATGGATGTGACAGGCGACTTTCTACTTGTAATAGATGAGACAGGCGACATTTTACTTCTGATAAATGAGACAGGAGACTTTCGACTTCTGATACATGACTCAGACAGGCTACTCTCTACTTCTGATACATGACTCAGACAGGTGACGTTTTCCTTCTAATACATGTCTCAGACAGGCGACTCTCTACTTCTGATACATGTCTTGGACAGGCATCTTTCTACTTCTGGTACATGTCTCGGACAGACGACTTTCTACTTCTGAAACATTTCTCAGACAGACGACTTTCTACTTCTGATACATTTCTCAGACAGACGACTTTCTACTTCTGATACATGTCTCAAACAGGCGACTTTCTACTTCTGATACATGACTCAGACAGACGATTTTCTACTTCTGATACATGTCTCAGACAGACGACTTTCTACTTCTGATACATGACTCAGACAGACGACTTTCTACTTCTGATACATGTCTCAGACAGACGACTCTCTACTTCTGATACATGACTCAGACAGACGACTTTCTACTTCTGATACATGTCTCAGACAGACGACTTTCTACTTCTGATACATGTCTCAGACAGACGACTCTCTACTTCTGATACATGTCTCAGACAGACGACTTTCTACTTCTGATACATTTCTCAGACAGACGACTTTGTACTTCTGATACATGTCTCAGAAAGGTGATTTTCTTCTACTTATTATAGATTACTCAGTTGATTTTCTACTTCTGATAGGCCAGCAGTGTAGTCTGCACTAGTGCACACATATCCCTGAATTAAACGTCGTGGGTGGACAAAAAGCTTCTAAACTCAGTGCTAGAGGTTCGTCTCAAACTCCTTCCGTATCTCAATCCCTTTTCTCTCTTATATATGTTATTCTAGGCCCCTTTTTTGAAGTCTTGGTGGCTGCCTTGTTCATACCTACCCTTCACTGCCCTATCCATTTTTAGATATTAATTCCAGTGTCGGATAACAACCCGAGACTGGAATTGGTATTTTGCACCATAAGATCCACTCCTTTATGAGATTCAGGACCCTGCTTTGACCACGCCCGTGTCGGGCTCTCCCCGCCACTGTCTTGCGTTGGACAACAGAACTTTGTCCCTTACTATGAACTTCTTTCTTTGTCTTCACATTCTTCTACTACTGACCTTAAGTCCTGCTTTTTTGTCACATTTTCTTCCAGCACCTCAGGTAGACAAGATGATCAGATAAGCTACTTTTTTATTACTAACATTTACCTCATCTAACTTGTTCGTATCATAACTTTTTTCGTCTTCTGTTTACTTGTTCGCATAACACGCCTCTCTTCACTTCCTAATATTTTTCTCCTTTTGTTTGATTATATGTGCTCTGTGGCTTTTCCTTTCTCTCTTCTGTTCTTACCGTATTTGCCTCTTTTTTCATCTTTTCTCTCTCTCTCTCTCTCCTTATCATATGATCTCTCGTTATTCTTTATTTCCTCTTACATTATGATTTTTTTGCTTGTAACATTCATTGTCTGTTGCTTGTCTGTGTCCTGGTGAAAACTTTTAGTCGAAACGTCGCCCGTCTCTGTGTCTCGTTGTTAGGTTGATTTATCGTTTTATTTTTGTAACACCAATACCTATTTCTCTTCATTTTTGATATTTGCCCTGTGTTACCCCCAGCCACCATTTCCAGTTTCGGGTTGTTACCCGACACCGGAACTTTTATCGCTAGAGGTTCAAGTCAACAACGTTTATGCGAATTGGATGGTGAAATACCACCGACGACGGATCTGTTGGGCCATTGGCGCAAATAAAACGGCATCACAACGCATTTCCATTCTCTGGACTACGTTCAACTGGAAATCTTGTAGGATCAGTGTCCTGTTATAAGAGAAATCCAGCAGGAGTTTGAGAACGAACGCTGAAGAAGACGAAGAAGGATGGTGAGTTGATTAAGATACACGGATGCAGTCGATAGAAGACATTCACAACATCAAGATAGTTATGAATTGGATAGTGAGTTGATTCAATCCACTATTACACCTGATCTAAGCTTCATGTCATTTCTGTATTTGTTTCAGGAATTATTATACATTCTTTTCCGGCATGTATAAAAATTTTTTTTTTAAATACCTCTTAGTGATGAGGTGCGCTTTTTTTCAACCGTTCCTTTCCGACTAGTTGTGTCGCCATAGTTGTGTCAAATTAGAACAGCTCTTCCCAGACCCAATCGTGGGCGCTCAGAAAAGCAAGAAGACCTAAACCAACTCTAATGTCGAGCCTTCCTATACCGGAAATATGCTCACGAAGAGAAAGGGTTCCGAACCCGATGGGCTTAGGCAAGAAGGGGACAACGATCGCAGTCCTGGCCCAACTCTACTGTGAAGATTTCCTATACCGGAAATAACTTGCAGAGAGAAAGGGTTCAGTACCTGATGGGCTCAGGCACAAAAGGGACAACGATTTAGCCCTGGCCCAACTCTATTGTCAAGCTTTCCTATACCGGAAATACACTTGCAGAGAGAAAGGGTTCAGTACCTGATGGGCTCAGGAGCTAATGGGGCACGGTCGCTCAGCTCGAGAACGTCTTGCTCTCAAACGCGTGGTGTGAGACTCAAACTTGTGCGAGGGGAACACGATGTCTGTGAACGACACCTCGGGTAGGATGGCGAAGGGTCCAACTCTTGTGACGAGTTCTTCCTCATACGGAACCAGGCTCGCGGATGAGAAAAGGTTCAGTACCCGATGGACACAGGCAGAGTTCGTCCAATTGCACGAGATGGGTTTATAGACGGTGGAGCACCTCGTGCCAGATAGACGCGCTCGACAAGCGTCTTGGCGAAGAGGCACTACACACCAGTGAGCCCGGCGACAGATACACAGGCTGTCACGGACTAGGGACCAAACCCGAAATAAAGGAATGACGAAAACGGATGTACTGGACCTCGGACGTCCTGACCACAAGTGGCCAACCGGGGTGCAAATAATCACAGTTTTACTGTGGAACTTGCAGCACAACGTACTTCACGCTCCCTGGCGGAAATCACACGAAATATTCGTTGTGGTTATTTGAGAGCGAACGCTGAAGAAGAAGAAGAAGAAGAAGAACGGCTCTTGATTATGATGAGAGCACAATTGTGCGCTATCTTGGTTAATCAACTTTTCTCTATTTTTATAGATTCTCTGCAACAATAACATGTTTTGACCTAAGGGTTCCCTGATTTATGAGGTGGTTGAAAAAGTGGGGTATGAAGTGGGACATGCGATTCCAAGTATGTAAATAGTGAACAACCGAAAGCCCAATAATAATTTTTTTAAACCTAACGAAGGAGGTCCTAATTAATTATGTTGGAAGATCTATTTTGGAGATGTCATGGTTAAACTGAGATCTAAAAGATGGGATGGGGGGGGGGGCTTAAGGTAGGGTTACCATACGTCCTCTTTTTTCCGGACGAGTCCTCTATTTTGTGCCTTAAATATCGGTCCTAATGGATTTTTGAAATATGTAAAAAAAAAATCCGGATTTTTACTTTCCGCATTATTATTTTAATTTATTTGCAAATTTATATTATAACAAATGATATAAAAAGGTCCAACTAATACGACTCAAAAATTGTTAAAGCAATATTTATTGCCTCTTTCAATTTTGTACCATTCCAAAAATATTTTCCTTGTTGTAAGTGGATGACCCATGATGATCTGTTCTTCAATGTCTGATTAAGAGTTTCAAACAGATGATTATAAATGTTGTGATGAAATTAGTAATTCAAAATATTAGTGGAATAATATAAGATAATTCTAAGATATTTGATCTAGGATAGATATTTACACATCTCTACAACATGTTTCTTCACACGGAAACACATCAGCATAATCTAAAATTATGTGACGAATGTTGACGTGATTCCTTTTGAAGTTATAGATTATGTGACGAATGTTGACGTGATTCCTTTTGAAGTTATAGATTATGTGACGAATGTTGACGTGATTCCTTTTGAAGTTATAGATTATGTGACGAAAGCTGACGTGTTTCCTTTTGAAGTTATAGATTATGTAACGAATGTTGACGTGATTCCTTTTGAAGTTATAGATTATGTGACGAAAGCTGACGTGTTTCCTTTTGAAGTTATAGATTATGTGACGAATGCGGATTACAAGTCAACATTTATCATATTTACAATATTTTATTTTATTTGTATTTCTTTTCATAGTTCTTTTTTCATCGCAGTGTTGCCAGGATTTAGTTGTTCTCTTCTTTTTTTCCGTTACCTTTTCCTTATTCTTCTATATACCCATATCTCAATGGTATCAATTCTGTGTTTATAGCTGTTTATTCTTTATCCATGTTTCTGTGCCATACATTAGTGTAAACTATTTGTAGGAAAATTTATTTTAATGGGATTTGAACCAGGTTCTCTCAGCTGACAGCAACTTGCATTACAACTTGAATCAACACATTTTCCGTCTTCGACTATATCGCATCGTTGACTCAAGCTGCGATTGCTGTATTATAATTTTCCCTTAATAATAAAATCTTCGAGACTTCTATTTTATATAACACAGAGTAAACTTTCATTACTGCATGTTTTCCTGTGAAGTAGTGAGGGGAGGTTTTCTATGGGTTTGGAAATAAAGGCCGCTTGGCCATAGCAGACGTCGCGACATATACAGGAAGGATTTTGATTGTAACTCCGAAAGAAAAAAAATCCTGTCCCAACCGTGGATTGAACCCGGAATCTCAAGGGTAATTTTACCCTTGAGGTCATTATACAGAGTATATGTAGCATTTTACAATTCGTGTATGTAGTTTAGTGCGTGATTTGATAAAACAAAACAAAAACAATTAAATAAATATTATACTAAGCTCAATCCGTACATCACACAATTGAGATATGTGGGAAGTACTAGTGTAAGGCTGGCTATGTTAAAGGTGACATCACTACAATCTGAGTCTGTGGGGTAGGGCTGGCGATGCTAGAGGTAACATCACTAAAATCTGAGTCTGTGGGGTAAGGCTGGCGATGCTAGAGGTGACATCACTACAATCTGAGTTTATAGGGTAAGGCAGGCGATGCTAGAGTTGACATCACTACAATCTGAGTTTATAGGGTAAGGCAGGCGATGTTAGAGGTGACATCACTACAATCTGAGTTTATAGGGTAAGGCAGGCGATGTTAGAGGTGGCATCACTACAATCTGAGTTTATAGGGTAAGGCAGGCGATGCTAGAGGTGACATCACTACAATCTGAGTTTGTGGGATAAGGCTGGCAATGCTAGAGGTGACATCACTACAGTCTGAGTTTATGGGATAAGGTAAGGCTGACGCGAGACCTTCAGCAGTAGAACACATATGTACATAATTATTTAGGACTTAATTCGTTGCGTTTTTTAAATTATTGTCGCGATTTTCGTTGGTCACTTTTTATATACTTGGAGTCGTTTGCCAAAAATAGACAATAACGATAAACGAAAAGCGAGGACGTAATCAAAATCGGCATTTCAGGTTATGTTTATATTTTCTGTACACAGGTCTTTCTACTGGAGAACATGCATTGCTGGCCGAACTAGAGGTAATATCATCACGACCTGCCCGCCTTTGCTTTCATGAATATGTTTTGCTTCTCAATTTATTGAGACAATCTATCTATCTGTAATATTCTTACAATATCTCTACAGCATTTGATTTCAGATTCTGGTAGCGTGACCGGTTAGATTTAGTACATAGCTAATCAATGGAGCCGCGTTAGCGCACTGGCTTCGCACATGAGTTGTCCTGGGTTCATTCCCCAGTTGAGGCGAAATGTTTTTTCCATTTTTTCCGCAAAATCGCAACGGCTCCCAGGTCGACCCAGCCGTAAATGGGTACCGGATTAATCCGGGAAGGGAGAGGAGATGGCTACCGCCCTCATTTGCAGAGCCTGTGAAATGTGAGATCGCTATCATCTCACACCCCTACGGCATTAATAAATGCTATGGGTTACTTTTCTTTTTTTTAAATTGGTAGCATATCCTATCCAGGACGTAGCTATCAACCCATCATTTGTTGGCTGTGTCGATTTTCTAGGCAATATAAATACGTTCAGTAGGTTGCCATTGCTTTCTTAACGGTCCGGATGCACAATTGCCTGTGGTCAGGAACGAACTCGGTACTACTTTACTTTACTTATAGCTAATCAGGACTGTAGATAAAGTTTTGAGGTGTTCAACTCCCTTTAGCAAATCGGAGTCAGACTTCTGGCACTAGGAACTAAGATAGCGTGTCCGTATAGATTTAGTAGATAGCTGATCAGGCCCGTAGGTAAAGGGGGCGTTTGAGATGTTTAACCCCCCCCCCTCCCCACGCCATAGTAAATTACAGAATGCCTACTGGCACTAGGAACTAAACAAAAAAGGCGGGTAACAAGCACCCCCACTTTCTATTAACGATTTTATCACAAAGAGGACACCCAAATTTTTATCAAAAATATGATATGACACTAGAAAACACACAAACTACCTGGTTTTTTTTTTTTTTTAGGTAAATACCTCCATTCCTCTAGGAAAAGATATCTATGGCCCTGTAGCTGATCTCTTCATCAACATAACTATAGCAGGAAGTAAATCATAAAATGGCATCTGGGAGTAGTTTTTTCACAATCAAACATAGAGCACAAATAGGAGTAGTACAAGCAATATACAGCCACGAAAGAGGAACAAATAATAAGTCAAGCACAAGGTGACTGATGAGATAGGAGGTGGAATTCGATATTCCACTACATAGATCAGAGTGACTTAGAAAGATATGCTGATATCGGATGTGTCACACCGACATTTTTTCACACAGACATCGCAGCCAGGCTGTAAATCGTGACACTGTGCATTTTATTCTCCGGACACGCATATGGTTGAGAACAGACGAAGAAAAAACTTGGGCAAGACACAACTCACGAAATAACAGCAAAGCAGTTGATAGTCATTAGACAGCACTAGTCATTAGTCATTAGTCATTAGATCACACAAACTTGTCTCTGGTGCATCAATCACAATACAGCAATTATAAACAGTTTGCAACAGTAAATGGTCGTCTCTGGAATGAGAATTCATTACAGGCTAGCAACGAGACTTCTGCTAAATCTGAAAGGTAAAATATTGACGTAGTGATTGAGACCAATCAGAATCTAATTTCTTTCTGGCATCTCCATTTTTACCGATATAGAAACCAACCAAACTGTCTGAAGGATAACAATATCGCACACTCTCCAGCGCGCTCGTCGACGTTTCTGTATTGATTCACCTTTTTTCCGATTCGAGGCAGGTAAGATATCATTGCACGTCTGTTCCCTTCAGCGAGCACTATGACGATTCCGACATCTGGAAGTGCTATTTTATTCCTCCGCACGCCTGGCGTGTGCTACAACCACCGTCTAGCCCGCATTCATCGTTTAAGAGCACGTGTCAAAGTTATCGGTTTTTGGTAACTTCATTTTTTTCCTGTGCATATACAGCCGTCCACTCACTTTTTGTTCTTTCAACCGGAAGTTAAGAAATAATAGATTCAACTGTTACGTTACATTTTGAATTCGTTGCCACTTCCGCTGAGACTGGAATCGGTGTCCAAGTTCCATAACAAAATATTTGTTACATTTTCAAACAATCGTGTCTCGGCGGGTGGTTTCGATTACATTGTCAACGGCACGCCTACAGTACGGATCTATTAAAAAGCACTAAATACAGTCTGGTCACGTGGCATTTGAGACAACAACTTGTGTGTGAGGGAAATACAGGATGTCAGTGTGTTTTCTGCTCACAATATTCAAGACTTATTTTCTGACACTTTGATGTCATTTTGTGCTTTTTATTTGGTAAATAAAGGAATTGCCATGCTCGTGTAGCGTGATTTATTAAACATGAAGTGTGACACATCTGATTTACGTAATCTGTGATGAAGAGCAGCGTCCTTATCAAGAAGCCATTGTACATTGAGGTCAAATCGTCACGGCAAAGGCAGAAAATGCTCAAGACGTCCTTTAACAAATTCTCAAACCGCTACGGTAAACACATAGAAAGTGGTACTGCTAGTAGAACATAATTGAAAATAATACTCACGCGGAAGACAGGTAATGAAGTCCTACTGAATGACGACTAACACACTACACACTATCACTAACGGATGTAAATATAGTACATACAACAAAACAAATCACAGAATATAATCATACAAATGACAATACACAGTGTTTGTATGCTTCCGGTATCTATCTAACTACCATATTTCACTCGGATACGCATTCATTTCTACTTGTGGCTTTTTATGTTTGTATGTTATGTCCGTATCTTGAAAAAGGCCTATTGGTCCGAAACGTCGACTTTGTCCTGTGTATTGTCATTTGTATGATTATATTCTGTGTTTTGTTTTGTTGTATGTACTATATTTACATCCGTTAGTGATAGTGTGTAGTGTGTTAGTCGTCATTCAGTAGGACTTCATTACCTGTCTTCCACGTGAGTATTATTTACGGTAAACACAATAAGTTTTTCCGAGGTCCTGACAACTGGAGTTAAAGCTGTCGTGCAAAAGACAGAAAATGTAAGTGAATAAATCTGGCTCATAATCACTGTGTCCTGGGGTACAAAGGGTCTTACATTGCTCTCGTACGGACCCAGGGTTTGCAGATAAACAAGATCCTAAAAGTACCTCATCATGGTGCACATTGCTAACAGAAATACATTCGCTGTTTTTCTGGCTAACGCTTTTCGGCTCGTGTCCGCGGATGTTTATGCTATAGATGGAATTAGAATTGCCTGCAGAGAGACAGGAAATATCTCCGAAACCACTACGTCATTACATCCAACATATTCAAGGCATCTGTGCATTCTGAATTGGCCTGGTTAAAAAACAGAAACATTGGAGGGGCGACCAATGTCAATATCCCTAACATACGGTAATCTTGCGAGTACACACCGCATTTGGAAAAGGTAACATAAGCAGCGTAATGTACGTGAGTCGATTCAGTCTAACGGAGCTACAATGGTCCAGCACGAGACCGACTGGCGTAAGTGTTGTTCATGCTCGAGAACACACAGAAGCTCTCATGTCCCATCAAAATTGACCCCATTCAAAGTAGGAGTCATGACTCGCGTTGGATACGTCAACTTGAACATGCACTCCTGGGTATGGAAAAAAGCTTTGAATATAGCTTCCCATTGCACACAGGACAAGCATTGAACAAATATCAGGGAACCCATTGTTCAAATGTCTGACAGAAGCAGTGTTGAGACTTTGAATCTGGACACTACGGGTAACGTAGAAAGGGGGGGGGGGCAAGTCTCTAACGACACTGCTAACCTAACACAACTCAACTGTCGACCGTTGCCCAACACGGCTCATACAGATATAATTGTGTGCAGTACCCAAGGGTCCACTGTGAAAAATCAAGGGATAAATGTTCCAGTGTTGGGTAACAACCCTAAACAGGAAGCAGGGGGCTGGAGTAACACCGGGCAAATGTCAAGATAAACAGAAATAGGTAGATGTGTTACCAAAATAAAACATAACACAACCTAACAACGAGATACAGGGACAGACGACGTTTATGAAGGCTTAATAGTCGAAACGTCGTCTGTCCCTGTATCTCGTTGTTAGGTTGTGTTATGTTTTATTTTGGTAACACATCTACCTATTTGTTTTTATCTTGACATTGGTCCACTGTGAAGCAGCTTGTCCGAGAATCGTATTCGCTGACAGAACAGTACAATAGCTAGCAATAACAAAGTGTACAGTTGAGTCAATGAAAGGAATACCTAACTAACACTGATGAAGACAATTACAATGTGATATGACGACGTGATGTCTTAAGCAGTAACGTCTAACTTGTATTACAACTTGACGATTTGGATTGCATGTTGCACTTATAACTTAAGGCTTCATAAAATGCTACAGCGCACTCTTTGAAGATAGCGAAAGAAAATCGAGAGGATATGTAATGTAATATGTACTTGCAGTGGCAATGTACGTTCTTTTTAACCTCGAATGCGAGTCCAGCTTGCAACTTTTGACAATCTAAAAAAAATATATGGAAAGCAAATACTTTCACTACAACCTCTGAGATATATTAATCGCTACGATATATTAACTCAAATACTGTTATAGTGAACTCCTGAAATATGAATAAAAGACACCGTGAGAATAGCTTGCCATGAGACACTTTGAAGATTGGATTTGCTCCCTCTGACGTTATGTATTTGTGCTATACACAGTGATGGAAAATCTAAAACTTAATGAAAGATAAGAATATTCATAGTCTACCTGCTATGCTAAGACTAAATTATACATATGGAAAGCAATATCTGTATTACAGTGAAGATCAGAATTTATAATAAATACGTATATGCAAATAGAACTTACGTAAAACACAAGGGCGATCTGCTTTACAATTAACTCCCTAACTATGGTGCCATTATGTTCTTTGAATTTTAGCAACATTTCCTCGTATTTCTTTCAAGAAATAGTTTCAGAATTGAATCATAACCACACAAAAAAAACCCACTATACACAGAGAACCAAATACAATTAAAGGTAAATAATCACTAAAAAATAGTCACTAAATGATTACTAAATGACTAAGAAATTGCAAAAATATAAATATCTTGGAGTGATTTTTCATACGACAGAAGAACACACAGAGAGATCGAAACAAGAATTCAATAAGCAACTTACATAAAGTATGTCGTTACAAAAATCTAGAAACATACATCTATACCAATCTAAACCACAAAGGTAAATCATAAGTTAAATTAACTGTTATCGATGTCCGATGTTGACACTAATTAACGAACAAAAGAGAATTCTTACTACGAGTGAAAAGTAAAGTAACCCATAGCATTTATTAATGTTGTGAGATGTTAGCGATCCCACATTACAGTGGCTCTGCAAATGAGGGCGATAGCCATCTCCTCTCCCTCACAGTCTTTACTTCCCGGATTAATCCGGTACTCATTTAAGGCTGTGTCGACCCTGGAACCGTTGCAATCTGAAAAACATTTCCGCCTCAACTGGGGAATGAACCTAACACCACTCATATGCGAAAACCACTGCGCTACGCGGCTCCCAACTCCATTACTACGAGTGAAATGTGATGTCTCAGAATATCAACAAAAATAATCAGAGAAGATCATGTGAGGAATGAGATCACAAGAACTGCTGAAACAACGTCTGTGCTCAAATATATTGAGAAAAAGAAACAGAAACTGAAATGGTTCCACCAGTTATTTAGGTTGTGCCGATATTGACCAGCAGCAAGAGCATACAACATGAGAATAGAAGTATCAAGAGACGGAGGAAGACTACGAAGAACGTGTTTTCAAGGTGTTAACAACGTTCTTAGACATTCCACTATTACTGTAGCCTACATCAAGCGACCAAACGTGCCATAGCACGAAAACAAATCGGCATTCAACCAGGCCATTCCAACAGAAAAAACGAAAAATCAATAAATGAAAAAAATAGATTTTAATAAATTAAAAAGTCTAGCGAAATTGTATTCATGTTCTACCGAATACGGAAGTATTGGGCCATTGCCACAAATAAAACAGCGACACAGCCCATTTCCATTCTCTAGACATACAGGCTGCTGGAAATCTGGTAGGACCATCGTCCTACAAGAGAAATCCAGTTGGAGTCTTAGAGTGAACGCTAAAGAAGTATTCATTTTACATGTAGAAGGCTGCCATCAGATCCGTTAGTTATGACATTGAAATTCAGAATCTATTGCAAAGTGTGAAAATAGAACAATATAATTCATGGCATATGTGTGATACATCATAATCATTTGCTGAGTGTCATAGTCGATCATTGATCTTCATATATTCTATGTCAATTCTGTGTATCAATTCCTACCAAACCTCCACATCTCATAATGTAACCAATAAATATGGACTGTTTCTTTCTGATGTCATAAATAACTTCTTTTGATACCATTCTCCCTATGTACATCTTCGTTGATTTTTCTAGCGGTCCATGGAATTTTCAGTATTCCTCTGAAGAGCCACATATTTGTGGCTTCTAGTTTTCTTATTTACCTATTTATTTTTACATGATTTGCTTCCACAAGACATAAGTGGATTGAGTGATTTTACCATACTTTTATTGATAGAGACTATTCATTATTTTGTAAACACACGCTTTTCCTAAACACAGGCTTTGCCTGTTCTATTCCATTTTGTTTTTCTGATGTACTTGTTCACTTTGTTGTTGCATGCTGGTGTAGTCTGTTTATCAGAAATAACAATCACTTATATTTTTTTGTTTCTCTGACTCGAATCTTTATTTAACTTGCAAAGCGATTCGGTGCCGCTAGAACACATCTGGTTCAATTCCCGTCAGCTGTAAGAATTATTTTCATTTATCCTCAGGCTTCCTACTCGAATTTACTTGTATAAGATATTTTTTAAGCAATATTGTTTTGTCTCTATGTTATTTATGTTTACAAGAATGTCTTTTGTTCCTTGTAGTACGAATATGAATGTTCCGTGTTTGTGTTTCTGAGAATACTTAAATACTTGTACGGGATGTTCGTTGATATTGGTTGTAATTGTTCTTGTCTGGATTAGTCCGTTCTCAGTGATTTGAGAACACAGGTTGAATGTCTTGACGAGATCACATCATTTTTTGGGGATGTAGTTGGTCAAGTACGGAAACACTGTTTACTTAAGTTGCAAGGCGATTCGGTGCAGATAGAACGGAACCTGGTTCAATTTCCGTCAGCTGTAAGACTTGCATCTATGTAATTAGGTGAAATGAGTGGTACTCTCGGAAGGTGGCGTACGGCTTCGTTAAGAGGGACAGAGAGCCAATGGGATACAAGGAAGTCAGTCCTCTCGTCAGTTAGCTTTTTTTCTGTAAATAATTGCACACAACTCGGTGACGCGGGCAGCAGTACGCATGTCACGTTTACTTACCAAAATTTGTTTGGTACTCAAAACTTGACTTTAGGGCAATTCCAGAGTCTTGTGTATACAAAATAAGTAATCTCAACAAGGAATCGATCCTGTACCACTGTGATAGGAATTCAATGCACTTACTAATTTTTCTTCCTGACCTGTTTTTGTTTTCATCAGTGTATGTGTGTGTGCGCGCATGTGTACAGGGAGCACGAGTAGGCGGAAGTGTTGTGTCCTAGTATAGCTGTGTATGTGTTCACTCAAACGTCTATGTCCATCATGCTCCATTGCTTCTCGCAACAATGTTATCGTCATCCTTCATACATCACTCATGCGATTATAGCGGCAACCATATGTAAGCTTATAGTACTTCAAACCCGTAAAGCCTCTGCGACGTTCACTTTATTTAAGAATTTAATTTTTTTTAGATAGGGATGTGTCATAAACAATGCAGTAGTTTCAATAAACAAAAATAGAGATTCTGCAACCAAATGCAACCCACGCAGAGTTAAACCAACTGCGCGCGTCGCTCTCTAGCGATACACATGTGCGGTGCTTGCCATAAGCTGGCAAACGTGCAGAAGACATTGGAGATTTGAACCAGCCCTTCAGAAATCTCTGTCATAAGAAGAGGTATGCAATCGTTAATGTATAGATTGTCAGACTAAAGACATACGTTCTCAAATAACCACAAGTCTCCAGTCTTAGGTCGACAACGGCGTGCCTCCGCTCAAAGAGGCAATACTTAACAAACATATGCATAAAGCATAAGCAGAGGTCCTGTTTCTGACACATATTGAAGATCCTCTATAAATGAATTTATACGAATGTAGAAACGGATATAAATAATGTAAACAGTATATTATTTGAGGGTGTATTTTTAAAAAAAAGAGTGTAGGGAGGAAAATTATAAAGTGGCAAAATGAATATTGAATTATAAAAGAGAAGCTTACTCATTGGCTGAATCTTCAACACAAAACTGTTTAAATCTTGTCATCTTAAACATACTATTATGTCCAGCGTAATTTTCGTATGATAATTTGTCTAAATCTAATCTTGTGATCTTAAACATACTATTATGTCCAGCGTAATTTTCGTATGATAATTTGATTAATAGGTTTCTTGCTTTGGATTTGATTTAATTCGTGGTGAAAAATCCGTTAACATACATAGTTACTAACATACATAGTTACTAACATACATAGTTACTAACATACATAGTTACTAACATACATAGTTACTAACATACATAGTTACTAACATACATAGTAACTAACATACATAGTTACAAACATACATAGTTACTAACATACATAGCTACTATCATACATAGTTACTAACATACATAGTTACTAACATACATAGTTACTAACATACATAGTTACTAATATACATAGCTACTATCATACATAGTTACTAACATACATAGTTACTAACATACATATGCACTAGTATTGTTGTTCGTTCATTAAGAGTGATGGTGATCATTTGTAACATCCACTTTTAAAATTCAGAGTTATGACTATGATCGCGTAAATGGTAAAGTAATAAGCCCCATTCTATCCGCGAATGTCCTTAGACAGTTCGTGCATGGAATAACCGCTGTAGATAGTTTTTGGACTACAATCGAAAAATTGTATTTACTGCGCAAACTAAAATCCAGCAGGTAGATCCAGGAAAAGGATAACAAAGTTTTGCTAACACTAGATAACGCACACAATGACACACACAAATCGACGTTTCGACCAAAAGGCCTTTATCAAGACAGACAATTGAAACAAAATTAAAACATATAATAATTAGCGAACAGAAATAACATCGACGGTCACATTGATATGAGTAGTCTGGATTGACCGGAATAGGTGAAATGACATCGGACAAGGAAAATACAAAAATGACAACAGACATGTGTCACGAAATATACAGAAACTATGGATAGACTAGTCATACAAGAGACAGGCGCTCGTTAATTGTTATTTGGGTATACACGTGACTTTCTAACTACTGTTCGCTGTAGAGCTGCGCATTTCTTTCTCCTCTCTTCACAAGATGATGCGCCCTTCTTGACTGTAGAGCGCCTTGCAGCTATATTTTGTGCACGTTCTTCCCATGTATATTGGCCTATTTCCAAGGCTTTGAGTGAATGATTCTTTAACGAATCCTTGTAGGACCTTTTTTGGCCACCTTGATATCGTGTACCCTTTTCCAGCTCACCATTGAGAATTATCTTTGGTAGGCGATGATCTGGCATACATACCAGATGACCTGCCTAACGAATCTGTGTCTGCATCAGAATAGTCTTGATAATTTGTGTGCAGTTATAGCTTGGTATTTGGTGTGCAAATATAACTTAGTATTTGGTGTGCAAATATAACTTAGTATTTGGTGTGCGATTATAGTTTGGTGTGCAGTTATAGCTTGGTATTGGTGTGCAGTTGTAGCGCCATATTTGGTTTGCAACTATACCTTAGTATTTGGTGTGCAATTATAGCTTGATATTTGGCGTACAATTATAGGTTGATAAATTTTGTGCAGTTATAACTTGGTAATTTATGTGAGGTGTAGCTTGGCAGTTGGTGTGCAGCTACAGATTGGTAATTTGTGTGCAGTTATAGCTTTGAATTTGGTGTGCAGTTATAGATTGGTATTTTGTGTGTAGTTATAGCTTGGCATTTGGTGTACAGTTGTAGTTTGGTTTCTGGAGTCCAAGTATAGCTTTATTATTTTGTGCAAATATAGTTTTACGTTTTGTGTGCAGTTATAGCTTGGGTAGACCATACCTGTAGACCAGAAATAAGCAGTTGTTTATTCTGTAGACCAGATTGAACTTTCTAGTTTGATATAGGACTGAATATCCTTTTATAGACTTGATTTTCCAAGTAGTTTTTTTCTTTCTGAGTCGGGATCCAATGCATAATCACTTTAAGATAAACCTGTACGGCCACAAATAATGAAGAGAGAGGGTTCACCCCCAGACCATATTTTGCCCATCCCTGTTTTCGACTGAATTACGTATTTTTAAAATTTCCTCTAAGTAAACTCTGTGCACTGTCTTTTTTTTGTATTGTATAGTCATAATCGGTGATTCTAATTTTGGAGAGAATTACTATTGTATAGTCATAAATTTTCAGTGATTCTAATTTTGGAGAGAATTATTATTGTATAGTCATATATTTCAGTGATTCTAATTTTGGAGAGAATTATTATTGTATAGTCATATATTTCAGTGATTATAATTTTAGAGAGAATTATTATTGTATAGTCATATATTTTCAGTGATTCTAATTTTGAAGAGAATTACTATTGTATAGTCATATATTTTCAGTGATTCTAATTTTGGAGAGAATTATTATTGTATAGTCATATATTTTCAGTGATTCTAATTTTGGAGAGAATTACTATTGTATAGTCATATATTTTCAGTGATTCTAATTTTTGAGAGAATTATTATTGTATAGTCATATATTTTCAGTGATTCTAATTTTGGAGAGAATTATTATTGTATAGTCATATATTTCAGTGATTCTAATTTTAGAGAGAATTATTATTGTATAGTCATATATTTTCAGTGATTCTAATTTTGAAGAGAATTATTATTGTATAGTCATATATTTTCAGTGATTCTAATTTTGGAGAGAATTATTATTGTATAGTCATATATTTTCAGTGATTATAATTTTGGAGAGAATTATTATTGTATAGTCATATATTTCAGTGATTCTAATTTTGGAGAGAATTATTATTGTATAGTCATATATTTTCAGTGATTCTAATTTTGGAGAGAATTACTATTGTATAGTCATATATTTTCAGTGATTCTAATTTTGGAGAGAATTATTATTGTATAGTCATATATTTTCAGTGATTCTAATTTTGGAGAGAATTATTATTGTATAGTCATATATTTCAGTGATTCTAATTTTGGAGAGAATTATTATTGTATAGTCATATATTTTCAGTGATTCTAATTTTGGAGAGAATTACTATTGTATAGTCATAAATTTTCAGTGATTCTAATTTTGGAGAGAATTACTATTGTATAGTCATAAATTTTCAGTGATTCTAATTTTGGAGAGAATTATTATTGTATAGTCATATATTTCTGTGATTCTAATTTTGGAGAGAATTATTATTGTATAGTCATAAATTTTCAGTGATTCTAATTTTGGAGAGAATTACTATTCGAAGCTATATATAATTTACATATGGAGGAGAATAATTAATATTTGCCGTTGGGGTGTTTTCTGAAAAGAGTTGTGGGTCCTTTAAGGTTGTGATACATTTGTTTAGAATATGTTCCAGTGCAAACTAATTAATTACACACAGAAGAAAATGGGGATGTATCTTCAATACATATAGTAGAATACCAGAAGTTCATTTCTACAGCAGATGCTTATCTTATTGTCCTATGAGTAAAAATTTCTACAGCAGAAGCTTATTGTCCTATGAGTAAAAATTTCTACAGCAGAAGCTTATCTTATTGTCCTATGAGTAAAAATTTCTACAGCAGAAGCTTATCTTATTGTCCTATGAGTAAAAATTTATACAGCAGAAGCTTATTGTACTATGAGTAAAAATTTCTACAGCAGAAGCTTATTGTCCTATGAGGAAACATTTCTACAACAGACGATTATTGTTCTACGAACAAACGTGAACAATCAGAAGTTTACTGTCCTATTAACAAACTTTTCTACAGAATAAGCTTATTGTTCCATGAACAAATATTTCTGCAGCAGAAGCTTATTGTGCTATAAACAACTATTTTTTCAGAAGAAGCTTATTGTACTATGAACAAACGTTTCTAAAACAGAAGTATATGAAGACAAATTTATACAGTAGAAGATTATTGTCCTACGAACAAATATTTCCGCAGAATAAATGTATTGTCCTATGATCAAACATTTCAAAAGCTGAAAATTATTGCCTATGAAAAATATTTCTTCGGCAGAAGCTTATTGCCAAATGAACAAACATTTTAACATTAGAAGCTTATTGTCATATGAACAAACATTTCTACATTAGAAGCGTATTTCCCTATGAACAAACATTTCTGCAGTAGAAGCTTATTGTCCTATGAGTAAAAATTTCTACAGCAGAAGCTTATTGTCATATGAGTTAAGAATTTCTACAGCGAAGGCTTATTGTCTTGTGTATATACATTACTACATTAGAAGCTTATTGCCCTGTGAACAAACATTTCTACAACCGAAGCTTATTGCATATGAACAAACATTTCTACATTAAAAGCTTATTTCCCTATGAACAAACATTTCTACATTAGAAGCTTATTGTCCTATGAACAAATATTTCTACATTAGAAGTTTATTGTCCTATGAACAAACATTTCTACAACCGAAGCTTAATTCCCTATGAAGAAACATTTCTACATTAGAAGCTTATTGTCCTATGAACAAACATTTCTACATTAGAAGCTTATTGCCCTATGAACAAACATTTCTACATTAGAAGCTTATTGCCCTATGAACAAACATTTCTACAACCGAAGCTTATTGCATATGATCAAACATTTCTTCAACCGAAGATTATTGCCCTATGAACAAACATTTCTACAACAGAAACTTATTGCCCTATGAACAAACATTTCTACAACAGAAACTTATTGCCCTATGAACAAACATTTCTACAACAGAAACTTATTGCCCTATGAACAAACATTTCTAAAACAGAAGCATATGAAAAAAAATTTCTACAACAGAAGCTTATTGCCCTATGAACAAACATTTCTGCACAATAAACTTATTGTCCTATGAACATTTCTCGTCATTATTAAGAACTATTATAATTATTATCAACCTATTTTGATCAATAGAAATATATTGCTCTTTGAACACAAATGTATACGAAAATCTGATGGTCTTTAAACATATAATTTTTGAAATGGTACTATTTGAAGAACATTTCTTTATCAGACAAACAATGCTCCTAAACAGAGATTTCTTTAGTGGAAAATTAACATTCGTGCACATATATCTATTTAGCAGACTATTAATACTCTTGAACATACATTTCTTTTGCAGACTGTTAATGTTCTTGAACAGTCGTTTCTTCAGCAGACAATTAATGCTCTGAAAAAGACGTTTCTTCAGCAGACAATTAATGCTCCTGGTTAGTCGTGTCTTTTGTAGACAGTTGATCTTTTTGGATATAATATTTCTTTAGCAGACAATTAATGTTCTTGAACAGAGATTTATTTAGCAGGCGGTGTTCGTGAACATACGTTTATTTAGCAGATACTTGGTGCTCGTGAGCATACATTTATTTAGCAGATACTTGGTGCTCGTGAACATACATTTATTTAGCAGATACTTGGTGCTCGTGAACATACATTTATTTAGCAGACGGTGCTCGTGAACATACATTTATTTAGCAGATACTTGGTGCTCGTGAACATACATTTATTTAGCAGACGGTGCTCGTGAACATACATTTATTTAGCAGATAATTGGTGCTCGTGAACATACATTTATTCGTGCAAAAATATGTGCTCTTGCGCATAGATTTATTTCGGAGTAACCGTGTGTCCTTAAACATATATTTATTTAGCAGACAATTGGCGCTCTTGAAAATACATTTACTTAGTAGACAATTGGTTTTCTTGAACATACACTTATACAATTACAAATTTATTTTATTTGAACAATCATTTCTTTGGTAGAGAACTGATTCTTTTGAACAGAGATTTATGTCGTAGACAATTTGTGCCTTTTAGCATATATTTTTCTTTTTGACAAAAATGTGTTGCCATTTTAATGGGCATATCCTTAGCAGAAATTTGTTGCCCTTTTAACAGGGATTTCTTGAAAACAAGAAGTCGAGATGCAACTCTAGTTCTAGATCGTTCATCCGTAAAGCGTCCGCACGTGAGAACGATTATAATAGCTTTCACACGGAAACCACTGTTGCACGAATACTGGTTTCTGAATGAGATACCTCTCACTAGATTCAGGAGCGCGCACAAAGATAAGGACCCTGTCAATGCGGGTCTGGATGCAAATCCCGAGCAGACCATTGTGTTGCTTCCTAGCAATCCGTTTAATCTTAGTTTAATATACTTCGTTTTGCGTTTCATGCCTTCAACGTTTTGTTGGCCTCTCACGTCGAGAGCCCGTAACATGACTTCCCTTTGTTTGTCTTGCTGTTCGTGTGTTCTTTGGTCAAGACAGGAACTGACGTGGTGATGCCAGGCAATTTATTCAAATGTTGGCCAACTGGAATTATAATTTGACCTCAGATTGGAATGCACTTCAGCATTCTTCATTTGCTCCTCTGGGTCCCGTATTATGAATTAGGGGGCGAACCCACAGAAAATGAATACGCATGCTGTGAATGAACACTAAGGAGGCTTGTGCATGCCGCTGGCACCCCTATTATGTAAAATAAGCACTAGAGACACGCATTTTAAGCTCTCTGAAAACACATACATCAAGCAAGAGAAAAGGAAGAGATTTAAGAGATAACTTAAGGATCCAGTCCCACCCTATTGGGTGTTTCACCTCTATACACCTGAGACATGTTATGAAAGTTGAATAACTTGAGTTATTGCACAAGTCAGGGATGTGGACGGACACCTGCCCTGCAAGGAAATATCTCACTGAAAATATCTAAAGAAGCTGTGAACTCATTGATTGAATGCAGAGATTGATCACATCAAATCTGTACATTTGTTATGAATCAGCATTCTGAAAGATCCGGCAGCTGAAATTTGATTGGTTGTATATGTTTAAATATACTGTGCAATATGACCTTGTCATTAGAGGTGAGAAAGAGAGTTCTGCAGTGTTATATAACCCTTATACTGATATATGGGTGCGAGTCTTGGACAATAAACAAACTGGAAAGTGGGAAATTAGAGGCAACAGAGATGTGGTTCTACAGAAGAATGCTGAGAATACCATGGACTGCCAGAAAAACTAATGTAAAGGTGTTGAAAGAGTCAAATGCGAAACGTACCTTAATCAACAATATAAGAAATAGGCAATTTTTTTTTGGTCACTTCATCAGACAGGCAGATTTAGATAACAGTCACAACAGGCAAAATTGAATGCAACAGAGACTGAGGGCGACAGTGTGAGAAAATATTAGAAAGTTTGACAGCCTGGCACGGCAAGGAAACAACAACGGCCTTGATACATAATACTGTGAACAGAGAGCTGTGGAGAGCCATGACCGCCTACGCCAACCGGCATGGCACCTGATGATGATGATGATGATAATGATGATGTATGCGTCTGCGTATGATTGTCCTTCCCCATATGTGGTCACTCGCTTTTTAACTCAGTAGCTCTCAACATAGGCCATATGTCATCTCCACCATCATCATCATCATCAAGTGCCGTCTCCGCAACGAAGGTTGGCTGCAACGTATCTCCAAAATCTCCTGTCTCTTGTATTGGTGGTGCACTCTGCTAGACTATAACCTGTCCATCGTGTAATGTTACTCTCCCACTAGTATCTCTGCCTACCTCTTGCTCGCTTCCCTTTGACTTTACCCTCAAGTAAGGTCTTCAATAGGGTGTCATGTCTTTTAATGTGTCCAAAGTATTTTATTTGCCTGATCTTTATTTCTCTTAGTAGTTCTTTCTTCATATTAAGTGTCTTTAGCACCTCTTTATTTGTTTTCTTCTCTTTCCATGATGTTCTCCCTATTCTTCTATATACCCACATCTCAAAGGCATCAATTTTGTCTTCTAATTGTTTATTTAGTGTCCATGTTTCTGAGCCATACATTAATATGGAATAGATGTAGCATTTTATAATTCTCATTTTTAACTTGTTTGTAATTTGTTTAGATATTAATAATTTCCTCATGTCATTGAAGGTACTTTTAGCCATTCCTATTCTCCTTTTAAGTTCTGTTTCACATCTGCCATCATTTGTGACTATGTGTCCAAGATATTGATACTGTTTTACTTGTTGTAGTTTCTCTCCCTGTATGTTTATGTTTACCTCCTGTTCTTCTGTGTCTTTGCTGATTATCATGGTTTTTGTTTTTTGAATGTTTATATCCAGTCCATACTTGATTTATTGACTTGATCTATTAGTCTTTGTAGTTCATGTTCACTTTCTGCTAAAAGAACAGTGTCATCTGCATATCTAATGTTGTTTATTATTTTCCCATTGATCTTGAGTCCTGGTATTTCTTCTATATTTTTAAAGATATTCTCTGTGTAGATATTAAATAGGCTTGGTGATAAAATGCATCCTTGTCTTACCCCTCTTCTTATTTCTATGTATGGAGAGTAGCTGTTTTCACACCTTATTGATGCAGTTTGTTCCCAATATATATTTCTAAGCAGCCTGATGTCTTTTCCATCTATGCCTATTTCTTGAAGACATTTGATTAATTTTTCATGTTGGACTCTGTCAAAGGCCTTGCTGTAGTCTATGAAGCAAATATAGATACGTTTTTGGACTTCTATATATTTATCTATCACTAGCCGGATACTCAGTATAGCTTCTCTGGTTCCTTTGTTTTTCCTAAAACCGAATTGTTCTTCACCGACCGCCATGTCTATCTTGTTCTTAATTCTTTCATGTATTATCTTGAGATGTATTTTAGTTATATTGCTCATTAGACTTATTGTTCTATATTCTGTACAGTCCACAGCCCTGGGCTTCTTAGGTAGTGGTATGAATATTGATGATGTTAGGTCTTTAGGTATATGGCCTGTTTCGTATATGTCATTGCAAATTTCTGTGATATTATCTACACCAAATTCATTTAGAGTTTTTATTATGTCTGCTGTTATGTTGTCAGAGCCTGCAGCTTTTCCACATTTTATTGTATTTATTGCATGTTCTACTTCTGATTTCAGTATTGCTGGTCCATCATTGTTGTGTATTGTTGGTTTTTTGTTCCGTTTGTCGTCAAACAGTTCTGTTACATAATCTGCCCATCTTGTGAGTGCTTCTGTTTTATCAAATATTATTTTACCATTTTTATCTTTAATGCAGCCACCCCCATTTATAGGATTTTTTTATTCGTGATCAGCCTTATCTCCTTATGCATTAATTTTGTCTTCTGTTGTATGGACATCTCTATTTCGCACTGCATTTTGTTTCTAGCCATTGTTTTTTCGCTGTTCTGCACATGCTACGTATCTCCTTGTCTATACTTGAGTATTTTGCTGTATTTTTAGCTTTCTTTCTTTCTGTCATTTTCTCTAATATTTCATCTGTCATCCATGTTTGTTTGTTCTTGGTATTTCTTGTTGGTAAATTTTTACTTGATGTTTGAATACTTTTCTTTAGACTTTCCCATTTATTGTCTATTTTCTCTTCTGGATTTTCCCTTCTGTATTGTTCCATGCACTCTATCATTAGATGTTCATATCTATTCCTTACATCTACAAGGTATTTTTGTTGTATGTCTTGTTGTTTTAGTGCTGATGCGTCTATCTGTGGTTCTTGGACTCCTCTATTTACTATCTTTTTAAGTTTGACATTTATTTTGCACAGCACTAGATTATGGTCAGAGTTGATATCTGCACCTGGGTATGTTTTGATGTTTTTGACACTATTTCTAAATCTATAGTTAATCATAATGTAATCTATTTGGTTCCTCTTTCTGTCTCCAGGGCTTTTCCATGTATATAATCTTCTATGTTCATGTTCAAAGAATGTATTACATATGATCATATTGTTCTCCTCACAGAACTGTATAAGTCTTTCTCCTCTGTCATTTCTTGTCCCTAGTCCGAATTGCCCTACAGTGTTCTTATGTCTTCCTTTCACTATTTTTGCATTCATGTCTCCCATGACTATTAAAATGTCTGTTGATTTTACTGGTTTGAGTAGTTGTTGTAGATCTTCGTAGTACTGTTCTATTTCTTCTTCAGTGTAATCTGTAGTTGGTGCATAAGTTTGTATAATGGCCAGATCAAATGGTTTTGCTTTGATCTTTAGCAACATCATTCTGCCATTATATGTCCAGTACCCGCTGATACATTTTTCTATTTTTTTCCTGATCAGTATTCCTACCCCTCGTTCATGGTAATCTCCTGCTGAATGTATAAAACTAAAATTTTCTTTTCTTGTGTACCCAGCATCTTTCCATCTTGTCTCTGCTATTCCTAGAATATCTACATCTAATGCGTCTGCCTCTAATATTAAATTTTCTAGCTTTCCTGATTGGTGTAGTGTTCTGACATTCCATGTTCCTATTCTAATATGTTGTTTCCTAAACTTTAGATGCTGTTCATCCGTTGCTTGACTTCGGGGTGTATGTGGTAAGGTCCCAGTCTTTTCCACGGTGGCCAGCCAATATTCATTATTATGCCCAGAACTTGCCTCTTGTGCGCCACACACTTTGCTGTTTCGCCGTTTGAGCCGTTGGATTCCTCCGCCTCGCGTGCCGTCACAGACTTTTTGTCTAGGGATGGACATTCCCTATTGTTGACTTACGGTTGTCTCTTTGCGAAGAAATTCTACGCTGTGAACGTAGCCATTACTGGAGTAGTCAGACGCCATTTTTTGTCTGTATCGAAGATAGGGAGTTCGCGAGTCGGAACAACTTGAATGAAATACACTCCACCTATAATCCTCTCCACCAAGGATCCCACAAATTGTCAGGGGCCACGAAGAAAACATTGAAGGGTCATAGTCAAATCAAGAGTGGCACAGAAAGGTGTGACTGAAAGGGGAGCACAGAAAGATGTGACTATTTGAAGTAGCGGCCCAGAAAGATGATTTTGAAAGAGGGACACAGAAATGATGACTGAATGAGGGGCACAGAAAGATGACTTTGAAATATACCCGAGGGATGATAACAAAAATTGATGTCAACACTAGTGTTTTTATACATCAGTTAAATTGTTTAAATTTTTTTTTTAATTTCTAAACATGTGAAATAAATTATGAAGTTGGTTTGTTTTGATAGTTTTTCAGCTAAAAAAAAGTTCTTTAAATTGTTAAACGTTTTTTTACACAATTTTTGACGGAGTGGGTCCTGAATTCGTGACAATTATTGAGAAGCAGGAAAAGGGGGCAAAATGGGGGGGGGGGGTTGGCTACATTTATTGACATTCCCTTTGTACTACTTTGCAGTTGTTTGAGAACAGCGCAAACATAAGAAGAGAACACCATCACAAATAGGAAATGATATCAATGACACATATACCTTCAATGTTCTTTATGTGTTTAATGTCTGTCCCACTCTATAGGGAATCAAAGTGATCTAAAAGTTGAACAGATGTTCCTGCATGTTTAGGAGAACAGGTAGGTAGTGGAAGTACACGATGCATTTCTTGTAGCAGTCGCAAATATGTAGGCCCAATATAGGAAGCATGTGTATTGTACCTTCTGATGGTGGATGTAAAAAAAGAAGCCTAAACAGGTTATAAAAGGTACTAGCACCATCCGCGTCGACACCAGCAACATACCAGCAGAGTATAGTATCGAAGTTCACAAGAAATTTGAAATACTTCTGGAAGTTCAAGAAGAACCAACACCCGATGAAACGATATCGCTGATGAGGAACTGGTCTCGTTCAAGAATGTAAAAGATACTATAAAGAAAACATCAGATGGCACACCAGGGCCTGATGGAATACGTTACAGCCTCCTGAAAGATATTGAAGATGACCATCTTAAAACAATTGTTGATGATTACAACACAAATCTAAAAACAGGGCGCATACCAGAAGAGTGGCTACACAGCTACCTTCTTCCCCTGGCAAAGTCAGACAAAGATAACTCCAACATCAAGAATTATCGTATCATCACCTTGAGAAATGTCTACGGCAAGGTGCTGGAGAGGATAATCTTTGGAAGACTGGCATTTGATTTAGAAAATAGAGGCCTACTTCCTGACACTCTAGGTGCATACAGACAGAGGTGAGGCACGACCACAAATGCGGCAATCCTCGCCTATTACATCTACGAGGGATTTCAGGCAAAGGAGGAAACAGTGGTCGCCACCACCGACCTAGAAGATGCTTACAACAGAGTCAGCTTTAACCAGCTAATACATCTGCTAAGCGAACTCAGCATCGACTGGTGGATAATTCGATGGATAGCAATGAGTTAGTGTCCAGACCCGTTGCTCTGAGATTGGGATCCTGGACATCAGAGATCGGAACTATAGCACCGGGATTGCCACAGGGATCGCCACTATCACCTGTACTCTTTAACACCTGTACACATACAAAATAGCGCAGTTTCAAGACGCTGGGCCCGGCAGGATACTAACATATGCGGATGACCTCTTGCTATACAAGCACGGCAGAAACAAAAGAGACATGATTGATGACGTCCAGCGTAATCTAGAAGATGTGTCTTGTGTACTAACTACAAGGCAGTTATCAATCCAACCAAGGCAAACATCGTCTGGTTCTAACTGAACAACAAAATAGTCACAGACACATTACCAGTAGTCTCCTGCATGGGCATCAACATTGAAAGGGAGCAGACTATGAAATATCTAGGCATCATTTTTGATAGAAGTCTATCCTTCGCGAAACATGTGGACAATATCATTCAGAAAGCTGGGAAGGGTGTCAGTGCAATCAAAATCATGGCATCTGCAGAGATGCCGCTGCGAACCGTTTTTCAGATGATGCAGGCAGTGGTATTATCTGTGTTGGACTATGGTTTAGGTTTATTGACACTGTCGCAAACACGGGTAGATAGATTGGAGAGAATTCAAAATGAGGCCATGAGAGTTGTCCTAGGATGCACAAGAGATATACCTATCGTGGCCATGAGGTTTCTCCTAGACCTACCGAGCATCAAATCATGACATAAAATAGCCCAAGTTAAAGAATACTTCAAGGTTGTCAATAATTATCATCACGTCTTACACCAATCTCTAGACAGCACAAAAGGAAAGTGAATCAAGAGAGGAAGGTCCTGGATGGCAGAAGCAGAGGATACCCTACACAGAGTTTGTGAGCTGGAGGGTGGGAAGAGGCTGTGAATGGGTGACATTTGGCAATTAGAGAAAATTATGGGCATACCATATTATAATTTATAATATTATATCAGGGCGACGAACAAGATGCAGACCGAGAAGAATATGGACGCAAGATATCAAAGACCACCTGAACATGACAGTAACAGAAGCAGGAAGACTGGCTCAAGATCGACAGCAGTTTCAAAAGGCTGTTATGACGACTACATCATGTTCAGGATATGCTACATGATAATGATGATATGTAATTTACCTTCAACATATAAAACGAGTCCTGACCGTGATTTGAATAGGATATCAGAGACCGACATTCAAGCCATTCGGCCACTCACTACACTTCCCCTCTCCCCAAAGACATGCTTGTCGAATATCAGACCGCAAGAAGCAGACAGAGCAGCCAAGTACACATGTGAACAGCACACAATTATTTATCGGGATTACACCTCACTAACAAGCGGGAGTTTGAGAACGAACAGAGAAGAGTTATTGATCGAATGTTCAATAATAAAGCGCACAATAATGACGATCTACCTGTGTCTCAAAGATAACTTCATGAATATCAATTACCGCACCTGCTCTCGTGAGCTAGCAGTGACAGACATATTTACATAATTAGGACCGGGTAACAGCAATGTACGTACCAGTGATGACAATAGCTGTATAATTAACGAATTCATGACATCATTGGCACAACCTTATTTTTTTTAATATTCATTGTATCTTCCAAAAGGAATTGTTCAACAAAGTGAGGTACCTCTTAATTCTTGTAGAAATATGAAAAGGGATTGAACAATATGCCATAAAACAAACTATTAGAAAATTTTGAGGAAGCTTCACGTGAAATATCTAATTATGAAACCCATTTTGAACTTTGTGCTCGCTGTTCGCGTGTTGCCAAGACCCGAAAGAGGAGGGAGTAGCAACATTGTTACCTACCATTGATGTCGTAAGAGCAGGAAGGAAAAGCAACACTGTTACTGTCATGGAAATCGTAAAAGGAGGAGGGATTAGCGACACTGTTACTGCCATGGATATCGTAAGAGCAGAAAGGAATAACAACACTGTTTCATTCATTCATTTTCCTTTTGCGCTGAAGTTAGTGCATAGGGCAGAGGTCAGATCTCTCCAATTCTGTCTGTTCAAAGTTATTATGTGCAGTTCTTGAATAGTATGAATATTGGTTGTTTTACTTTCTCTAAGTATTGTTCTTCTGAGTGATTCGTTTGGTCTACCCCTTGCTCTTTTCCCTGTAGGTATCCATTCAAGAGATTGGTGGTGTATTCTGTTGGTGTCTGCGCGTAGGACATGCCCGATGTAGGACCAACGGCGTTTTCTGATAACATCTGTGATGAAATTTTGATGTGTCTCTTCTCTGATTTTATCATTCCATTTGAATTCACTCCAATGGGTGTTAGTTATCCTACGAAGACATTTGTTCTCGAAACTCAGTAACTTCTTTTCTGAAGATAAAGAGCTTTTCCAGCTCTCACATCCATATGATAGCACCGGAATAACGCAGGAATTAAATAAGCCTATTTTCGTGCGTGTGCTGATTGACTTAGACTTCCAGATATTAGACAGTCTGTTAAATGGACTTGATGCTAGGGCAATGCGAGTTGTAATTTCTGGCATAACATCACCGTCGAGTGTTAATTTACTTCCTAGATAGGAGAATGTCTGTACTTTTTCAAGTTGTTGTCCATTTAAAGTAATTTTGTTAGGTGAATTGGTGAAGTCAATAATTTTTGTTTTTGATGAATTGATTTGGAGACCTATTTGTCCTCCAATGAGTTTTAATCTATCAGTTTTTGTTTGTGCATCTTGCCTTTTTCTGTTCTAACACAGCATTTTGAGTTGGTATAGAATGATTTTATCACATTTATATATTTGTTTTGGAATCCGTATATATTTAAAATTTCCCAAAGCGATGGTCGATGGATGCTGTCGAAGGCAACAACACTGTTACTGACATATATAAGAGGAGGAGGGAATAGCGACACTGTTACATACCACGGATGTTGTAAGAGGAGAGGAGTAGCGACACTGTTACATACCACGTATGTTGTAAGAGGAGGGGAGTAGCGACACTGTTACATACCACGGATGTTGTAAGAGGAGTGGAGTAGCGACACTATTACTTACCATGGATTTCGTAAGAGGAGGAGGGTGTAGCGATACTGTTACCTGCCATGGATTTCGTAAGAGGAGGAGGGTGTAGCGATACTGTTACCTGCCATGGATTTCGTAAGAGGAACAGGGTGCAGTGATACGGTTTCCTGCCATGGATGTTGTAAGAAGAGGAGGGAATAGCGTCTATTTTAGTCTAGGCCAGAAGTTCCCTAAGTTGCGCCATGGCGCAGGGGCGCCGCAAAGAGTCTCCGGGGGCGCCATGGCAGCCTCGCCAAAACGAAAATAAAATGAAAATAGACTTAAAATTATCAGGTCTCTAGTTTTGCTTCATATTAAGGGCGCCGCCGGAAATAATCTTAACGTTAAGGGCGCTATTACTTTAAAAAGTTTGGGAATCCCTGGTCTAGGTATGTGAGTTCGCAGACGCCCGAGAGTCCGATTCTTGCCAGGAAAGATCTTTTGCAGTGCGTGCATAGGATCTAGAGTAAGAGAGAGTACGAGCGTTTTCAGATCTTTCTTTCCATTTCTGTCTCCTATAGATTGCCAGCAACGTTCTCTCCCTTTCAAATTTTGTGATGCTAGAGGTGATCCGAGTGTGCCAATCTATCGCGGAACGACGTCTTCGAACGACGTCATTTTGAGAAGCACTGCTGTATAGGACATTATTTTTGAACTATTGCTGAATTGTTAGACGACACTAATATATACAATCATATTACAGTACACTTTGTTATGCGCCACTAATACAATCAATCATACCACAGTACATAATGTTAGACGACACGAATACACCCAAACATACCACAGTAAAAGTAAATTAAAGTAACCCATACCTTTATGCTGTAGGGGTGTGCGATGTTAGCGATCTCACATTTCAGAGGCTCTGCAAATGAAGGCGGTAGCCATCTCCTCTCCCTCGCAATCTTTACTTCCCGGATTAATCCTGTACCCATTTAGTGTTGGGGCGACCCGGAAGCCGTTGCGAATTGAGAAACCTTTCCGTCTCAACTGGGGAATGAACCCAGCACCACTATATGCGAAGCCAGTGCGCTAACCGCTGCGCTATGCGGTTCCCTAACCACAGTTCAAATTGTTATGCGCCACTAATATATCCAATCATATGACAGTATAAATTATTAGGCGACACTAAAACATCCAATCATATCACAATATACATTGTTAGACTATACTCATATATCCAATCATATCACAATACAGTGTGGACTTTCAGTTTTCGAACGACTAACAAATTTGACCGAGTTGTTTTTGTAACACGGCTAATTATCCACTTTACTATGCAACTACCCGTACTTAATTATTTTAAAATCGCATTTACGGGCACATCGTTTCTTCGAGTACAACTACGATTTATTAATTTATTGCATTTATTTGTATCGGCAAACCCGATCTTGAAAGGCTGTAACACCGAACCCGATATTCATAAATTATAAGAATGAACTTCAATCTTTAAACATAACGAAGAACCTTGATCTTGAAATATAACGGTGAACTTCGATCTTGAAATATAACGATGAATCCTGATCTTGAAATATAACGACGAACCCTGATCTTGAAATATAACGATGAACCCTGATCATGAAATATAACGATGAACTTCGATCTTGAAATATAACGATGAACCCTGATCTTGAAATATAACGATGAACTTCGACCTTGAAATATAACGACGAATCCTGATGTTTTAAAAGATTATAATAATGGTACTTTCATATAAAGCATTTTGTGTACGGTAAGCATTTGCATTTTTGCGTGTGACTAGTCTTAAAATATTGATATTGTTTTCTGTTTCTTTAAGCATCATCGTTAAATAATGAATAGATCATATTAGAGTGCATCATACATCAATCAATCAATCAAGTGCCATGACGAATGGCGTAGGCAATCATGTTTCTTCACGACGCTCTGTCTCTTGAGTTGTTAATAAGCTCGGTTGGTGAGCTTCCACCGTACCACAATACAAGTCCATCTATTAATTTTCCTCTTTATCGTCCCCTATCTTTTCTGCCCCTGATCTTTCCAGTGGTTATTAAGTGTTCAAGCTGTGTTCTTCTCGGCACATGCCCTAGAAACCTTGATTGTCTGCACCTAATGTTTGATATGATTGATCTTTTTACGCCAACATCAACGAGAACCTCTGCACTAGTTTTGTTAGCTGTCCATGGCATTTTCATCATTCTTCTCAGAAACCACATTTCTGTAGCCTCCAATTCACTTTGAATTTTTTTGTTTACAGTCCATGCTTCACATCCATAAAAAAAGAATTGGTTCGATATAACATCTCAGCACTCGAATTCTGGTCTGTATTGATAGTCTTCCGTTGCACAAAATAGTTCTAATTTTTTGGAATGCTGATTTGCCTCTTTATCTCCCTTGAGCATCTACCTTCTGATGTTAACAGGGTGCAAAGATATTTAACTTTTTCAGCTTGTGCTAATTTTGTTATACATTAGAGAACACATATTTAAAATTGTTACACATAGAAAACAGGACGGAAAAGTATTACATGGACAAAGAATTTTGAGAAAATATTCACAACAGATGCAAGCTAATATTTGTACGGTTTGCCAACATAGTTAATACATGCACAGTTTGCCGACATAGTTAATACATGCACAGTTTGCCGACATAGTTAATACATGCACAGTTTGCCGACATATTCCACAAACTCCTAGACTGCCTCTTATAGTCTGCCTGGAAGGTAACAGTGATGTTGCTGTTATTGTTGTCTATATCCAACTGCTGCTGAGTAGAGCTATGCCATTCTTTAACAAAGTGAATAACTTCTGCAGTTGATTTAGTGAACCATACAGTGTGTTGGTATCTGCAAAAGTTTTGTTTTTCCTGACAGTTGAAAGGAATGACAATTAATAAGCAGTGTTCAACTATTTTCTTGAGATGAGATCAGCTTCTACATATGGGTAGTTACTGTGGTCTGATACGGCTTAAATGGTAATTGACTCTCGACGTTCACAATAGAAACGCGTTTCAATAAAAACTACCAAACAAACGCCTTTCAGTAACACCAACCCTACACACGCTTTTCAATAACAGCCACCATACAATCTATGTTCAATCTCAACCACAATACAAAACCATTTCAATAATAACCACAATACAAACATTTTTCAATAACAACCACTATACAAACACTTTTCAATAACAACCACCATACAAACACTTTTCAATAACAACCATCATACAAACACTTTTCAATAACAACCACAATACAAACACTTTTCAATAACACCCACCATACAAATACTTTCAATAACAACCACCATACAAATACTTTTTAATAACAACCACCTTACAAATACTTTTCAATAACAACCACCATACAATCTATGTTTAATCACAAACACAATAGAAAACCATTTCAATAATAACCACAATACAAACACTTTTCAATAACAACCACCATACAAACACTTTTCAATAACAACCATCATACAAACACTTTTCAATAACAACCATCATACAAACACTTTTCAATAACAACCACCATACAATCTATGTTCAATCACAAACACAATACAAACAATTTTCAATAAACCCTCTAGTTTTATCGTATTGGCATTTTATGGTCAGCTTTAACAAATTTATTCAATGTTAGACAATTTATGTTTAGGTCCAATTCATTCTTAGTGAACGTGAATGTGAATATGTATCTATTTGAAGTATTTTTCTTGTTTAATAGTAATAACAACTGTGAAAAGTTTGATCACATCAGTAATTCATATTATTGTTGATATAATTACTAGTCGCTAAGAAGCTGAATACAGATTAATCTACTAGCTGGAGTAATTATAATTTTCAGCTTAATACATTAGATGCAGTTTGCCCATGTGGCAATAGAGGCTTGGATTTATGGATGTGGGAGTAAAGAATAGAACCATTGTCTTCTTTCCAGGCATATCGTTGGAGGCTACTAAGGAAAGTTGACGGATGGGAAGAAAACCTGTCACTACATGTCTTGCCTTAATTTCTTACTTTTGTCTTCTGTCAAATGTTCTCCATAGATAAGCAATATAAGGCAATACCGCAGTGAAACGGAACAACAATAGTACCGACGTAGAACACAGGTTTTTGATGTTTCACTTGAACACAACAGACGGACTATCACTAAGACTAAGGGTTAGGATGTGTAAGCAAGAAAACATACAAATAACAATACTCAAGACATTTGCATCGTTTCGAACCATACAGTCTTTCTCAAGAATATATAAAACATATATTGAAAAACAATGAAAACAGTAAAAACAACGTGACCACCATTATCCATGGATAACCGAGAGATGCAGGCCAGATAACATTTGGACCTTTTTCTTTTCGTGGCAGACTCCTTGGTAGCGGGGAAGGTTAGGTGGGCCATCACTGCAGATAGGTCAATAAATCAGACGAAAGAACGAGGAATTATTTGGCCCAAACGTAAATGTTGCACTCCTGGCAGGATGCAGGATTCTGGAATACTGTCGCACTAGTACACCTCTTTCAGGGACTAAACATGCTACCATAAATCCCACTTACAACAACCATGCCTCTGAGATAGCAAACCTTATGCGTTTGAGCGTCATCTGAGTGAATCAAACGAAGAGGACATGTGTTTGTCACCACAACGGCTATGGGATGTTTAGAGCTACCTTCTCACAGTTAAAGGGGTTATTTCATAGTCATCATCATTAGATGCAGTTATCTTTTGTTTTATCCTTCCATTCAATATATTTATTAGAATAACAGCTTATGATTGCTTTTAACTGAATTAAGTCACGTTTTATTCTGTTTTCAATAATTTATGTGCCCACTTTTTAAGCCTAGTCATTAGTTGATCATTTTTACTTAATATATGGCAATAAACAGTTGCAAATATCTAAAAACCATCCCATCCTGCCATCCAAAAAATACGTCAGTAATTCCCACCTTACAGAGTCTGTCAGTAATGTCCACCTTTCAGAGTCTGTAAGTAATTTCCTCCTTACAGAGTCTGTCAGTAATTCCCACATTGCAGAATCTGTAAGTAATTCCCACCATACAGAGTCTGTCAGTAATTCCCACCTTACAGAGTCTGTCAGTAATGTCCACCTTTCAGAGTCTGTAAGTAATTCCCTCCTTACAGAGTCTGTCAGTAATTCCCACATTGCAGAATCTGTAAGTAATTCCCACATTGCAGAATCTGTAAATAATTCCCACCATACAGAGTCTGTTAGTAATTCCCACCTTATAGAGTCAGTCAGTAATTCCCAACTTATAGTTCCCAACTTACAGAGTCTGTCAGTAATTTCCACCATAAAGAGTCTGTCAGTAATTGCCACCATACAGAGTCTGTCAGCAACTCACACAATACAAAATATGTTAGTCAACTCCACCTCATGAGAGTGGAGAGTAAGTGCGGAGAGTCAGTAACTTCCCATTGCACACAATATGTCCGTTAAATTATCCTCACCATACAAAGCCTTCCAGTAACCCCTTGCCATCATACACAGTCTGTCAGTAACCCTCCTCCCCATCATACACAGTCTGTCAGTAACTTTCCTCCCCATCATACACAGTCTGTCAGTAACCCCCTTCCTATCATACACAATCTGTCAGTAAACCCCCCCTTCCCCATCATACAAAGTCGTCAGTAGCTCCAACAATACAAACTTACGGGTAGGACTTTCCTTGTGTCTGAATATTGATAAGAATTATCCATGTCTACAGAAGAACTGGTTTCACTGGAGAAAATAAAAGTCGCCCGCCCATTGTAATCTGCCGCAAGTTTTACTGTGGTTATCAAGGACACAATTCTAATCACTTCCAATTCTGGTCGCTCCGACCTCACATACGCGACCTGAAAAGGTTATTGGGGGCAGCAAACAGTCCTAAAATATCTCCCCCTTACTTAATTCACAGTATAGGCTATGCATGATTACGGTGCTGTAAAGAATTTTTATTTTTTTTTGTGCGGAGGGGAGAAGACATTTAGACTCTAGAAGTCACATCGACCCCAAGTAATCAGCTGCCTCAGCGTGGTAGTTAACATGCCAGTTTTCTAACCATTGATTTTTTTTATTTTTTTTTATTTTGGCAAGTGTAGAATGCATATTAAAAAATTAAACGTTATTTTTGTAGACCTCCTCCGTTTCTTTTGACTAGTGTTTCTGTGGACTTCTTTTTACTCCATATACTGATTCAGATTTTTGGTAAAGCTTACGAGATATATTGTTCAACCTTACATGTTCAAAATGAGAAATATAACACAAACACTGCAATTATAATACAATAGAACATGAAAATACATGAAATTTGTGAAACGAGATTATACCAAAATAAATTTGTCTTTTCATCCTAAGATTCACATGTGAAGGGGCGTAAAAAAAAGGATTTACAGTGTACTTGTTGATTTACTTGGAACAAACAGTGTCGGTGATGGGTGTCATTTACTTGTAAAAATCACTGCTGGTGAGGGGTGTTAATTTCCCTGGAAAAATCTTTGCGGGTGAGGGGTGTGATTTACTGGGAAAAATCACTGTGGGTGAAGGGTGTGGTTTATTTGGTACAATCACTGTGGGTGAAGGGTGTGGTTTATTTGGTACAGTCACTGTTGGTGAAGGATGTGATTTACAGGGAAAAATTACTGTGGGTGAAGGGTGTGGTTTATTTGGTACAATCAATGCGGATGAGGGGTGTGGTTTACTTGGTACAATCACTGCGGGTGAAGGGCGTGGTTTACTTGGTACAATCACTGCGGGTGAAGGGTGTGGTTTACTTGGTACATTCACTGTGGGTGAGGGGTGTGATCTACCTAGAACAATCACTGTGGGTGAGCTGTGTTTTTTTCTTGTAATAATCACTGTGGGTGGGTGGTGTTATTTATTTTAAAAAGTCACTGCAGGTGATGGATGTGATTTACTTGAAACTATCACTGCAGGTGAGGGGTGTGATTTATTTGGTACAATCAATGCAGGTGAGAGGTGTGATTTATTTGGTACAAATACTGCAGGTGAGGGGTGTGATTTATTTGGTACAATCACTGCATGTGAGGGGTATGATTTACTTGGTACAATCACTGCAGATGAGGAGTGTGATTTACTTGGTACAATCACTGCAGGTGAGGGGGTGTGATTTACTTTGTACAATCATTGCAGGTGAGGGTGTGATTTACTGGGAAAAATCACTGTGGGTGAAGAGTGTGGTTTATTTGGTACAATCACTGCGGATGAGGGGTGTGGTTTACTTGGTACAATCACTTTGGGTGAAGGGCGTGGTTTACTTGGTACAATCACTGTGGGTGAAGGGCGTGGTTTACTTGGTACAATCACTGTGGGTGAAGGGCGTGGTTTACTTGGTACAATCACTGTGGGTGAGCGGTGTTTTTTTCTTGTAATATTCACTGTGTGTGGGTGGTGTTATTTATTTTAAAAAGTCACTGCAGGTGAGGGGTATGATTTACTTGGAACAATCATTGCGGATGAGGAGTGTCATTATTTGGAACAATGACTGTGCGAGATACGTGATTTACATGGAACAATCACTTTCTTTGTGAGATGTGATTTACTTGAAACCAACACTGTATGTGATGGGTGTGATTTACCTGAAACCAACACTGTGTGTGATGGGTGTGATTTACCTGAAACCAACACTGTGTGTGATGGGTGTTATTTACTTGAAACCAACACTGTGTGTGATGGGTGTGATTTACTTGAAACCAACACTGTGTGTGATGGGTGTGATTTACCTGAAACCAACACTGTGTGTGATGGGTGTTATTTACTTGAAACCAACACTGTGTGTGATGGGTGTGATTTACCTGAAACCAACACTGTGTGTGATGGGTGTTATTTACTTGAAACCAACACTGTGTGTGATGGGTGTGATTTACTTGAAACCAACACTGTGTGTGATGGGTGTGATTTACCTGAAACCAACACTGTGTGTGATGGGTGTTATTTACTTGAAACCAACACTGTGTGTGATGGGTGTTATTTACTTGAAACCAACACTGTGTGTGATGGGTGTGATTTACCTGAAACCAACACTGTGTGTGATGGGTGTGATTTACCTGAAACCAACACTGTGTGTGATGGGTGTGATTTACCTGAAACCAACACTGTGTGTGATGGGTGTGATTTACCTGAAACCAACACTGTGTGTGATGGGTGTGATTTACCTGAAACCAACACTGTGTGTGATGGGTGTGATTTACCTGAAACCAACACTGTGTGTGATGGGTGTGATTTACCTGAAACCAACACTGTGTGTGATGGGTGTGATTTACCTGAAACCAACACTGTGTGTGATGGGTGTGATTTACCTGAAACCAACACTGTGTGTGATGTGTGTGATTTACTTGAAACCAACACTGTGTGTGATGGGTGTGATTTACCTGAAACCAACACTGTGTGTGATGGGTGTGATTTACCTGAAACCAACACTGTGTGTGATGGGTGTGATTTACCTGAAACCAACACTGTGTGTGATGGGTGTGATTTACCTGAAACCAACACTGTGTGTGATGGGTGTGATTTACCTGAAACCAACACTGTGTGTGATGGGTGTGATTTACCTGAAACCAACACTGTGTGTGATGGGTGTGATTTACCTGAAACCAACACTGTGTGTGATGGGTGTGATTTACCTGAAACCAACACTGTGTGTGATGGGTGTGATTTACTTGAAACCAACACTGTGTGTGATGGGTGTGATTTACCTGAAACCAACACTGTGTGTGATGGGTGTGATTTACCTGAAACCAACACTGTGTGTGATGGGTGTGATTTACCTGAAACCAACACTGTGTGTGATGGGTGTGATTTACTTGAAACCAACACTGTGTGTGATGGGTGTGATTTACCTGAAACCAACACTGTGTGTGATGGGTGTGATTTACTTGAAACCAACACTGTGTGTGATGGGTGTGATTTACTATGCTCATCACTCCCAGCTGCTAGTGCTCATCACTGCTAGCTGCTAGTGTTCATCACTCCCAGCTGCCAGAGCTGATTACTCCCAGCTGCTAGATCTCATCACTCCCAGTTGCTAGTGCTCATCACTCCCAGCTGCTCGACCTCATCTCCTAGCTGATATAGCTCATCCCTCCGAACTGCTATATCTCACTCCCAGCTGCTAAAGTTCGCCACCCAGTTAAGCCATTTGGCTGGTCAGTGTCTGGTTTCTATAGCGACACAGATACACTTAAAATAGCCGTTTAATAATTGCGTGAAAGAAAATTGATATTTAGAATAGATTACTGAGTACCGGTAAAACTGATTAAGAAATATATAATATATATATATATATATATATATATATACGTATAAAATGGATAAATTATTAAATTGAAAGTGACCATTCGTATGCATCGTTTTGCCATAACTTTGTAAGCACTATTTTATTATCAATATTATCATAACTATTATTATCAATAAATGTGGAAATAGGCAAATATGAAGCCTTTACGCTCAGTAGTTACTGAGAAAATAGACAACATTGGTGCTCAACTATTTATGAACGCACCGTAGAATGTTACTTGTGTTTAACAATTGATTGCACTGTCCTATATTGTGTAAATATATTTATAATTTAAATAAATTAGTATTGTGTGTTGCAGATGTGGAGGATTCATTTCAATTGGAAGGTAGGGCAACATTTGTTAAAAAAATTGTTAACACATTTTTTTCAAGTAAATACACAGATAACGCATTCCTGAACATTTTCAAATATGGTCTATTTTGTGGATCCCAGCAGAAAAAAAAAATATTTAAACAGACATGACAAAATATAGTTTAGAAAATTAAAATTGAAAGTTTTTGCCTAAAATTAAAAATTTCCAACAAATAGGTCGGACTCCACAGGGAGTCCCAAAGTGTTTTCTGTGGGGTCGCCGGCTCAAACAGTAAATTAGAAAAATATATGTATTTTTAAGCTATCTTCATTCTAATTTTACTACTCCTTTCTTCTCTATATCTCTATGCGATTTGCTAGCCACTGTGCAGCAGACACATCAGAATGTTAAATCACTTCTGCACACTGTACGCACAAACTTCTAAACATAAAGTGGCAAGATAAAGTACCTGGTACTGAAGCCTTCACTAGAGCCAATGTTCCAAGCATTTATGCAATGTTGAAGACGGCCCAACTGAGATGTGCCGGATATGTGCGCATGTCGATTAACGAATACCAAAACCACTGATATATGGTGAGCTACTTAAGGAAAAAAAGAAAGGACGGTGGGCACAGTGTCGTAGAGAGGAGGGGGCGGAGGTGCAGACCGCCCCGGGCGACATCATCGGGAGGGCGGCAAATTTATTTTCGTCCAGTCTTTCACAATCACTAACATATTTGTTTAATGTCACAAGGGCATAAAATTAGGATTTCGCTCCGGGCGCCATTGACCCACGCTACGCCACTGGGTGGGTAGAAGAAATGCTTCAATTATTCTTAAACTGTCTTTAAAGACTTTGAACATCAATCACATTTCCTGTGAGTCTGTCGCTCAGAATCGCCCAGTGTTACGCAGCAAAATCATAAAATGTGCATGCATCGCCAAGAAGCATGGAATAACAGAGAAAACGGGCTGCCCGAAAAGAAAGATCAACAAACACACAGACGTCCAATACTAATCATACGTGTCCCAAATGTGGTAGGGGATTCTATAAATTGTACTTACTGCGCAAAATACTACTCATATCAATGTGACCGTCGATGTTATTACTGTTCGCTTTCTGTTATATGTTTGAATTTGTTTCTATTGTCTGTCTTGATAAAGGCCTTTTGGTCGAAACGTCGATTAATGTGTGTCATTATGTGTGTTATCTAGTATCAGCACAACTTTAATACCCTTTTCCTGGATCTACCTAGGGGATTCTATGCGAGGATTTGACTTTTGCAGTCATTTACACACACACACACACACACATCAGAGAGATGCAACATCACAAGTGTAAAACTATTGTCGTCGTAGGCGCTTGCGTTGGGCGGCTGTTAATATTAGTCTCTGTAAGTAGATTTTTCAATGGTAAATTTGAAAACAAAAAATAACGGAAACTATTTTATTTTACTGTATTAAAAGGCTGTTTTAAATGTATTGGGTATCAAGTCGATGTGCATTTATAAAATTGGGTCGCAGGTTACCTCGTTTTTTTTTTTACAATTGTGCCGCATGTCATTGTGTTTCTGTAAAATGGGGTCGCGGGCCACATTTCTTCTGTAAAATGGGGTTGTTGGTCACATTGTTTGAAATACGGTGTTGTTAAAAGCGAATTTTTTGGAGGGCGCAGAAGAATGATGATCAACGAGCAGAGGACCGGTACTGTCAGCAGAAGTGTAATGGCGGATACACTCAAGGAGATATCGGAGTAACCGTGGACGTGTCCAGTTTGCAGTGATGATGATCCGACGACTAACTAAGTGTTTATGTATAATGGGTCGTGGGTCACAGTGTTTCTGCAAAAATGGAATAGCGAGCAATTTTTTCTTAAAATAGAGTCGCCGGTCACTGCTTCTGCAACATGGGGTCTCGGGTCACATTGCTTCTATAAAAATGGATTCATAATTCAAAAATTTTGGGAGCCTGTACCCTAGGTTTTGAACAACATGTGATAATGCTAGTTTCGAACATATCTATGCATGTTCTGATGTGTCCAGAAGAACAATAACAAGTTCTACAACCAAAGCTTCCAATCAGGAAATATCTCATAGGGAAGAAACAACATAGGTCCTACTGGGGCAATTCAGGAGATAATAATGAAAACCACAAGACAGTTATGAGGCACCATACATACAAGCTGGTCTGGTCTTACAAGACAGTCATGAGGCACCATACACATACGCTGGCCTGTCTTACTTAACCTGCTGAGAGAAACGAGTGTTTCCCAACTCCACACGGTGGAAGGGGGAGGTTCTGATTGTTCAGTAACCAATTCAGGGGTGAATAATAAAATATTTGAATATAGAAAAATATGTATTTGCTATATAAGGGGGAGAGAAATTTAGAAAGATAGAAAGACTTATGTGGAGAGTGGTTAAAATAAGGTTGGGAAACACTGATCTAGACCCACAATTTAACATATATATATATATATATATAGAGAGAGAGAGAGAGAGAGAGAAATACGTAAGTATATATATATATATATATATATATATATATATATATATATATATATATATATATATATATATATATATATATATATATATATATATATATATATATATATATATATATATATCTTGATACCTCGAAAAACCTTGTTGAGCTCTAAAGAAAGTCGACACATTTTATTTGTCGAGATATACTCAGTAAATATACTCAGTAAAGTTTACCAGCAAGGCATAAGACCACACCTGGAATATGGTTCAGCTGCGTGGTGTCCTGCATCAAACACCACATTTCAAGATCTAGATAAAGTGCACAACCAATCACTTAGAATAATGTTGGGAGCAATTAAATCAACACCCATAGCAGAGATGCAGAAAATGGGAAGAATGCAAACATTTGGCACACAAAAGTACTAATTCAAGCAGAAAAGTTTCAGTGTATGCCAAGTCATCCAATGAAGGAAAGATTCCAAAATCTAGCAATGGGGCGACTGAAAAGAAGCAGTTTTATCCATTAAGCTAAACGACTCCGTAGACAACTTACAGACCTACCTGAAGTTGACAGCCCCTTAAGGTCTGTACCAAAACAAACCCAGTGGAGTAAAAGGCATGGAATGTCAATATACATTCAGACCCATGTGAAAGGAATACTAAGCGAGGACGAACAGAACAGTGTGCAGCAAAGGACAGTCACCCTCAGTTTCTTGGATGAGGAATATCCACAAGCTATATGAGTCAGAGTATACACAGATGGGTCAGCACAGAATGCTGTGAGGAATGGAGGTGCAGCTGTATATATAGAATATCCACACTTCTTCTTCTTCTGCGATCAGTTTCCTATGCTCATAAGTCTATACAGGAAGGTGGGCCGCCTCCATGAATTCAGTCGTCAGCAGGAGGTCCTCACGGTTGCCCCACAGCTTCACCTTCAGATCTGTCTCTTGGGGCCATATTTTGGTTCTCACGTCATCAAAGAGTGGGCATGTCTGCAGAATATGTTCTGGAGTCTGGGGACCCTTTTGACATGGGCATTGGTCAGTTTGGGCAGCCTTAATTTTGTGGAGATGTGCTTGTAGTCTGCAGTGTCCTGTGCGAAGTCTAAAGATTGTGGTTTGTTGTGACCTGTTTAGCTTTAGAATAGGGTCCTGTGGAAAGTTACTGCCTGTTCTCTGACTCCATGTATGTTTGTATTTTCCTTTGATGAGGGTTTTTGCTTCAGTCAGTGATATTCTGTGCTGGAATTGTTCCTTTTTGCACCTGCTTTTGCCAGTCTGTCAGCTCCTTCATTTCCTGCTATTCCACAGTGTGCAGGGATCGACTGCAGCACAACTTTATTGTTGGCTGATAGTTGATTTAGAAGTTCTACAGTTGTTTTTGTTAGGAGATCTTTAGGTTCCTTTTGGATGGTTTGGAGTACTGACATGCAGTCACACAAGAAGACTATGTTAGCTCCTTTGAGCCTCCGTTCCTCTAGAGCCTTTGATGCTTCCAAGATTGCTTGTAGCTCTGCCTTGTAATTTGTTGATAATTTGCCAGTAGCGATTGAGAGTTCTAGTTTTGGGGTGTATGGTATGAGTATTAGTATCCCAGCTCCTCCTTTCTTTACTGCACCATCTGATGATCCATCTGTGAAGACATGAATCCACTGTGAGGTAGGGTATTGGGTGTCTAGGTGATCAAGTGTTTTTGCCTTAAGGACAGTAGGGGTTTCCATAGTTTTGCTCTCAATGCCTGGTATTGTAAGTTTTGCAGTATATATGGGTGAAGTGTTTGTGATGTTGCAATATGCTTCTAGCTGTTCCCATTCATCCGGATTGTTGCTGGTTACTTCTTTTTTGGCTTTCATAAGTTTTTTGATAGGTGATTGAAGCTTGGTCTTTTCAGTCTGTTTTTTGTTAGTTCTTTTGTTTTTTCATGCATAGGGTGATGTTTCAGTCGTCTAAATTTTTCTGTCATTATTGCGATTTTTTCATCCCTGCTGTCTGTTAGGTTTTGTAATCCTGCTATTGCTTCCATTGATGTTATAGGTGTTCTCCTTAGTCCTCCTGTTATGATTCGGAGACCTGCATATTGAATTTTGTCCAGCTTTTGAAGATTGGTATTTGCTGCTGTTGCATTTGTGGTCAATCCATATTCCAGAGTTGGACGAATGTGACCTACATAGACTTGTCTTATGGTTTTATGTTAGCTCCCCAATCTGTCCCAGATAGTTTTTTCATTATTTGTAGTCTGCGTGTGGCTTTATTTTCTGTCTCTTCAATGTGTGATCCCCAAGTAAGTCTTTTGTCAAATTTTAGCCCCAGGTAGACTGGGGTGTTTTCTTTTGGGAGTGGCGTATTGTCTAGAGTGAGAGTATAATTTTCAGGCTTTGTGGAGAGGGTGAAAAGTGTAGTGACGGTCTTACTTTTGTTTATTTGAACACCCCAGGTTTTTGCCCACTCTTCAACTTTGTTTATTGCCTCCTGCATTCTAACTTTTGCAACTCCAATGTATTCTGATTGGGTCCAGATAGCAAGATCATCTGCATGGATAGCTCTATGTACATATGGTGTGAATAGTTTTGGCAGATCGTCTATAAAAACTATAAAAAGTGTGGGGGACAGAATTCCTCCCTGTGGGACACCTTCTGTTATGTTGACCATTTTACTTTTCATTCCCTGGAGTTTGACTCTTGCATGTCTGCCTTGTAGGAAGCTTTTTATCCACTGAAACATTTTGCCTCTGATTCCTTTCTGGGCAAGTTTTAGCAATAGCCCCTCTTTCCAGACTTTGTCAAAGGCCTTTGTGAGGTCAAAGAAGGTGGCTAGGAGTTTTGATTTTTTCTGGAAAGCATCTTCTATTTCCTGGGCAAGGTATGTTGTTTGGTCCTCAGTGCATCTGTGTTTTCTGAAGCCTGCATGGCAGTCATCTAGAAGATTTTTTTCCTCCAGGTAGTTTAAGAGTCTGTTATTCACCATTGTTTCCATGACCTTTCCTTAGCAACTAAGTAGACTGATAGGGCGGTAACTTGTTTTGTTCGTTTTTGGTTTTCCTTTCTTGGCAATTGGAATTATTTCTGCCTCTTTCCATTCTTCTGGGAAGATCCCTTGCGCCCATGATTCATTAAAAAGGTCTAGGATTCTGCTTCTACCCACAGGACCTAGGTGTTGGAGCATTTCATTTGTGATTCCATCGGGTCCAGGGGCTTTCTTCTTTTTTAGATTTTGAATTGCCATGTTAAGTTCTGATTTGTGAAAAGGTGAGGTCATTGTGCCTGGGCAAGGTTGATGTTTCTTTACAAGGTTTTTTTTGTCTCTCGTCTTACTTCAGCAGTTCTTGTTCTAGTTATCTTAATTTTGCTTTCTTCAGCATAGGAGTCTGCTAGAATATTTGCAGCTTGTGTGCCAGTGTAGGACTTCCCCTTGTCTTCTATGATGATACTACTTTGGGGGTTGTTTTCTTCATTGAGACACTTGATAAGTTTCCACATTTTTGTTGAGTCTTTTTCCATGTTGAGTGTTGCTGTTTTTTCTTTCCAGCTGGATCTAATGCTGTTTAGCTTTTCTCTCCTGAAAATTGCTTGCAGTCTATTGTGTTCAATGATATTGGTTTCTGTTGGTCTAGTTTCCATCTTGGATCTTGCAGCAGAGGCTTCATCATGCATAGCCTGGAGTTTTTTGTTCCAGAAGGGTTTGTAGTTTTGTCTTCTTCCTCTAGGTATACTGTTGTTGGCAGCTTCCAGGATTATTCCTGTTATTAATTTTGCATCTTTCCGTATATTTCTTGCTGTAAGATGTGTTAGTAGTTTTTCCTCTGTACGGCGTTGGTAAGTGTCCCAGTTAGCCTTTTTGTAGTTCCAGCTAGCGATTTTGTGTTGTTGCTTTTCTGTCTTGTGGTTCCCTTTTATTGTTAATATTACGGGCTTGTGGTCACTCCCACCAAGCTGTTGTGCCACTACTCTTTCTGTCACACGTTGGATGTCCTCTGTTGCAATGGCAAGATCTGGAGTGCTCTGAGATTTCCATCGTCTGGAGTAAAAGGTTGGCTCTGATATATGTTCATTTATAAGGATTAGCCTATTTTCTATCATCCAGTCTTCTATTTCTTCTCCTCTCAAGTCCATAGTTGGATAACCACAGCTTGGGGAATGACTGTTGAAATCTCCAACTATAATATGATTTGATGATGTGAGAGGTATTGTCCTGAGGTGTAATTTTTTGTTGTTTGGGTAGTAGAAATTTGTGATAATCAGTGGTTCTGGGGTTGTGTGTAATTTGATGGTGAGATGTTCTGAGTCCTCTGGGTTACGTGCGATTTCTGTAGTAGGTATGTTATTTCGTACCATTGTGATGATCCCTCCTTTGTGGCCTAATCTATCTAATCTGAAGCATTCAAAGCCTCTGATGGAGAATCTGTTGCTGTCATTAAGATGTGTCTCCTGAATGCACAAGACATCAATCTTTTGCTTTTGAAGGAAATTCTGCAGTTTCTTCTTAGCCACACCCTCACTGTTCCACTGCATAATTTTGATTGTGTTTTTGTTGTCATGATTGGTTTGGCCGGTTGCTCTACTCTGTTTAATCCCGGGTCCCCGATACTCAGAGTCATCATCAGTAGCTTTTGGTGGACCAATTCGAGTCTGGGGGTCCAGAGCTCCTCCTGCCTGGCGATGAACCAGAAGGGCAGCCCCATTTCGTGTAACGAATCCGAGCATAGTCATTAACTGTATAATGCGTATATGTCCCATTTCCATTGCTGGGTACCCACGCCTATTCTGGCTGACATGTTCCGTCTTCGGTGAGGGAAGTTATGGAGTCTTCCTATCCATGTTCTTGGACATCCTAGCACTGCCCGCAAGACATCGGAGGTTTGTGGAGTGGCCTTCTCCTATTTTACTGTCAGGGTTGTCTCCCATAGCCATTCCATCTCCCGATGGTGACTGCAAGGCAGCAATTTTTGAAAAAAAAATATCCCCCCTTCCCCAACACGCTCCTGGCATGGAGTTGATAACTCCACGCCAGCAGCGTGAGCTTATAGCGGCTCATACTCGCTTGAAGCTGCACGTCACTGGAAACACATGGGGTATTCCAGTGGGGATATCAGCACCGACTGATATCCCGCCCAGTCCTGGTAGGCAACAGCACCGGTTTGGTCCGCGGCTGCTTAATTGCAGCAAACACTCCATATATGGACATTTATGGAGTGCCCTCCACCATCCGCCACCTGTGGACGCGCCTGGTAGGGGTCAGTAGCCCCCCCCCCCCCCGGGAATATCCACACAAGCCTAGAGATACAATCAGAACACCGACAGGAAAATTCTGCAATAATTATGATGCAGAAATCCAGGCAAATAGTGTGGCAGCTAAAAAAACTGCTAAACTCCAACTCTGGCCTACAGCCTGTGGTATTCCTAACAGATGCAAAGTCAGTGCTTCAATCTCTCCAGTCTGGAAAACTAACAGACTTGAAAAAACTACTTAGCGAATTGTCGTACCAGTATAGGGTAACCATGCAGTGGATACCCTCGCACTGTGGAATACCAGGAAATGAAAAAGCAGACCAACTGGCTAAGGTGCTGCCGAAGACCAACCAGATATACCAATCACCTACCATCAGAAAAAACAGATGATCAGGTCAATAAGAAAGCCACAAACACCAACACAAGATGACTATCACATTATGAACAGATCAGAACAAGTTATAATTCTACGTCTCAGAACAGGACACAACCGACTCCGCAGTCACATGTATACAAAGTTCAAGATTGGCAACACGGCCATGTGTACATGTGGACAGGCAGCACAGAGTGCCAACATATACTTCAAGAGTGTTCTGAGCATGAAACGCTGAGGCAGACATACTGGCCAGAGGAAACAACACTGGAATCAATGCTCTATGGGACACTATGAACTACAAAAGACAGTGAGTTATATTAAGGAGACAAAATTACAGATATAGACATGTTTCAAGTGAACGAAAGAAGAAGAAGAAGAAGAATTTGTCGAGAGATGTGTGCGCGGTAAACAAGCTGCTCTTCTTCTTCTTCTTCTTCTGCGTTCGTTCTCAAACTCCTGCAGATTAGCAGGATGTAGTCCGGAGAACGGAATTGTGTCATGGTTTACAGCATTGCTGCGATATCTGCGCCTATCGGCCTGACACATCCGACTTCAGCATGGCTTTGGGTCACTGACCCTATATGGGATGGAACAGCCAACTCCATCCCATAACCTCCTTAGTCGCCTTTTACGACATGCGTGGAAGGTAAACAGTGTTTAAAAAAATAGATTGAGAACCAGTGGTCTGAGACATATACCATAAACAGTACATCTCTAGCTGTTTCTCTATTCATTGAAACAAAGCGTTTATGATGACAGTGTGACATCATTAGAGGACGCAGTGAAACGATAGTGACGCAAATTGAAACTCTTCATTGAGAGAAAAATACTTTTTCTGCTTATATACTATTTAATTTGAATGCCCGAAATAGCTAAGCACAACAACAAAGAAATACAGCAAGGTGCAACATCTTTATCTAAACGCACAGGAAACAAACATTATGACAACAGACCACACAAAAAACCCGATATCAACATAGACAATATAGAGCAAGAATGTGTAAGCACATTTGAATATCTGAGAGCAAAAATATAAACAGTTCCGGGGATTGATCAGTGGAAATTAGAAGACTCAAAATTGCAACACTCAAATTAACACAAATGAGAAAGTTGTGGCAACGTATTAATAACAACAAAAAGTAACCCTTTTAAGATCACGCGTTTTCCCAGTGGCAACATATGGATGTGACACTTTGACGTTAAACAAGAGAATATCCAAAAGAATAAATACATCTGAAATGAAGTACTACAGAAAGATCCTACGAATATCATCGACAGAGAAAACAAAAGAACATTGAAGTTTTGAAATTAATGAAACTAAATGAAGGGTGGCTTCTAAATGCCATTATACGAATGAAGCTAAAGTATTTTGGACACTTAAAGCAACATGATGATATCGAAATGCTCATTCTGGATCGTATAGTACCTGACGAGAGAAGAAGAGAAAGACCAAGAAGACGATAAGCCAGCAACATCGAAGAATGTATGTACGTCTCTGACGAATGCATGCCTGCATGCTCCGGACAGAGGGTGGTTGAGATTATCCATGATGAAGACAACGTTCTGGAAAGAATATTTCACATTATATATATATATATATATATATATATATATATATATATATATATATATATATATATATATATATATATATATATATAAGTTGAATGCCTTTCTATCCCTTGAAAATAGAACGCAAAATGGTTTTACTAAGATTATCTGGAACCCGGTTAACATGCATATGTATACATGCACTTCGATTTATGATTCAAGACACTGAATATCGGTTGGCATGTCCAGTGATGTCGGTTCAGAAAATCACTAATCGTGTGTGTTAGCACCATCATTACACTTAAGGTGAAAGTCTATTGTTGCTAGTTTCTCTTCCACATTCAGGTACATCCCGGTAGCAGATCGTGAAACTATCACAGGCAAAATATACGGCGTAGTTTTGTAGGTTTTCTATAGGTTTTTATGCTATCTGATTTCTATTGATTTTTAACTGATCTATAAACAATGTTTAAATCCCAATAAAATTGCGTAATCATGTTGCGTGCAGCGTAATGCAGTGTTGATTCTCATAATCTGATTGCATATAATTCTTTGTTACAAATACGGTTGTGTGTGCAGCAGAAATGGGACGGGTAAATCTAACTTAACGAATTGCGGGGAATTTGGCTTCAGTAATAAACATGTCACAAAACGTTGCCCCGACGGCGTGTGCTAGCTTCTATTTTAATTTATGCCACATTTTGCAATGAATTTGACTTAGTTTTAATCATTTGTTTCGTCTTGGCATCAGGAATAGTTGCAGCTGATTAGACAGAGAAAAGAAAAAAAAATTGGCAAACGCAATGTAATAAAGTTTTGTGAATCACTTGAAGTACACAAATCACAAACAAATCGGTGTATTGTATCTACCACAAGTCCTTCATCAGGAACAAAATATAGCACACGATGAACAAAGCAAATACCAGCCAATGCTAACATCACAGTACATACGACACACGAATACCGGAAAGTTGTGAAGGATAAATAGTTATCCTCAAAGGATAGAGACGAAATAAAATGAATGTGATACAGAACAACGAGTCTATATGTTCGAATAAAGTGTCCTAATACTGAGAGATTGTAGATCGAGGGCTGATACGTTGATAAGTTCATACCGAGTTAGCTCAGCAGAGGAGAACAATATGATGACAATGACCTCAACATCCAGGACATTCTAATGGTATATGTCATAGATTTCTGCGGCATAAGGAGTCCCGGACCCATTGTAACAATATAATATGTCTGGAATTTGTCTTAAAAGATGTATCTAGTCTCACCTAAATGGGTCATAGCAAGTTTCCACATGATGGCAGCAATAACGTTGCAATACTTGGCATTAAAGTCATTTTTCAGACAAAGTGAAAACAAAATGGAGAATATCACTAACTGAAACGCGGAAATTAAAAAGCTTAGGCACCAGAAAACAATCTTGCTTAACATCGCTGTTTAATTGGGAATCAATGTAGGAAATATACAACAAAAGAGACTTTTCCCATCATACTTGCATACAGTTAAATAATGAAGCTCCGCAGCTTTCAAGGACAGCCAATTTACTTGACAATTTGGGGTGCAAAGGGAACGCATTGCTCTAGGCGGACCCAGGGTTAGCAGATAACCAAGATCCCAAATGTACCTCCACGCGGTGCACCCTGGAAACAGAAATACAGCAGCTCGAGCTGATTCTGGCCAAATTATTTGGGGATCGTGTCCGAGAATGTGGAGGTAGCAAATGGAAAGAGATTTGCCTGCACAAGAGACAGACAATATCTCCGACACCACCAGCATCACCACATATAGCGACACTGTCGACATACAGTGAAGCTAGTCAGTCCAGTCCGAACATTGGAGGGGCGGCCAATGTAAAATGCACGTAAAGGTAGATGCATGGCGAGAGACATAGATTTCATACCGAGTAAAATGAAACAATGAAAGCGTAGAACAGCGCTAGAGGGCAGCGCGAACTGCAAATAGAAAGTGAAAAGTCCCTAGGAAAGGGGAACTACAAGCTCCGTCAGCTCGAGACGAGCTTCTAGTTACCTGTGTTCCTTACAGGCAGAGACCCAGACCCATTTATTGGCGTTTGGTAAAGCAAGAAGACCTAATCCAACTCTAATGTCGAGCCTTCCTAAACCGGAAATATGCTCGCGAAGAGAAAGGGTTCCGTACTCGATGCGCTCAGGCACAAAAGGGACAATGATTTAGCCCTGGCCCAACTCTACTGTCAGGTTTTCCTACACCGGAAATACACTTGAAGAGAGAAAGGGTTCAGTACCTGATGGGTTCAGGCGCTATTGGGACAAGGACTCTCAGCTCGAGAACGCCTTGCTCTCAAACGCGTGGTGTGAGACTCGAACTTGGACAAGGGGTACACGATGTCGGTGAATGACACCTCAGCTAAGAGGGCGAAAGAGCCAGGGTCCAACTCCTCTGTTGAGTTCTTCCCCTTAAGGAACCAGGCTCATGGATGAGAAACGGTTCAGTACCCAATGGGCACAGGCACAGCACGTCCAATTACACGAGGCAAGTTCATAGACAGTGGAACACCTCGTTCGAGTCAGAAGAGAGCCAAAAAAAAATAGTCTGGGCGAAGAGTCTCCACTACGCGTGCCTGGAGACAGATATAGAGGCTGTCACAGGTTAAGGGTAGCCCACCCGAATTGTCAAGGCATGCCGAAATCGGATGTGCTAGGCCTACAAGGCGCATAACGGTGGCACAACGTAATCACGCTCCCGGCGGAAATCGCACGGATATCCGTGATGGTTACAATGGAGCGAACGAAAAACAAAAAACAAACTTGACAATTTAAAAAATGTTTTTTTTCTGAAAGACCTTTTCATCAAACAAAAATAAATGGAGCGCATGGCCGTGTAGTTAGAAGATTATTCTCAGACCCTTCCGGTTCCGTGTTCAATCCTCGGTTGGAACAGGATTTTTTTCTTTTGGAGTACAATCAAAATCCTTCCTGTACATGTCGCGGCGTCTGCTATGGCACAGCAGCCTTTATTTCCACAGCCCATAGAAATCCTCCCTACACTCCTTCACATGAAAACATGCAGTAACATAAAAATCCTTCTCCAATATGCATCGGAATGTGAGAGAATAACAGAACAAGACTTTTACCTCCAGTATTCCATATTTGAGGCAGATTGTGACCGTAATTTTGGCATCAAATGAGATTTTTATTGTTGTTATTTTGTTTGTTGAATACGTGATTCGCCCCAATAGACAGAGGCACGTTGCTTTCAATCTAAAAACCGGTTATATCATGGTGTCTTGTCTTTTAATTGTGTGTATTTATTGTCTGAGCGAAATTATATTATTGCAAACTCATCGGAAATTTAAGGACGTTACAGACTGGAGATATGTTACTATGATATAAGCTCTTATGAAGATAAAAGGGTTCATTGAATACTTTACCTTTCATTTTCGATCCAATTCATGTTTTTATTGCTTTTTACTGTTGTATACTTTAACTCTTGTTACGTTTTTTGTCATCAATGTTCTTTTGTTCTCTACTTTTCTTCTTGCTCCTAAAGACTCTTCTGCTTTTGCTACCAAGAAGTATAGATGTTTCTGAATGTTCTGTCTTTTGTTACCAACATGTGTAGATATTTCAGGATCTTTTATTCGTTTGTTACCAACATGCGTCGATATATCTGGATGTTCTATTCGTTTGTTGATAACATATGTAGATGTTTCTGATTGTTCTGTGTTTTGGGGCACTGTGATGGCTTAGTTATCAACACACGTTTAGAAAATTATACATATTTTTTTTTAATCTTTTTATGTGTGATCGTTCTCAAACTGTCGGGCATATGCATTGTATTGTTCAGAAAATGGAATACATAGCAATAAGTTTACTATATGAAATAGAGATATCTGTTTTTCGCCATGACACATCAGACTTTAGCATGTCATTATTGCACGGTAACAAAAAGAATATTTATGCAATGACCTATTATGGTTGAAACTTATATTAAAAACTGGATGAATGATAAACAAACAAAAACAGCGGGAACTGGATATAAATAGAATGGCAGAATATCATATCTAGATATAGAAATTAATTATGTTCTTTGTTTATTAAATGTCTCTCGTCTAGTCCGTTTGATATATTACTATTTTTATTATTAGTAGCATTATTTACCAAACGTACAATTTACATTTTTTATGAAGGTCTTTTGGTCTAAACCTCGATTCAGTTTGTTAGCTACTTTTTGGTTTTGGTTATTTATTCTGTTTTGTGAGATTTAAAATTGAATGCGTTGTGTTTTCTTCCTCTACTAACACTATTGTAACATTTATAATTAAATAAAATACAAAGTACGCAGTGAGGTGTGCTCCTTTACACCGCTAACGTTAGTCAAATATTGTTACTTTATAACTGTTTACCATAACAAAACAGTAGAGGTCATGGTTCATGTAATTCTATCACACCAACTACCCTCCACCAATATTTACAAGAATTTATGATATGAACCAGACACCATAATCAAGACCACGTACGGGAAACATGATTTCACAGGACCGGGGATAGAACTATGATTAAATATCACACATCTCAGACACATTGTGGGACGGAAGAAGCAGAGGCAGCCACCTCAGAGAAGGTGTAAGCGTAACGTAAGAAAGGTGTGATGTGACTTGTGGAACATGTTTTTTAATATCTTGATTGCTTTTTGTGAATAACTTGGGGAATAATGGAAGGTGTCTACATTAAGATAGTCTTTCACTAGACGTGAGAAGTAGACAATGTGACTTAATCTGTGTCTGTACAACATATGGGATTTCACATTATGTTGATTTGTCAATGATATATAATCAAAATATGCCAACTATGGAGACTGTTGATAGACACGAAACAATAAGTTATAAATAGAGAAATAGATGCATGTCGTAGTCAAGATGATTGTGCATTGATTCTTCTCTCAAACTATTATCGTAGTCAAGCTAATTGTTTTGGATCTTCTGCCAAACTTTTATCGTAGACTGGAATCTTCCCTCAATCTATTGTCGTAGACAAGATGACTGGAATCTTCCCTCAATCTATTGTCGTAGACAAGATGACTGGAATCTTCCCTCAAACTATTGTTGTAGTCATGATGACAATGTTTGGAGTCTTGCCTCAAACTATTCTTGAAAAAAAGTCTTGGTTCAGAACACAGAGAATAATTGGTTAGTCGCGCAATTTTCTATAACCAGCAGAAGACTACTGGTGAGCTGCTGAACATCATGATATCCGACTTTATTTTCGTAGATTTGTTGTGTTAAAAATTATTGTCATTCTTAGAGAAGCCTGTAATCGAAATATTATGCCTCTAAGGGAAGCAGTCAATCCTAGACTCTCAGCAGTATCTTAAATTATTTTTAAGAAAGAAAACAAAATATGGTCTAGTGCTTTTCCGTTCCTGCTTATATTATTTCGTAGGCCTGCAACAAGTACTTGGCTGTCATGGGGCTGATGCGACAGCAGGTATGTATTGGTAATCGTTGTATCAGGTAATAATTTTTTCTTGGTCTCTTTAATGTATCCATATTCATGGTGCAGGAGTAGCTCAGTGGTTACAGTATTGATTTCATAATCCAGTGATCCAAGGTAGTGGAGTAGCGTGAATAGACGCCAAAATGCTCGGCGTCTCCTCCATGATAAATCAACTTAACTAGAGCACACACATTTAATTATTTACTATAAACATTACAGAGAGATAATCGTGGTTTCATTGTTGTTTTGAAAGTTATCTATCCTTGACGTCAAAACGCTACAACGTAGGATTTTGTTTACATCAGCAACGTTAATTCGCTGCTGAGGATCTGACTTTTGATCAACGATTCACTTTTTTTTCAGGCACTCGCTACAGAACAATCATGCACTTAGAAATATTTATGATTATTAGTTCCGGATTTCGTGATCCATCGAAATTTCATTGTTAACTCTGGACCTTAATCAAAGTGTTCACTTTCCTCTAGCGCATCATCATCTAGGACAAGAAACTTGAATTAATGAAGACATTCTTTTTGAGACCTTGTATCCCATTGCTTTATTAAAACGTGTTAGTCTGTTGAATCTATCTTAGTCTGGAATATATTAGTATAAACTGCATTATCTCGCCCGTGTGTTGCCGGGGCCCAAAAGGGGAGCAACGAATAGCAACACTGTTTACCTTCCACGCATGTCGTAAAAGGCGACTAAGGAGGTTATGGGATGGAGTTGGCTGTCCCATCCCATATAGGGTCAGTGACCCAAAGCCATGTTGAAGTCGGATGTGTCAGGCCGAAAGGCGCAAATATCGCAGCAATGCTGTAAACCATGACACAACGCATTCCGTTCTCCGGACTACATCCTGCTAATCTACAGGAGTTTGAGAACGAACGCAGAAGAAGAAGAAGAAGAACTGCATTATCTATTGTAGTCAGGAATTTATTAGCATAGACTATATTATATATCGTGATCAGGAATATATTAGTATTGATTATAGTACCTATCGTATACAGGAATATATTAGTATAGATTATAGTACCTATCGTATACAGGAATATATTAGTATAGATTATAGTACCTATCGTATACAGGAATATATTAGTATGGATTATGGTATCTATCGTGGCCACGGAAAAATGTGTATAGATTACAGTAATTATCGTTGTCTGGATAATATACTAGCATATATTATACTATATATCGTAGTTAGAAATATATTAGTATAGATCATAGTATCCGTCATAATCAGGAATATATTGGCATTGAATATAGTATATATCGTTACCAGGAATATTTATAGATTATGTTGTTTATTTGCTTGTTTTCGAACCCCAGGATTTATGAGCGATTTGCTCTTGTTTCCTATGTACACTAGTGAAGTTTCTCCAAGCTTTCTTTTAAATGGGTGAAACAGGCTTACTATTGAGTGACCGCTTGTGTAGCTATGCATCCCCATGCCATAAAACACAGAAAACCTACCCATGTCGCCATTCATTTCAAAGGTGATGGGCATCATGGTGTCCTCGATATCCAAGCCACTGCCCTCAGATCCTGCATCACAGATTACAGATCTAGGTATTCATTGAAAATCGATTAATTTTTGAGTTTGGTACCCTCAAGCCTTTTGGACATAACTCCGAAAATTAATTTTGTTTAAATTTGTGTTCGTGTAGCCCTTATTGTATTGCTATCCATGTTGTATTGGGTAATAATTTGTTATATCTGTTATCATATCCCGTCCAATTTTCTATAAAACCCGCTTCCATGACTATATGTTTCCACATACATCATTGTCTCCTTGAACTTTGTATTGTTTACATGTCACTAGTGTTATCTTGTGCCTCTGTGGTGGTAACATTGTTTTTACTGATTTCATTGTTTTTCACTGTTTGTTTTATATATTCTTGAGATAGACCTAACGGTTGGAAATGTTGAAAATGTCTTGTGTATTGTAGTTTGTATGTTTTCGTGTTTACATTTAATAACCCCTTAGTATTAGTGATAGTCCATCTGTTGTGTTCAAGTGAAACATCAAAAGCCTGTGTTCTACGTAAGTACTGTTGTTCATACTCAGGAGACTTCAGCTTTCGTCTTGGTGCAACCTCTACTGCAGGAGCGTTATACTCAGAGGGGCACATGTTACGAGACAAGCTGAGTTTGCTTGGGTCACCCATTGTTTGTCTCTTATCCAACGAGGCGCTTCACAACCAGCGAGCTGTTTCTCGTGTTGAAGACCATTTTGTTATCACCCTTTGTGTCCCTAGGTCCCAGACCTAATTTCTTCTGTATGAGCTGTCTTGGATAACGGCGACAGGTGAATTAGATTCATGGTTGATACCCCTTCCCTGGGTGCTGCTTTGTCAAACACGTCGGAGGTCTTGTATTTGAGTACATATATATCATTGAGTACAGAACTAAATTATCTCTCTATGAGCAGTGATAGGCAACAACGACAGTCGAGCTGGGCACTATTGACATTGCACTGTCTGAAGACTGGGACTTGCTTTCCGTCTACGTTACCCACAGCGTCCAGAGTCTGTCTCAAAACTAGACAGAAGTCCTGAACATAATGCACCCCGACATTTGTTCAATGCTTTTCCTGTGAGCAATGGGGAGCTGTATTCCAATCTTTCTATCATACTTAGGGGTACATGTTCGAGTTGGAGTATCACCCGAGTCATGATTATTACTTTAGTGGTGGGATCTGTGGCTTCTTTTTGTTCTCGAGCATGTACAGCACTTCCGCCAGTCGGTATCGTGTTGAACAATTGTAGCTATGTTGCCACTATATCTGTAACAGTATATTCTTGTGAGAATAAGTAAGCGTTACCGTATATTACTTTTGAATGAAGATGTACTTTTGAATGAAGATAAAGTACATTACTTTTGAATGAATAGGAACAGCATTATTATTATTTGTTTTGCGTTCCGAACCCTGGGTTCTATGTTTGATCAACACTGACTGCTAACGTAGATCTCTTCTTGGTTTTAATAAGTGCTTACCAATGAACACAGAGGCACTTCTTATTACATAATCAGAATGTCGTTTAATATAATTTCAAACCAATGACACAAATCAATATTAAACTCTGGAGTAATTGATATCTCCGAGACGTATAATATATCATCAATATAAAATGTACAATGTCGAGATATTCATAAACTGCTCTAGCACTTCCGTTAAAGGCACACGTTATAACATGAGCTTAATGAGATTATAGACAATCTCATTATTCTACTATTTATCTCTAAGATATTTCACCAATACGAAATGCTAAGGTTTCACAACTATCCTAGCACATCCAGGAATTTGGCGCACGTCGTGGTATAAGCTTAATGAGATTCTAGACCATCTCATTAATCTACTACTAATCTCACTTTTTGGTCAACTAACTTTGTTTCCAGTTGTTGAAGTCAACAAGGGACTTGTCTCCTGTGAGACAAGTACTCTCCACACACGTCTCGGAGACCCTGTGTGATCCTGTCGACTCCTTGGGACTCCGTGGGACACTCCGTCGACTGATCCTGTCGACTCTCCGTGGGACACTCTTCCTCAGGAGTGAAAATGCGACCGTCTCGCTCGGCAGTCGATAATCCAATCCTTCTTCCTCCTCCACTCCTAAGTTTTCTCTAAACTTCCAGAAACTTCCAACCAATCAAAAGCTTTCATTTCCCCAGAGGAAAAGCTCTGGCCAATCAGAAATTGATCCTTCTGGTTACAATAAACCCACGTTGCCTCAGACCAACCAGGAAGCTTCTATCTGGTATGATTCCTGTCTGTCTATTATCTGACATGTTCTTAGGTAAACAAACGTTGCACTTGATCATAGCTTGACACGTTCCTATAAAAACACACGTTTGTGTTTTATCGTCGCTTGACACGTTCTTAGATAAACACACATTTGCATGGTGAGTCAGAGATGTCCGTGGTGACAACATTTACCCAAGAGATGCAATGTGTGGCATTTCACGCCGTCAATATTTCGCTATCTATGAAGGGTTCTCGCTTCTTATTGTGAAGCCCCCTATTTGTGAAGGGTTCTGCAACCAGATACTATCACACTCGCCCCCTTGTCACAAAAAAAACTTTATGCGGCTTTGTGTCGAGGCGAATCTAAGTCTATACTTAATTCTGCTGAGGCGGAAGGCCAAGCATAAATTTTTCCGGATATAATAATTGAAAAAACAGTGACCCCTCCAACCATTCTGTCTTTTATCAAGCTACAACTATGTATCAACTATGTACATCCAATGGGACGTTATATACAAACTACCTAAAAAAACCACGTCCGCCATCTTCCCGGTTAGTTCGGAGATCTGTCTCCGATCTTAGTTCTGTTTCATATGATCTATACCTAGAACGATCTGACGAGCTAATCTGAATGCTGCCTCATTCCTCGGTTTTCTCCTCACCGCCTGTATCGTAGGTTGGGTATTAATGGTGTCTGCAACGTCGTTCCGTTGTCTACTCGCGGCCCGAGTGTTCCGGAAAGGTGCGTCCTCCGTGCTGTCCTCCGTAGGCTGAGGTGGTGCCACCACTTCGACTGTCTCACTGTGAGTCCTCGGTTCCGTTTCGGTGCTGTCGTGTGACTCGCACTCGATTGTATCAGTGTAGTTATCCGCTGCGATTTCGTCGTCATCAGTGTCGTGGTCTGACGCGCTGTCGTCCTCGTTCTCTTCGAGCCTTTCCGACGTCACCTCTTCTAGGTGTTCTTCCGTGGCTGGCTCGTCCGGAACCCTGGACTCGGTCCTGAGCTCCTGAGCCTCTTCGGTCTCTGTGATTACCCTTCCGGCGTTGCCCATGTAGCCGGTGTTCCAATAATCGTCGTCGTCGTCGCTCAACGCCACGGCGTATGTAACTTGGCGTTTCCTCCGAACCCTGGGTTCTGCTCTAGAAACGTCGTGGGGGTTGTGGTCTTTTTGTAGATGTTGTACCTGCGTCCGTATCGTTCTTTTTCCTTTATTATGCTTTATGATGTACGACACTGGACCTGTTCTTTCTATCACGACGTAGCCCTTCTCCCAGCGCGCTTCTAGCTTTGAATTTCTGCAGTGTTTTTTATAATACACGTTGTCGCCTACTGCAAATTCTTGAAGTGAGGCTCCCTTGTCCGCGTACTTCTTCCTCCTTTCTGCGGCCTTCGTAACGTTCGTCGAAACCGCTCTGTTGGCTTTGTGCATCTCTTGCAACGTGATCTCTACCACATCTTCTCCCAGGTATTTGCGTCTAGGTTTCAGAATGTGGTCTAAGGGAAGCATAGGTTCTCTGCCATGCAGCAGGAAGAACGGGGAGAATCCCGTGCTCTCATTTGAATTAGTCCGGATGGCCGAAAGCGCTTGATTGAGATGTACGTCCCAGTTTCTGTCATCTCCTCCTATGCTCTTGGCGAGAACGTCCGTCAGCGTTTTATGCTGACGTTCGTTAATTCCATTGGCTTGCGGCCAATAAACTGAGGTGGTCACGTGTCTGACGTTTAGTGACCTTAAGGCCTTTTCGAATTTCTTGCTAGTGAATTCGCCCCCGTTGTCCGTTAGTATAATCTGTGGACAGCTGTGTCTTGGAACGAACTCGGTCAGGAGCAAATTCACCACCGTCTCCGTAGTCTTGTCCGCTACGGCGAAAGCTTCTGGCCACCTGCTGTAGCAGTCGGTGAATTGTACTATGTACCGGTTTCCAGTCCATGTCTCGGGAAACGGTCCTGCTAGGTCGATGCTGACCTTCTGCATCGCGTATTGCGGTTTGTCAGTATCTTGTAAAGGGCACTTTGTCTCTTTCAAGTTTCGCAGCCGGCAGGTTTCGCAATTTGCGACCTTCTGCTGCACATCCCTAAATATATTTGGCCAGTAATATTTCCTCTTGAGGGCGTCCATCCCTTTGTCCCGGCCCATGTGTCCGTTATCTTCGTGGTATTGGGTCAGCACTCGCGCTCGTAGTGCTGCCGGAACGTATACCTTTAGCTCGGGGTTTGTGTCCTTCTGTGCTATATAGCACAGCAAGTTGTCACCTTCAGACAAGGTGAAACATTCCACACTTTTGTCGTCTTTATTTGATAACAACATTTCTATTTTTCGTTTAAGATCTGGGTCCCTTTCTTGCTCCGTCTTAATGTCTACAGCCAGGTCTGTGTCTCTCGAACTCGCTATCGGGAATCGTTCCTCCGTCCTATCCAGTGGTTCGGCGTCCTTCCGTGACCTGTTTTCAGTCCTCTCGGAAGGTCGCTGTAAGCCCTGTTTCCTCCTGGGCTTGCGGCGTTCTTCAACCTGCCTTCTTAGGGTGTGCAGATCTCTTGATAAATCGCCGTCCGATTTCTCTCTTTTTGTCCCGTCCCGTTCCACTGCTGCGATTACTTGGTTACGGTTGTCACCCTGGTTAGGTGGCTTATGGTTGGCCATTTCATCGTTTCTTGGTCGGGCTGGGGTGATAAACACACCTTTTGTTTGTCTTATGTGGTCCGCCCACTGAAGACATTTTTCTCTGTCCTTCGAGTCGTTAAACTCGACAAAGGCGAACGGACGACGTTTGCCTTCTTTGTTTACAGGTAGACACACCTCTTTGATTTCTCCGAACCAGCGGAAGTATTTGGCTATTTCGAAATTTCGCACCTTGCTGTTTATTTTGTCAATAAACAATCTCCCCCCGTTGTACGCTCCTGGTGCCAACATGGGTACAACTCTGTTTCTCGTTACCGCTCTATCTAAGTGTCTATGACTGGCTACAAAGAGCGTGTCTAGTGCGCTCCTACTATGTCTTTTTCGCTCGTTCCTCATTACTACTCCTATCCTTCCCACTGCTCTGTCTCTATTAAAGGGGAACTTGCCTTGGGGTCCGCTCCGGTAGGTCCCTATCTCCGAGCGGTACGTCCGTTTCCCGACGTCCAGGTCGTTGGGCGTCCTGTCACGCTCCTGGGTCCTGCCACTTCCTCTGAACCCTGTTTCCTCTAACCTCTCGGTTCTGTGTTCTCGTATCCGGCCACGGTGGTCCTCATCTCTATCCGTGTCGACTTCAGCTGGGGTGTCTTGGTTCCTCTCTTGTCTTTGCGAACCCATGTTGTATTCGACCCACCTTGTGGTGCGTTCTTTTCTTGTCGCTATCTGGATGGCCTTTTCTAACGTTGTCGGCTCTGCCTCTAATACGTGGCGTCTTATTCCTCCTGGCTTCAAACCATCTATGAAGTAGTGTAGCAACTGTTTGCCCACCCCTTTTTCTCCCATTTCATTTGGGAACGCTTCCTCGGCCAAATTGATAAGCCTATCTCCGAATGCCTCTATTGATTCATCCGGTTTTTGGCTAATTTTGGCTAATTTTGTCAGCGCATAATGCTCCCCTGTGAGGCCGGCATACCTCCTTTCTAACTCTGCTCGTAGTTCCTTCCAAGATTCCGTCGGAGTTCTTGCTAACCTTTTAAGGATTACATCAGCAACTAATCCACGGCTTGCTTGTAGCGCTATGCTTCGTTTTGCGTCGTCATTGGCTTTTGTCACAAATGCATATTTTTCAATCTCGCCTATCCAATCTTTGAAACGGTGCTCTTCTCCTGCGAACGGTGCGATCGCCGTAGCCGCTCCCTGATACCTCAAGGTTTCCCATAGATCCCGTACCGAACCTCTTTCTGTTTCTGTGTGGTTGATTTCCAATTTTGAGCTATCTTCCATCTTTTGTTCCATTCTGTTAATGTAATCAATTCGAACACAAATTTATATTATTTTCTAGGACAAAAAATAAACATATTATCGAACACAATTAATATTTTCAATTAACTGAATCATTGTTCTCCTAGATACATCTTATACACAACTGTTCATTGTCAATTAACTAACCTATTGTTGTCACACTTATCTGTAGAAAACTTGTTCCTTCTAGATATATCTTATACAAAACTGTTCATTGTCAAATACCTTAATACTCACAATGCAAATCTTCTTGTCTTTCGATTTCGAATTTCTACTAGTACTAACACAATGTTTTACAACTTGATACACAATTGATTGTTCTCGTAAAAAATGTCAAAGGTCATCCTACTCACTCGTGTGAATCTTCCTGTCTTTCGATTTCGAATTTCTACTAGTACTAACACAAGGTTTTTACACCGCTGCGAATATTCTGAAAATCCTGTATTCTCCGTCGATCGTGTAGTGGCCAGTACTCTGCGTTGTGAATTGTCGAACCCGGTGATCCTTGGTCACTTGCAACAGTGTAACAGTATATTCTTGTGAGAATATGTAAGCGTTACCGTATATTACTTTTGAATGAAGATGTACTTTTGAATGAAGATAAAGTACATTACTTTTGAATGAAGAGGAACAGCATTATTATTATTTGTTTTGCGTTCCGAACCCTGGGTTCTATGTTTGATCAACACTGACTGCTAACGTAGATCTCTTCTTGGTTTTAATAAGTGCTTACCAATGAACACAGAGGCACTTCTTATTACATAATCAGAATGTCGTTTAATATAATTTCAAACCAATGACACAAATCAATATTAAACTCTGGAGTAATTGATATCTCCGAGACGTATAATATATCATCAATATAAATTATACAATGTCAAGATATTCATAAACTGCTCTAGCACTTCCGTTAAAGGCACACGTTATAACATGAGCTTAATGAGATTATAGACTATCTCATTATTCTACTATTTATCTCTAAGATATTTCACCAATACGAAATGCTAAGGTTTCACAACTATCCTAGCACATCCAGGAATTTGGCGCACGTCGTGGTATAAGCTTAATGAGATTCTAGACCATCTCATTAATCTACTACTAATCTCACTTTTTGGTCAACTAACTTTGTTTCCAGTTGTTGAAGTCAACAAGGGACTTGTCTCCTGTGAGACAAGTACTCTCCACACACGTCTCGGAGACCCTGTGTGATCCTGTCGACTCCTTGGGACTCCGTGGGACACTCCGTCGACTGATCCTGTCGACTCTCCGTGGGACACTCTTCCTCAGGAGTGAAAATGCGACCGTCTCGCTCGGCAGTCGATAATCCAATCCTTCTTCCTCCTCCACTCCTAAGTTTTCTCTAAACTTCCAGAAACTTCCAACCAATCAAAAGCTTTCATTTCCCCAGAGGAAAAGCTCTGGCCAATCAGAAATTGATCCTTCTGGTTACAATAAACCCACGTTGCCTCAGACCAACCAGGAAGCTTCTATCTGGTATGATTCCTGTCTGTCTATTATCTGACATGTTCTTAGGTAAACAAACGTTGCACTTGATCATAGCTTGACACGTTCCTATAAAAACACACGTTTGTGTTTTATCGTCGCTTGACACGTTCTTAGATAAACACACATTTGCATGGTGAGTCAGAGATGTCCGTGGTGACAACATTTACCCAAGAGATGCAATGTGTGGCATTTCACGCCGTCAATATTTCGCTATCTGTGAAGGGTTCTCGCTTCTTATTGTGAAGCCCCCTATTTGTGAAGGGTTCTGCAACCAGATACTATCACATATCGATTCATACACACAACGCTGCCCTACAGCTCGTGTTGTCTTTCCAAGATTCAATGTGTACTCATAGGATCAACACATCTTAACGGGATCTACCCATAGCGGACATTGACATAGGTTGCCCCTCCAATGTTTCAGCATTTTCTGCTGTACAAGATGCAAGGCACAGATGCCATTCGTCACTGTGTACGGACAGTGCTGCTTGGAGTGTTGGCGCAGAAGTCTCAGGAATATTGCTTGTCTCTTTGCAGGCAATTTTCATTCGATCTAGAACATCCACGGACATGAGCCTAAAAGTGTTGTCCAGAACGACAGTAAGAGCGGTTATCTTTTTGTTTCCAGGGTACCCCACGGGGAGATACTTTTAGGATCTTGGTTATCTACTAACCCTGGGTCAGGCGAGAGCAATGTGGTACCCTTTAAACCCCTAGTATAGATTATAATATATCCAGTATTCAGGAATATATTAGTATAGATTATAATATATATCGTATTCAGGAATATATTAGTATAGATTATAATATCTATCGTTGTCAGGAATATATTAGTATTGATTATATTATCTATAGTAGTCAGGAATATATGGATTGTAGTATCTATCGCCATCAGGAATGTATGAATATTGATTATAATATATATTGTAGTCAGCAATATGTTGGTATAGAGTCTTGTATACGTCGAAGTCATGAATATATTAGTATATATTACAGCTATTTCGTAGTCAGGAATATATTAGTATTACATACAGTATCTATCGTAGTCAGGAATATATTAGTATTACATACAGTATCTATCGTAGTCAGGAATATATTAGTATTACATACAGTATCTAGCGTAGTCAGGAATATATTAGTATTACATACAGTATCTAGCGTAGTCAGGAATATATTAGTATTACATACAGTATCTATCGTAGTCAGGAATATATTAGTATTACATACAGTATCTATCGTAGTCAGGAATATATTAGTATTACATACAGTATCTATCGTAGTCAGGAATATATTAGTATTAAATTATAGTTCTTTCGTATTCAGGAATATATTAGTATTAATTATAGTACATATCGTAGTCAGGAATATATTAGTTTACGTTATATGTGCAGAGCAAGGTCCTACATACTTCTTCGGTAAAAGTATGTTTATCTATAAACGAAACCAATTTCCTCGTTATTATGGGATACCCTTTTTGAAAACCAGCTACGGGTGTGAGGGGGTCGAGAAAATAGTTAACTCCGTGCCATGAGTTGGCGTCGCCACCCCCCCCCCCCTCCAGGTCTTGGCGCAGTCTATATTCTAATATTACTAGCGTCAATAATTTCTAAAATAACAGTACAGTTGTAAATAGAAAGAGTAAAGCTCACAAATCACATGGGGACTATGTTACTCTAGTCATATAATAAGGTCTAGGTCCGGTCCACGTTACTTTCTAGTCATATAATATTATTGAACTGTTTCCAACTAAGACCAGCACTTATTGAGGCAGCTAGGGAGTCCCGCTTGCGAGAGATCTTACAGAGCGCAGCGCCACCAAACGACAAAAGCCACAGCCGAGTCTGTTAGGGGGAGGGGGTAACCCGAGTCCCGTCGACCTCAATAAATCTGCCTACTCGGGATGTGTGTGTGCCTGTCGCGTGCGCTCAATTCACCTGTCCCATCCTACGTGTAAAAGCACCTGCCCTGCAGCTTGTGAAAATGTGAATTTTAAATACGGTACAAAAACTAGAAGTATAGAACTCCAAACTGAACACCTAGGGGTATGACGGTGAAAAAGAATTGTGAACGGGAAAAGAACATCCATCCATTGAAAATATACAAGGACAGGCTGAGTATCTTTGTAAGAACGTTAACAGGAACTGAGACATGGTTCATCTTCTCATTTCAATAATATTATAATGTCTTTTACAGGTTTCTTGTAAAGCTGCACACAATTGTTATATTTCTTAATGGTTTCTTAAGCACTAGTATAAATTATTCTTCCAGTCATGTTTGTTTTAGCATAGGATTGTTTTGTCTCATCCAGCAAGGGCATAAACATGAGTTCATTAAATAGAAATATGGAGCCACGTTCCTTGTTTTTGGGGTTTTTTTTTTTATTAAATGGAAAGCGAGTCATGAGCGATTAATAAACAGTCGCAAAGACCGCAGGAGGCAAAAGAAATCTCATGGATTTTGAAAAAAAAAATAGTGATTGAGTGTTCAGATCATCTAAAGAACAGAAGAATCTTATAATTAACATTAGAAAGAGGTATTTATCAATGTGGGTGCATGTATTGTTTAGATTCCAAAAACCTTTCTGATAGAAAAATCAATGGGGGAACGAAATAGAGAAAGACGAAGAGAGAAATGTGTTGACAGCCTAACTTCATAGAACTAGACACTAACAACGAAAAAAAAAAATTAGCACTAAATACAAACTTTTATACAAATTCCATCTTCGACCAAAGAAATCGACACAGTACATTATTATAATTATGAATGTTGGACCATACATAATTCTTGGAGGCCAAGAATTTTAGGAACTATTTGCACTACCTGTAGTATGTGTGTGGGGGGGGGGGGCGGGTAGTAGACTTATGTAAAGACAATACGTACTTTTCAAGATAAAATTGTAGCACACGTAACATATTGAAACAGAAAGTGTATGCCAACGCATAACATGACAGAAAGAGACTAAGCAGGCAGCGGTTCGTGCATGCCAACGCATAACATGACAGGAAAGAGACTAACCAGGCAGCGGCTCGTGCATGCCAACGCATAACATGACAGAAAGAGACTAACCAGGCAGCGGTTCGTGCATGCCAACGCATAACATGACAGAAAAGAGACTAACCAGGCAGCGGTTCGTGCATGCCAACGCATAAGATGACAGAAAAGAGACTAATCAGTAAATTTCAGCAGCTCGTGCATGATCCCAACTCATAATTCTATACAAGAACAATTCGAATAAATCGAAAATATAATTATTATCTAAATGGCAATACCGTACACGCTGCTCATCATCTTTCCTTGGTGTATCTTGCCACCATATTTCTCCATTTCTCATTATCGACTCTACTCAAAGTTATCTGGAGTTCACAGAATTTCACATTACTCTTGTGTGATTCCTAGGGTTCACAGATAACCAAAGTCCTATTGAGTGCCTGCTAGTTACGCACCCTGCATCAGATATACCATTGCTCGTGCAGTGTATCTGGCAAACATTTTTAATGATCGTATCCGGGACTGTGTAGGCAATAGATGGAACAAAAATTGACTTCAATGAGACAAGCACATTTTCCATCACTTTTCAGCCAATACAGCCACAGACAATGTCACCACACAGTTACTCAAAGCATTCAGATTTCACAGCTGAAATTTGTAAATATTTTTTTTTACAGGGATCCAAAAGAGATGGCACGAAAATACCAGAAGCCCAACATGACAAACGACACACGCAAACCATGGAATCTTACAAGAACTCTAAATGAAGGAACATAAAATTCACACTATCACAGAGAGGAAATTCCACACAAGAAAAATGGCAGCAAACATTTCAGCTGACTTCTATAAGGAAGAAAGCACACTAACATTCCCTCATACACATATCAATGAAGTCAGCAAAAACACAATTAAAAGAAAACTGAAGCATAAAAATCCAAACCGAAGAATTAAGACACCTTTACCATTGTTGAACTAAATGGTGTCATAGAAAAACTAAAAACCAAATAGGTCCAAGGAAAGGATGACATAACCAATGATATGATCAGAAACCTGAGACCAATCAGCAGAAACAAGTTCCTTACCATATTCAATTTTACCATTGAGAACAGGTAAAATTCCAAGCTTATCACGTGCAGCTGGTATCACAGTCAGCCTCTTGAGTTGCGTAGGAAATGCAATGACGCGAATGGTCAATTCTAGACTAATACTCTACTTATTGGGAACACCAAAAGCTCACCAAGTTATCATTTAGGAATAATTGGAGCACGGAAGACCAGCTCATATACCTAGCACAGGAAATTGACAATTATTTCCAAAAGAAGGAAAAAGTGATGACAACTTTTACGGACTTATGCAAGACCTTCAACAAGATATGGAAAGATGCATTCCTCTTAAACCTTCTCAAACACAAAATTGAGGACAGAAAGTTCAACTGGATAAACAATTTTCTCTGCTACCGCACAGTAAGTAGAAGGCAAACTAATCAAACATGTTGCTCTCCAACAAGGAGTGCTTCAAGGAGGAGTAATATCTTCTACCCTCTTCCTGGTATTAATCAATGATATTTGAAACTGTCACATCACATTTCAGGCACTCCATACAGATAACTTCGCTGCCTGGAGTGTGGTAGGCAATACATCCACTGCAAATAACAGAATACAGACCGCACTTGATACCCTTGGTGAACGGACATCTGACTGGGAAGTCCAGATCAACCTATCAACTACTGTGACAACTATCTTCTCACTTTCAAATCACCAAATAAAAAATCAAGTCTACAATAAATTGAAGTGGAAGCGCATCCTTCCAACAGATCTCGGGTCACACAAGACAAGCGACTCACCTAAACACTACACTTGCTAACTACCGAGCAGAAAGTAACAATGACGCTATCCTTGATGACAAAAAAAAACCTAACGAACTGATACAAGTTGGGGAGCAAATGTAAGCATTCTCCGAAAAGTCTACATGGGTACAGTCAGAACCGTCAGTGGAATATGGAATCACAGCCTGGGCATCAGTAGCAACAACAAATAACTGATCGTCTATCTGAAGTACAAAATGCAGAACTTCAATTAATATCAGGAGGGATGAAGATCACTCCAATCCATGCAATGGAGAAAAAAAATACATGTAAACATCCACCCACTGGATGACAGAATAGAAGAAAGAGTTCCTTTACAAAGGAACAAAATTAAACGCATGCCTAACTATGTGATGGGTGCCCAAATGTTTCGATCAACCAACCACAAGAAGGCTAACGAGAACCCGCTTCTGATACATCTCCAACCATCTTCACCAACTCAGAGATATCCTCACAAACTTACGAACTAAAATTGAAACTATAACTCATTTTGAAAAGCCAGACAATAGTCTCCGAAACATCTCCATAATAACAAAGGTTTCTTAAATATTTCAAAAGAAATATCACTCCACAACAACTAAAAGCATTGACACTAGAGATTAAAGAAAGAAAATGCAACCCCAAGTAATGGATACTTGTTCACACAGGTGGATCTCCAGGGGAAGCAGTAATGAATGGAAGAGGTGGCATTTTCATAAGCCTCAAAGATGGGAAGACAATATCTAAAACTTTTCCAACCGGGAAATACTCCTCCAATATTAGAGCAGAAGGTGTTGCACTCCATCAGGCACTGAAAGCCCTCACCGAACCAGGACTGTCAAGACCATAGAAAATAGCTATACTCACAGATTGCAGATCCCTATCGGAATCAATCAAGAGCAACAGAAATGAAAACCCTCTGCACATCAGACACTATCTCAAACATATTCAAAATTAATTAGCTATTGCCTTCAATTAGTGCCATCATTATCATCATCAAGTGCCGTATCCGCAACGAAAGTTGGCTGCAACAGACTTCCGACATCCCCTGTCTCTTGTTTTAGTGGTATACTCTGCTAGACTGTAATATGACCATCTTGTGATGTTACTCTCCCACTTGTATATCTGCCTACCTCTTGCTCGCTTCCCTTTGACTTTACCCTCAAGTAAGGTCTTCAATAAGGTGTCATGTCTTTTAATGTGTCCACATTATTTTATGTACCCGATCTTAATTTCTATTAATAATTCTTTCTTCATATTGAGAGTTGTTAGAACCTCTTTGTTTTCTTATATTTCCATGATGTTCTCCCTAATGCTCTATATATCCACATTTCAAAGCATGCGGTTGTGTCTGTGGGTCTCACCAATGGCTCACTAGACAAACCAACCATGCAACAGAAAACCTTAGTAGATGATATGCCTTTATATTGAGGTTATCTTATTTTAGAAGCTTCATGGCACGTCATATATACAATCATGTAGTCGTAACCTTCGATAACAGTTACCATGTTGTTCCGACAGGCCGACGTTGTGCTTGAACTAGTTACGTGCACGGCGTGGGTGGGCAGAACAACAAAGAAACCTGTCGCAAGGACCAGAGTTGTGCCCTGATTTTGACGTCTGTTTCAGCAGCATTGGACTCGAAATACCATCGAGTCAAATGGCTGCTGGAACAGAGGGCGGAGCACTTCTGGGAATGGCCCACGTGCTGTGAGGCCAGTTTTCTAATCAAGACTCAATCAAGACTCATCCACATAAATAGTCCTCCGTCAACTCGATAGCGAAAACAAATTCCTGCACTGTTATTCCGGAAGGCATCATTTAACATGGCAGAGAACACCATGCTGAAGAGCGTCGGAACCAGGACGCAACCCTGTTTGACGCCGTTGTTTGACCCACTGTACACACAACTGTTGGTGGAGTTTGATGAAGATTGTATTATCGACAACGGCTTCGAAGGCTGGTGCTGGAAAAGATTCCGTATTGTACTGAGGGCGCATCAATGACGGTAACAGATAAACAACCAGAACCGGTTCAGAAAGCAATGGCAGACTACTGAAACGTATACATTGTCAAGAAACTCATGATGGCGACAAAATAGCTTCAATAGTCTGTCGGCGAACAATGACATCCGCAATGGAAAATAAAATATCGGCATTCGAAATGAAGTGTTATAGAAACATCATAAGAATATTATGGACAGAAATACGAACTAAAACAGATGTCTGCAAAGACCTGAACATAGACGAAGAGTGGCTCCTCAAAATTATCTACACACACACACACACACACACACACAAACTCAAGCTAAAGTATTTTTAATATATATAAAGAAACGCAAGCATAGTTCAAGGAAAGAAGAAGAGTTAGACTAAGGCTACGATGCACACAATATATCCAAGACCTTCTGAACATAACACTGGAAGAAGCTGAACATTTAGTACAGAACCGAAACGCTTACAGAATGACAGTGAGGGCAACGCTCTGTAAAGGACACGTCACATAGATAACTAGAACTACCGACTTTGATTTCAGTCTGTCTTTGCTGTCTCAGATCTGTCTAGGTACTCGCGTCCTAATAACATGGCAACCAGCAATAAGTTTGTGCTCACTTCAATTACTGCTTTTCACAGAAAGACTATGTGATATGAAGAGATACCTTCTCACGCAAAACTGATTATTTTATCATCATCATCATAAAAAGTGTCATTTAGTATTCATTTCCTTGCTGTTTCATCTTCTTCAGCTATTTTGTTCTATCTTACATCTATCAGCGATCTATTTTACATCTATCAGCGATCTATCTTACATCGTGATGTAATCATATGTACTTCCGTCCGTTATTCTGTGAGAAAGGAGTCAATAAACAGATGATTGTCTCAATGTTTGAGTGAAAAATCTTAATGCAGCATACAAGATTTGAACCATGTTCGCTCAGATGGTACCCGCTCGTTTTCTGCAGTATGCTTTTATTTTAATAATATATCCCGATGCTTCTATATTTGAATATATCTCACATTTGAGTGAGAGATGAATGAAACAGATGATTATCCTAACATTTGAGTGAGAGATGAATGAAACAGATGATTATTCGCACATTTGAGTGAGAGATGAATGAAACGATGATTATTCTAACATTTGAGTGAGAGATGAATGAAACGATGATTATTCGCACATTTGAGTGAGAGATTAATGAAACAGATGATTATTCGCACATTTGAGTGAGAGATGAATGAAACGATGATTATTCTAACATTTGAGTGAGAGATGAATGAAACGATGATTATTCGCACATTTGAGTGAGAGATGAATGAAACGATGATTATTCGCACATTTGAGTGAGAGATGAATGAAACGATGATTATTCGCACATTTGAGTGAGAGATTAATGAAACGATGATTATTCGCACATTTGAGTGAGAGATGAATGAAACATAATTGTCATAACATATGAGTGAGAAATGCGACAAACAGATGATGTTGAAGCTCTTAAGAAACACTTTGAGGCAAATCCCTCTTCAGGATATTCCTGTGCGCAGATCTCGGATCATCCAAGATAAGTGCGGCTATTTGAATCTTCCTATGATACTCATTGAATGACGACACAAAGCATGCGCAAGGTGACTAAAGAACATTCGGGTAAAACCATGACAGCAGGTATGATTATAATCGAGAGGGACTCATTTTGAAAGTCATTAAAGCTTTCCTTCAGTTCACTAGAATGTCGTTTACTATTAAGGATTTCGCCATACTTCCGCTGTTTTGGAATGCGTTTATCGTGTTTATATACGTTTATTTGGAATGCGCACAAAATGTTCAACCGATCCTTTTAGGACATTCAACATTTGTAAAGTTGTTCAGGATATTGGCTTTCGTTCTGATTTTAAGTGATTACGGTAAAGGCATGACATGTACTTTTATAAAGATAAAGGTCCTATTGCAGCAATCTGCCGTCAGGGATGAAGATAACTCTTCATGTACCAAGCCACAGCAACTATTAGGTGGGGTGGCCACTTCCCTTCCTTGCTGTCTTTATCTCCCCTAACTCATGCGTCAGGTGCTCATTTACAGCTGAGACGACTGGAAAAGTGGTCGTATCAAGCGAAACATCACAACCCGGATTTTGCTTTTGTCTGGACATGATTTCGAACCTGGCACGCTGTACCCCGATGATAGCAAGCAAGCTCACTATCAACTAGACTACATCGTTCCTCTTTAAAGTGATACCAGGTACTTGAATGTGGGGATTTTTTAATGAGAGTTCTGTAGACAACATTCGTGGAAATCCTTTAACATATTGAATGTTTGCTGCGCTCTGTTAGTGTCTCACAAGCAAAAGATGTGCATATAGACAGAGTCACGTCACTAGTTGTCAGTTCAGGACACTTATAGTTTGTATCTCACGTTTTCCTCCATCTTAGCCCGAGCAGGTAATGATATATTTTCTCTCACTTCTTCTCATACATGGCCATAGATAAATCTTCGGTAATGTGGGGAGGGGGTTACCTATATTTGAATGGAGAACCCCCGCTCCGACCCCAATTATCTACTGACTGACTCATATATACATATAACTGCTGTGTGAACACACACATTGTTGTGTCAAAACATGTTAAACACAGAGTAATACTCTATAAATCTGTGTTTGTGTACGAGTAAATGAAAATAACGATCTATACAAGTTTTGGTATAAATAAATTTATAGGGGTTTTATTTTTGGTAAGGTGGTTTGAAACAGATACTTTTATCAGTTATGGACATCATCATTGCCAACTGGTAAGGTGGCTTGAAACAGATACTTTTATCAGTTATGGACATCATCATTACTAACTGGCAAGGTGACATGAAACAGATACTATGATCAGTTATGGACATCATCATTGCCAACTGGTAAGGTGGCTTGAAACAGATACTTTGGTCAGTTATGAACATCATCATCACCGACATTACCAACTGGTAAGGTGGCTTGAATAGATACTTTGGTCAGCTATGGACATCATCATTACCAACATTACCAACTGCTAAGGTGGCTTGAAACAGATAATATGGCGAATTATTGACATCATCATTACCATCATTACCAACATTACCAACTTATAAGGTGGCTTGAAACAGATACTTTGGTCAATTATGGACATCATCATTACCAACATTACAAACTGCTAAGGTGGCTTGAAACAGATAATATGGCGAATTATGAATATCATCACTACCAACATTACAAACTGCTAAGGTGGCTTGAAACAGATAATATGGCGAATTATGAACATCATTACTACCAACATTACAAACTGCTAAGGTGGCTTGAAACAGATAATATGGCGAATTATGAACATCATCACTACCAACATTACCAACTGCTAAGGTGGCTTGAAACAGATACTTTGGTTAGTTATGAATATCATCATCACCGACATTTTAACTCGAAGTACACTTCCGTACAGTTATATGGGACATGAGTTCAAGATGACAGAAATAACATGTCTACGAAGAATACTCGAAGTGTCATTAAGAGATAGAATTAGAAACGATAACATCAGAGAGATGAATTAGAAACGATAACATCAGACAGATAACCAAAACAATACCAGTATTGGAACACATCAAAAGACAACAGATCAAGTGGATTTCACAAGCTTCCAGACTACCGACAGATAGTATGCCACAAATGGCCTTGACACATAGACATAACGGTTATAAAGCCAGAGGCAGACCATGTAAAAGATGGAACACAGAAATCAAAGAAGCTTACAAACAGCGCACAAGAGGCTATCTCCAGAGAACTCTTTCACCCCTGACGCCGCAAGGCAAATAAGGGCCACAGCGTATAGAGATCAAGATACTTTGCTGTAATTAAACATTCTTAAACCAGTCTTCAACCCCCCCCCCCACATCCTTATGACTGCATGAAGTCTTCTTCTACTCAGTTTGCAGTTTGACATGTCTACACAGCAAGTCCGGTTTTCTTAATAAATGCTGCTATATTTGAAAGCTTCTCGGTGTTCCTATACAGCTTTACGTGGATATCTATCTCTGTGGGCCAGTGTTCTTGCCTTAACTGGTTTAGTGTATTGTAGTCATGCAGGAAGGTCTGTGCTCTGTGGTCTGTGCTGCCTGTCTACATGAACACAGAGGCTATGAATTCGATCTTAGTCTATTAAATTGGCTGTTTTGTCTGTTTTGTCCTGTTCTGAGGCAGAAAATAAACTGCTCAGCTCTGTCGAGATAGTGGTAATTGTCTTTTGGGAGGTCGACTTTCCTGTTAGCATTGATGAGGGTCCTCTTTTCGTGTATGAGATTTGTAGGTCTTCTTTCTGTTGTGTTGCTCCATTTTTGCCAGCCTATCTTCATTTCTTGGTATGCCACAGTGGGATGGTATGCACTGTAGTACTACCTTTCTTTGGATGCTCACTTCTCGTATAGCTCCCATCAGGTCTGGGAGTTTATCGCTGTCAAGGGAGTGTAAGAGAATAAGAAACACAACCAATTGACATTGGTTTATTTCTGCAGCAATATTTAGAGCATGTACTTCTGCAGGCTGTTTTTTTCCCCAAAGAAAGATCAAGAAAACACAGAAAATCATTTTGTGGGAAAACCGTCCAATTTCCAAAGTCGTAAAAATAACCCTGCTTCCTAGTCGAAATTTTCAAGTTCGACTTGCAGTTTCGATGGAAAAAGTATTTACCTCACACAGATTCTAGAATCTAAGCCGTCTCAGTCTATGAAATTCATACCTGATCTACTCTGTAAAAGTAAAGGCTGGGATGTGAAGCTTACTATATCATCCTTATTATGCCTCTTGTCACCACACAAACATTGACTTGAAACCATATCATTCTTATTATGCCTCTTGTCACCACACCAACATTGACTTGAAACCATATCATCCTTATTATGCCTCTTGTCACCACACCAACATTGGCATGAAACCATATCATCCTTATTATGCCTCTTGTCACCACACCAACATTGACTTGAAACCATATCATCCTTATTATGTCTCATGTCACCACACCAACATTGACTTGAAACCATATCATCCTTATTATGCCTCTTGTCACCACACCAACATTGGCATGAAACCATATCATCCTTATTATGCCTCTTGTCACCACACCAACATTGGCATGAAACCATATCATCCTTATTATGCCTCTTGTCACCACACCAACATTGGCATGAAACCATATCATCCTTATTATGCCTCTTGTCACCACACCAACATTGGCATGAAACCATGTCATCCTTATTATGCCTCTTGTCACCACACCAACATTGGCATGAAACCATATCATCCTTATTATGCCTCTTGTCACCACACCAACATTGGCATGAAACCATATCATCCTTATTATGCCTCTTGTCACCACACCAACATTGGCATGAAACCATATCATCCTTATTATGCCTCTTGTCACCACACCAACATTGGCATGAAACCATATCATCCTTATTATGCCTCTTGTCACCACACCAACATTGGCATGAAACCATATCATCCTTATTATGCCTCTTGTCACCACACCAACATTGGCATGAAACCATATCATCCTTATTATGCCTCTTGTCACCACACCAACATTGGCATGAAACCATATCATCCTTATTATGCCTCTTGTCACCACACCAACATTGGCATGAAACCATATCATCCTTATTATGCCTCTTGTCACCACACCAACATTGGCATGAAACCATATCATCCTTATTATGCCTCTTGTCACCACACCAACATTGGCATGAAACCATATCATCCTTATTATGCCTCTTGTCACCACACAAATAATAGCTTAAAATCATATTCCATATACGTTTCAAAAGTATTAACAGGGTTTGTGTATACATAAGATAGGATGGACATACAACACACATAAATAAACAATAACAATAATCTTTTTTTTATCGTTCATTACGTTTGTTCTTATTTGCTATCATTATAATCATGCACATGATATTTATATGTAGCACATAAATATTTCGCATTCGACATAAAACAATATGTATTTGTTACATAAATATTTCGCATTCGACATAAAACAATATGTATTTGTTACATGAATAATTCGCACTCGAAATTATACAATTTGTATCTCTCTACTTTTCTTGCATCAACTCAATTCAAAAAAATTTAATCAATGCTGGTAATTAATATAAATAATTATCTTAATTTTTCCAAAGATAGTTAGTTTCTTTCCTTTCTGACTAAAAAAAAACACTACACACAGTTATTTGTGCTTTCCCAAAAAACGCAAATCAATTGTTCTTCCTTATTCCCAAACTGTTTACCTACTTCACACTCACATCAATTATTCTTCATTATTCACAAACAAATTTTCCTACTATCTTTCCAACAACTTCACATCAATTATTCTTCATTCTTCACGAACTATTTTCCTACTATCTTTCCAATAAATTCACATCAATTATTCTTCATTATTCACAAACATCATTTTTCGGACATTATTTCTCACTAAACGCTACACATTTTCATTTTTTTTCGCATATGCTCTACGAAAAATCTGACTCACTCTTCATTTTCCCATCAATCAGTGACCTTGGTCCACAGTTTCATATGATAAAATGTTACTCATTTCTCCAGAATGACAAGTCCGCTTATTCTACGTGATTCTAAATTTAAATACTACACAATAAATACACTGTAAACATTTTCTTGATAGGCATAAAACAAGTGGTGGCAAACACAACAATGTCATTGAGGGTTGTGTGAGCTGAACACACCAGGAACATGTCTGACTAGATCTATGTGAAGTTCAATACCGTATTAGCACAATTTGTGACAAGTCCAAATGCTTGATTTGTGACGGGATATCAAGACATCGAGGAGATACTATGAGCAGGTGAGTCGTGAACACAAGGCAAGGCACTTGCTGGTAAAAAGCAAAGATCATTGGTAAATAAGGCACGATTAAGGGAAGGTTTGAAGATAAAAGACTTCAATAATATCTACAAATGACAGTAACAATTGTGCGCAGTACAATAATAATAATAATCATAGATTAAACATTGTAAAGCCAAATTTTTGTGTAAGTCTTAACAAGTTTCCATTTAAGAATGTGTCAACAGGAATGTCACTTAAACAATATTGGCTTTATTTTCTTACTACAACAGGAATCCGATATCGTGTCCGTTATCCTGTTTCCTTGAGCATTTCAGATATAGTCTATAAGCTATGATTAGTTTCCTCCGCTGTGATTGCTGAGTTCATCATTGCTGCAGTCACTATCATCAACTACAGTGCAGTCATCGTTGTTATCACTGCTGATATATGAAGGATGTGGAGAAGCCAGTAAGCTTCTACTGCTGCCAGGTATAGGGGATAAATCAGCACCATGGGGTTTAAGCTTGACGCATTTAGGATCTTGGCCAACGCTAACTTCTTTCATGAATGAGATATAGGTCATTGCCAACCTCAATGTTTCTATTCTGGAAAGTCGTTTCTCGTAGTTAAATGCTGGAAGTCGTTTTCTGAGCTCGTCAAAAGCTTCATTCAAATGAAACATTCTTCGTCTCTCTCTAACGTTTGCTGCTTTTCTTTGAGTGTGAGATTGAACTCGCTTCCTCTTAGGCTTGCCACTGTTGTTAGTGCCGCTTGATTGCTGTATTTCACTCTGCGGTCCGAGATCTAACCCAGAATAAAATAAGTGTTGGTTGATCTGTCCTGTCGGCAGGGAGTCGCCCGAATTATCTGTGGGCCATAGTCCATGGACTTGAGGATAAAAGTCTGCATGGCCCACAGCTTGATGACCATATCCCGTGTATGCGTGCACACTGGTGTCAGTTTCGTCAGGGTATCCTGAATAATAATGTCTATCAGGATCTATTAAGTGTGTTTGATGTGGGAGTGGTTGATTTGGGGTTATTTGTGTGTGCTGCCAGTCGTATTCACTTTGGAAATATATCGGTGGATCTGTAAAAGCAGTATTGCTGGAGTATGGAGAAAGACTTTCAGTTCCGCTCGCCATCTCCATGTATTGTTCACCAGACAAACCTCGGTCTTCTAATGCCATTTCTGCTTTTATTTTCAGAAATCACAATCTGAATATCTACGTTGTCGTATCGAAATGTTTATTATATAACCGATCCCGACATCAGTCTAGGTCAGTCTACCGTGCTAACATAGATCTACTGTGACATCATACCAGTTGAGACGCACTGGATACCTGAAATAAACAAATAGGAAATATTAATCAATCAGTAATTAATTAGTTAAACTTAGTGCAGAGAAAAATGAACAATTTTAGCAATGATTCTCTATTGTGATAAATTGCACACGAAACTGTAGAGGTATAGTTATGTGACCAAATCTTGCGAAACTATTTACAAAATCCTTCACGGAAAGTTAGCTGTAAAAAGGAGATGTTAAATTGGATCTTGCATTCATAAAATAGCTAACAACAGACAGACCTGCACAAAGATCGATCTTACGAGTGATCTTACAACAAAAACAAAGGATATGAGACAACAAAAAACAATATATAATTTTAGTAATAAGACCCATAACCCAATAAGGTCGTATGGGTGCCATACTGAATACATCATCACAAACAGCTTTCAAAAAAAAAAATCACTATCCTCAACCATTTGAAGGAGTGTAGAAAAATCACGCTCAGGCCATTACTTGATGTTATCAATCCAGATTTTCTCTTGCCTCCTGTCCTCTTTGCTTCCTCGACTGTTCAATTATAATATTGAACAGTCTTAATTATATTAAGAATAATTTTAGAAAGCGAGTCATGTCTCGTTCGATACATATCCAAACCAAACATGTGTACGCGGTGTCACCACAGCCAAATTTGGTTCTTAATATCCAGCAAGTTTGTTTATTTTCTGCTGGGCAAATATATTTTTCTGGTGTTCCATGTAGCTAATTCGTAACAAACGTCTGCAGAACTTGTTTCAAAAGCCTGAATCCTTCTTTCTATATCAGCATTGAGTGTCCAATTTTCATACACAAGTGTACTTAGCACTGGCGATCTGAATAGATTGGTCTTTACTGCAATAATGATCTTACTTTTCCATATAAAATTCAACCTCGCTATGGCAGCTATTTCCATCTTTAGTTTAGTTTAATCTGATTTTCCGAGTTGCCATCATCACATATTTGGTATCCGAGATATTTTAAGGTGGTAACTTCTTCAAGTCTGTGACAGTGTACCCGGATTTTCGTGGGATCTTGCTTGGTTTCACTAGTCACTAAGTTGAGGTTCCTGGAGTTAAGATTAGGAACCAGCCAAGTGGTCGATATCATCAGTGGTCTTATGTATAACAAGTAGTCTACAGTTTAAAACAAATACTGATACAATTAGACCTATTGGACAAATGGCCCAGGATTGGAGAGAGCTAGCAATGTACAATATTGAATACGTTCTCTTAATGGTACCCCTTAAGTGTAATTCCTTATTTTTAAAGTACTCTAGTATTCGGAGTCATTCTTGAGTTAAAACTAGGCACTGACCTCTCGCAACGATGGTTCGAGCGTGACCATCCACAGTACTATAAAGTCTAAATGCAAAAAAATAAAGAGGTCTTCAATTGGAAAGTTTTTATTATTGTCACAATTTCCATTGGTTACTATTTAATACTTGGAGTAGCCTTTACTATTCTTGACATACGATTCCAAATATATAAATATTGACCAACCGAAACACGGGATTAATCAAGAAAAGGAGTGAATGAAAGCCTAATTAATTCAGAGAACAAGTCTTCTACTGCGGATCGGTCGAGGTTCCAATCGATTTAGTTGGAACAGAAAGAGACCCTTCGTCTTAACAATTTGTGTCAAATTTCTTGTCCACTCAGATTATATATGGACAAAAGAAACTTGGTGCTCTCAGGTGCAAGTGATGTACTTCAAACGTGCATCACTAAAATTATTAACTATTTCGGCCCGTAGTACTCTTTTATTACAAATTTTCTGCCATGCCTCATCATTTCCAGTGCCTAATAAAAATCACTAACTTTATTTTCAAGTCTTACAAGTCATCAAGACTTTTTTAAAGCATTGTCGTTAACATTCTTATTGTTTATCGTTATAACTCTTACTTTTGTCTTTATAATTCCAATTCTTATTGTTTATAGTTATAATTCTTATTATTTGTCGTTCAAGCAGTTAATTGCCTGTGAAGCTCCTTTGCCACTCAGTATCAACATTTTTCTGTCTCATCCCTGAAAGTCTCGGTGCCCCCAAAGAGTGGTCCAGGTTGAGAACCTCTGCTCTATAAGACACTTTCCCAACACATTGGTCGAGACTCTAAAATTGTCGCGACGTATTTTCTGTGGGGCATGAAGCAGTAAACTAATCAAACCATATTGATGTGTAAAATATGTTCATTTGTAATCGGTGTCCAGCCATAATTCTTAAATTAAATATCCAAAACAACAAATACAAATATACAATAGTCATGTGTAATCGATGCCACTCCGGCTTTGTGACGGTGTGTGGTACAGTATCTCTGATGACCAAAGTACGGGGTTAAAATCCCGCCGCAGGCAATTGTGCATTTGGATCATTCAGAAAATAATGGCAAACTACTGAACGTATTTATATTGCCTAGAAAATCAGCCAAAAAATGCTGGGTTGATGGCTACATCCTGAATAGTTTATGCTATCAATATTTTTTTCTTCATTGGTGCCCTAAAGTTGGAATAATACTATAATTTTGAAATATCAAATACAAGCAATAAAAATATGAAAGTTGTATCTTTTGCAGTCCCAGTGGACACACTGCAGTGACCCACAATCGCATCTCGCGGTCTCACATATCTTCGACATAAGCAGTTTCGGGGAAACTCAAGAGTAATTTTTGACTCCTGTTAACTAGTTACAATTCCAATCATCGTTTAAATAAGTTCATGTTAAAATTATATTTAATTGTATTTATACCGAAAATGTTTTTGATGTGTTTAATTTTACTATTTTACATAGTTTTTTTTTTAATATGGGGGTCGAGGATCACTGTGTATGGAGATCGCAAGTCACTTCGTATGGAGACAGCGAGTCACTATGTATGGAGATCGCGAGTCACTTTGTATGGAGACAGCTAGTCCCTGTGTATGGAGATCGCGAGTCACTTGATATGGAGACAGCGAGTCACTTTGTATGGAGATCGCGAGTCACTTTGTATGGAGACATCTTCGTGACAGTCATTTTACGTGCTGATGTGATGTTTGGTTACGTAAAACTACACCTTATGGTAAGTTACTCTGCTCTCAAATCTGACGCTAGTCCAATTTGAGTATATGAGCTTTTCACTGACAAAAATTAGAAGAGGTCGTAGTTTTGACAACCCAGTCACCAAAACTTCAGTACACTGCTGATGTTAATAAGTATTTCCATAATAGTTGAAAGTATTGAAAAGGAGTAGATGATTGACTTTACTGTAGTCAGGTTATCCGATATGTACTTCATCCCTCTCAACGAACTGAACACCACCTGCAGAGAGTATCACTTATAGCACGTAACTCCATAGCTTCAACTCAGAGATCTCCGAAAAAATCAACTTTAAAAACAGCATGTCGTGATCTGGGTTCAAACCCGCGACTTATAGAGCACAACACAATCGGATCAACTATACGCCAGATAGATTCCCTAAAAGTCAAAGTAGATATTTCATAGCATGAACTGCAAGTGTGACACCAACAATTGCACCAATATTCTCAGTCGCAGACTAAATTTTGAGGCGAGAGTAGCTGTCACAATTTCCATGCACTAACTGTCAGTATTTGTCCTTGCGAGCAGCATTTCGCATTATAAGATCTGCGCTTGCTAGGAAGCTCTAGCCAGATTCATCGTCACGCTTAAGATTGAAATCACTCTATACAGCATTGTTTGGTTCAGACATGTAACGAAACACTTTCTAAAATGATTTTGTAAGAAACAGTCGATGGTAGAATGAGGTGAGATGGTCAGAAAAAGTACTAGATTGATAACATCAAGAAATGGTCTGGGCATGATCTTTCTACTCTTCCGAATGGCTGAGATTAGAAGTTCTTGGAGGGCTTTTGTTTTTATGCCTCCAGTGTGGCACCCTACTATCCTGAAGAGTTATGGGTCATATATATATATATATATATATAGTATACTAGATTCGTTCTGATCTCGTCGGGAGCGTCGTCCCGTCGGAACGAAATTTATTGTGTTGCTTACCAACAATGTGCTTACCAACCCGGCTCACTGTGTGGGAACAAAATCGAGTATGACATTGGATAAATATTCGAGCTAAGTGTATTAATATTGATTAATATCGTGGTTCTCCATCTTCGTTGATGAAAACTATTGCAACCTTATTAGATGTTGGTTCATTATAGTGACGTTGATCAGATTGACGATAGTGCATAAAGATCATGTTTACTATTGGGATACTCTTCCAGTTTGAACATCATTCTAAATCTCTCTTGTTTCGATATCACGCATTAACTGATACGACTGCACCAGTCTATTGTGTTGACCAAGAAATCGATCGATTGTATCACAAATTTCTCTTTCGCGTGCAGCATTTGCTGCGTGTGTTTGTCGAACGTTTGAGTACTGTCCAAAACTTACAACTGAGCGAACTTTGAAACTTTATTGTATGGCGGTTGTATATGAGAAGTTCCATGATATGTTTGTCCATGAATTTTTAAAACACATGGACCTCGACCTTGACTATCCGTAAAGTTTGCTCCGAGCGCTATTACAATAGCGAATATTCTCGCGAAAATGTGTGTATTTATGGTGTGTATTATCAGAGAGTATCAAGCGCAAGAACACGGTACACCCCCGCTTATTACCATGGGTGTCGTGTGACTTTGAGATAATGATCTTTCTCTTTCGGTAAAAACTCGTAAACTTGCAATCGTTAGGACGTTCGTCCAAAAAAACATTTTGCACCACAAAATTGACATATAATATCGAAAATTCCACAAACATTCGTTTCACCATCAATACACAGAAAACAGTGTTCATATCTCAACCCACACCAAACAAACCAAACTTTAAATCCTCATATAAGAATCAAAGAAGAAGAGCTTCAAACAGTCAATAATTTTACATACCTGGACATAACTCTCTAATAAGATGTAAACATCGATACTGAGGTAAACAACAGAATAGCGAAAGCTAATGTCACATTTGGAAGACTGCGAAAAACATATGGGAAAGAAGAAGAGGAATACCACCTACCATCAAACGCATAGTTTATCAAGCAGTAGTAATATCATCACTCCTTTATGCCCGTGAAACATGGGCAGTATATGCCAGACATGCTAGAAGACTCAACCACTTCCACCTAAGATGCCTTCATAAGATACTCAACATCTAATGGTGGAATAAAATACCAGACAGTGAAGTACTGATGAAATCTAAGTCTGCAAGCATACATATAATGTTGATGAAATCTAAGTCTGCAAGCATACATGTAATGTTGATGAAATCTAAGTCTGCAAGCATACATATAATGTTGATGAAGGCGCAGACACGTTGGGCAGGACAAATGGTCCGCATGGAAGATCAACGTCTACCAAAAAAGGTTGCTATATGGAGAACTCCAGATTGACCTCCGCAAGGTCGGAGGACAGAAGAAGTGATATCTAAAGACACTCTTAAGATATCACTGATTTCTTTCAAAATATGCACAAATTCATGGGGGAATCTTGCACAATACAGATCCGACTGGAGTCGCAGAATCAAGAGTGATGCAGCTGCTGCAAGAACCTCAGACATCAAGCTGCGCAACAGAAACGCGCAAGAAGAAAAGCAAAAGCTGCTCAATGTCCCACATAATCCTCTCACACATACTCAAAGTGTGGTACACTTTCCCAGTACCTAGAGGAATCATTAGTCATCACAGTCTGGCACACCGTAGACATCTTCATTAGATTTTTTTTTGGCACACCGTAGACATCTTCATTAGATTTTTTTTTTTGGCACACCGTAGACATCTTCATTAGATTTATTTTGGCACACCGTAGACATCTTCATTCGATTTTTTTTTGGCACACCGTAGACATCTTCATTAGATTTTTTTTGGCACACCGTAGACATCTTCATTAGATTTTTTTTTGGCACACCGTAGACATCTTCATTAGATTTATTTTTGGCACACCGTAGACATCTTCATTAGATTTTTTTTGGCACACCGTAGACATCTTCATTAGATTTTTTTTTGGCACACCGTAGACATCTTCATTAGATTTTTTTTTGGCACACCGTAGACATCTTCATTAGATTTTTTTTTGGCACACCGTAGACATCTTCATTAGATTTTTTTTTGGCACACCGTAGACATCTTCATTAGATTTTTTTTTGGCACACCGTAGACATCTTCATTAGATTTTTTTTTAAAGTGTAATATTTTGTTGCGATGTCATTTATTTGTTTCAGTGAATGCATATTAATGATGATAATTATCTAATTAGTCTATGAGCCAAATTTCTCTGGAACCGGTAAAGCCGTAAAGATTTCTATACTAAGTAGACACAATCGTAAGACGTTTGCCACTATATGGGATGGGACAGCCAACTTCACCGCATAACCTCCTTAGTCGCCTCTTACGACATGCATGGAAGATAAACAGTGTTGCTATTCTTTGTTCTCCTCTCGGACTCCGGCAACCTTCCATGTATGTCATAAGAGGCGAAAATGAGGTTATGGGGTGGAGTTGGCTGTCCCATCATATATAGGGTCAAAGTGACCCAACGCCAAGCTGTAGTTGGATGTGTCAGACCGAATTGCGCAGATATCGCTGCAATATTGTAAACCATGACGCAACGCATTCCGTTCTCCGGACTACATCCTACTAATCTGCAAGGGGTTGCGAACGAGCGCTGAAGAAGAATATATATATATATGTATATATATATATATATATATATATATATATATATATATATATATATATATATATATATATATATATATATATATATATATATATATATATATATATATATATATATATATATATATATATATATATATATATATATATATATATATATATATCTATATATATATATATATATATATATATAGAGAGAGAGAGAGAGAGAGAGAGAACGAGAGAGAGCATTCACCATTAGCAGGAATATCTGATGTCATCCTATTATATTGTGAAGAGTTAGTTTCTAGTTTTAGAAAACCAAAATCGAACTTTCCATTCTGGCATAACCATAAGGATATGTAGTTGACCAAGTGGCCAAATGTCGCAATCATTGAACCCCCTCAGAGTAGAAGGCTTCCACTCACAGCATTGCTTAAAGCTGTCTATGAAAATGGATATGAAAAAAAGTCTTCTAGGAGTGGAAAAGCGCTGGAACAGCATTCCTCACATCCCCATAAAGGACTTTATAGGCAACAAATTGATGTCTTTAGATGTAAGAATTCGAGCTTTTCAGCGCTTGCCAATTTAGAACATCAAAGAAATAATCATTTGACAAAGATGTCATAGAAAATGTAGATTAAAATTACATTCTTTTCATCTGCAGAATTGACAAGTATTGAGAATGAAAACGTCTTGCAGTGATAGACATGTGTCCAAATCAACGTTCGTCCCTCGCCAAGTGAGTGCAGTGTGTGCAGAGAGATTATCTTTACTATGTGTCATGCAGTTCCTACTTTTTCTTCTCTACTTCCCATGACATGTTTATCACAACCTGCTTTAATCTCTTTCTTCTACCATTGTCACACCACCATATGTACGCTTTTATGTAAAGTATGATGTCTGTCTTGTCTTTTCTCCTCATGAACGTTTGTTTTTAGTCGAAACGTTATCTGTCGCTCTGTCTCGTTGCTATTATGCTTTATTCATAATGGTAACACTTCTAAATAGTTTCGATTATCTTGTAATTGCCCTGTGCTACTGCAGCATAGACTTGTTTCACAAGACTGATTTTTATCAGTTTATTTTCTTCCTGCTCAACGACAATATATCTGAATAGCATGTAACCGTTTAGAGCACATTACGTCTCTATGGAATGACACATTAATTTCTATGAATGAAACATATCTTTTCTATAGAATAAATTATAATACTTTTCTATGTAATAGTGAAAGTATACTTTTTTATGGAATTAAACATTTCTTTTTTTATGAAATAAGAATTTCTTTTTTTATGGAATAAAAAATTTTTCTATGAAATTAAACATTACTTTTCTATGAAAAAGAACTTTACTTTTCTATAAAAAGAAATATCACTGGAAAATAGCATAACTTTTCTATGGACTAAAACATTAGACTACCTTTTCTTTCGAATCAAATACCGCTCTAAAAAAAATAAAACATATAGTTTTCAATTGAATCGAACAAAATTTTCGTTTGTCTGTGAAACGAATAATTAGCAAACTATTAACCATTACTCTTCATTAAATGAGTCATTACTTTTTCAGAGGAATGATCCACTCTTTTTGAATGCAATGAATTAACACTTTATCTAACCAAGTAGGGAAAAAAATTATTTACATAGGCCTATCATAGAAAATATGTTTCAATATACATGAGTTTTACGTTGTACTCACCATGGCAATCAAGGATGAAAAATCAATCGGAAAAGTCCGAGTATAGACAGAACTTCAGAGAGATTAACTGTATTTTGTACAATTTTCCTTTACATCTGTTTGTACCTCTGTGAGTCGTAAGTACATTAATCTTGAGTATCAATTGTAACTAGATTGTAAAGTACTCGTGGACATCTGGTGATGATAGTGCTACTGCTGTAACTGGTCCTCCTACTGGTTTCCCCTTTGAAGGAATCTGGCAGTTATAACAGTTCTTCAATTTCCTAGAGCCTTAATGTAACTAAACTATCAGCTATTCCACGTATAAATTTATATTATTATCACTTCTAATATTTTTATGCAAATCGTATTTTCAGACCGGAAGTATAAACAGCAATGCGTAGAAACGGAAACTAACACGCGCGGAAATAGCTAGTAGACGATGTGAAGTACGTTCGTGAATATATCATCGTGCTCTGACGGGAGACCGCTTTCAGTCTGAAGCTAGCAAGTTTACATCTTAAACTCTATGACAACTTTTATACCGCCGGATGTCACCAAGGTACACAAATACAACAAAACGATTGCCGAGGCTTAGATCGATCAAGACGAAATTGAAATGCAACAGGCACGCGCCTTACTATTGGACGACGATACGCGAGGATCAAACGTCATGGACTGATGCCGCCCACGTGGGTAGGCGGGGCTTGGCGACACTTTGCGATGGTCACACATGCACAGGTCGAGACGGGACAACTCCTACTCTCGCGGGCTGACACCAATAACCAGGTAACAGTGGCTCATGTTACAGGATTTATGCGGTGAAAGTGGAAATGGCACCAGACTCACGACTAAAGTACAATATATCCTTTATGGGATAACTTGATATTTTCATCTAACAGGTAACCGACACTGAGATCATCCACACGGAACTTTGTCGGTCTGAATCATTATACTCGACCATGTCAGTTTGCAGCAAGCGATCTCCGCCAACGACTGTCCCGTGCCCTGGCGGTCACCTGTCTGTCATGAGGTCACATCATTCATGATTTCAATGAACTCTTTAGTTCGTTTCAGATCAGGGTCGTACCACATTTCTGTGACATTTCTTTTTCGTGCTTATTTCCTAAGTTTTCTAGAGATTGCTGATAACCTTTCTGGGAAAACAAGAAAAAAAGCAAGGGGAGATTTACCTGATGTTTTTGCATGCATCCTAGTAGTATATGTCATATGATTTCCTAAGGAGAAGAGTTCAAATCCCCCTTGTCACTACGAGTATAGACTGGTAGATCGAGACAATATACAAACTGCACAGGTAGGTATATACATTCTTCGAAGACCATAAACCTTGTTATTAAAGAGCACGGACCACTAGGACTTGAGTAGCCATTCTATCTCCTTCATCATCATCAAGTGCCGTCTCCGCAACGAAGGTTGGCTGCAACGTATCTCCAACATCTCCTGTCTCTTGTCTTGGTGGTGCACTCTGCTAGACTGTAACCTGTCCATCGTGTAATGTTACTCTCCCACTTGTATCTCTGCCTACCTCTTGCTCGCCTCCCTTTGACTTTACCCTCAAGTAAGGTCTTCAAAAGGGTGTCATGTCTTTTAATGTGTCCAAAGTATTTTATTTGCCTGATCTTTATTTCTCTTAGTAGTTCTTTCTTCATATTAAGTGTCTTTAGCACCTCTTTATTTGTTTTCTTCTCTTTCCATGATGTTCTCCCTATTCTTCTATATACCCACATTTCAAAGGCATCAATTTTGTCTTCTAATTGTTTATTTAGTGTCCATGTTTCTGAGCCATACATTAATATGGAATAGATGTAGCATTTTATAATTCTCATTTTTAACTTGTTTGTAATTTGTTTAGATATTAATAATTTCCCCATGTCATTGAAGGTACTTTTAGCCATTCCTATTCTCCTTTTAACTTCTGTTTCACATCTGCCATCATTTGTGACTATGTGTCCAAGATATTGATACTGTTTTACTTGTTGTAGTTTCTCTCCCTGTATGTTTATATTTACCTATGTTTATCTCCTTGCTTATATATTATCGTAGGATTTTGAAAGGGGGATTCTGGATGTTTAACCATTTTTTTTAACTTGTTTTTGTATTCCAGTGTTAAGACTGGTGAACAAAAAGAAAGCGTTTTTCACTTCTATAAATGGCACCTACTAATTCTCTTGAGTAATCATACTAATCATCCCCTTCTTCTCATTCTCACAATGAAATCAAATAATGCCTGAGGATATAATTAATGATATGATCTTTCAATGCCTACATTAAGAAAGGATGTGAAAGGCACACGTTTTATCAAAACGTGTAAGACAAACTAATCAGTTGTACAAGATTGCGAGGAAAAGGAACGAAGCGCCTTGTGGAGGTATATATTGGGGAAGCTAGTTATGAAAATCATATTACGAATGGTAATGCAAAGAGAGTGTTGGTTTTCTATAAAAAACACTGCACGAGGACCTGCCGGGTGTAAAACTTCTTCTTTTTCTTCTGCGTTCGTTCTCAAACTCCTGCAGACTAGTAGGATGTAATCCGGAGAACGGAATGCGTTGTGTCATGGTTTACAGCATTGCTGCGACATCTGCGCCTTTCGGCCTGACAAATCCGACTTCAGCATGGCTTTGGGTCTCTGACCCTATATGGCATGGGACAGCCAACTCTATCCCATAACCTCCTTAGCCGCCTTTTACGACATGCTTGGAAGGTAAACAGTGTTGCTATTCTTTGCTCCCCTTTCAGGCCCCGGCAACACACGGGAGGGGTGTAATACAATAGTGGGCTATTAAGGGGTTATTAGATGTAGAAATTTAACAAGTTGTATAGATATAAAACAAAAATTAAAAGGCAAGAAGGTGTCCACAGCTAGCTCTTGGTTTAACCCGCATGCACTTAAATAAAGCAGATGCAGAAACTTCTAAGTAGTGATAAAGTAACCAATCTACAAAACATTCATTGCAAACTGTTGGTAAAATTAGTTGAAGATTGATTGCTAAAAAATGATCTAACATTTAAGAGGATTTTTCCTGATACAATGGTTAGCTTCAGGCCAAAGAAGAATACCTGTTAAACCCAGCAACCTTCTTATATAACGTATACACTCCAATATAAGAAGAAGACAGTAGCAGTGGCGCTTGATATAGATAGATGATATTTATAACAGGGCTGACTTTGCAACACTAATAAGCTGGTACAATGTGGCGTCAACTCATGACTGGTAAATGCTTGGTAAAATGTGGAGTCTATCCATGGTTGGTAAATGATTGGTACAATGAGGAGTCAACCCATAGTTGGAAAATGCTTGGTATATTGTGGAGTCAATCCATGGTTGGTAAATGTTTGGTACAATGTGGAGTCAACCCATGGTTGGTAAATGTTTGGTACAATGTGGCGTCAACCCATGGTTGGTAAATGTTTGGTACATTGTGGAGTCAACCCATGGTTGGTAAATGATTGGTACAATGAGGAGTCAACCCATTGTTGGTAAATGTTTGGTACAATGTGGAGTCAACCCATAGTTGGAAAATGCTTGGTATATTGTGGAGTCAATCCATGGTTGGTAAATGTTTGGTACAATGTGGACGCAACCCATGGTTGGTAAATGTTTGGTACAATGTGGACGCAACCCATGGTTGGTAAATGTTTGGTACATTGTGGAGTCAATCCATGGTTGGTAAATGTTTGGTACAATGTGGAGTCAACCCATGGTTGGTAAATGTTTGGTACATTGTGGAGTAAATCCATGGTTGGTAAATGTTTGGTACAATATGGACGTAACCCATGGTTGGCAAATCGGGTGAATTCTGTTTGGAAAAGAGAATTAAGTTATTGGTGCTTGAACATCAGAATCTAGACCAATGCCCTGGTCTGCTTTATGGATCCCTCTTATCACCTGTCCTGTTTAACATGTCCACTTCTTAAGTGTCAATAATAAACGGGCGCAGCCTGGAAGAACACTAACATTTTCAGACATACAAGATCGGAGACCTTGTGTATCCTCACATACAAGATCGGAGATCTTGTGTATCCTCACATACAAGATCGGAGACCTTGTGTATCCTCACATACAAGATCGGAGATCTTGTGTATCCTCACATACAAGATCGGAGACCTTGTGTATCCTCACATACAAGATCGGAGATCTTGTGTATCCTCACATACAAGATCGGAGACCTTGTGTATCCTCACATACAAGATCAGAGACCTTGTGTATCCTCACATACAAGATCGGAGAAAGATATCTTTGAAATGGTATATAATGTATATGGGCATATTACGATCAATTCTCAAGGTGTTGGAGAACTCAATTAAATACAAATAAGTTGTGTGTCATGTAGTGTTCATTCAACAATAGAATAAGGAAAGTATTACCTTCTAATAGCTAGAATATCGAGTGGAAAAAAAAAATTCGATATAAAGTTTTTTCCCCTTCCTTTCTCTAAAGTGTGGACATATATGAATGGATGTGCGCTACACTTTCTGATGGTGTTCCTCATTCGCAGGCGAAGATGAGCATGGTATGACGAACAATAAGTGTGATGAACAAGTAGAAAATAAACAACCACATTTGTGATTGTCTAATTTGGTTTGTGAGTTCGTAGATGCCCGATGAGTCCGATTCGTACCAGGAAAGTTCTATTGCATTGCATGCTGGAGTGTGGGGGGTTTGGGGTAAGAGAGTTTTCGGATTTGTTCTTCCGCTTCCGTCGCTTGTAAATTGTCCGCAGTGTTCTTTTTTTTTCAAATTTAGTAACGCCAACAGTGATCTGGGTGTGCCAGGCTGAGCGATCTTGGATGTAGTCTCCCAGGAGCTATGATCGATGCTACAGTACTTGAGAGAGTTTTTTAAGTAATCATTGAAGCGCTTTTTCTGCCTTCCGCTTGAACGTTTACCATTCCACAGCTACCCATAGAATAATCTCTTTGGAGGGCGTTTGTCTGGAATACGGACGATGTGGCCAGTCTAACAGAGTTGGGACCTAGTCAGCAGGGCATGGATGCTCTGCATACGGGATTTTTGAAGGATTTCCGTGTCTGGTGATCCATCCTGCCTACGTTCTCCAATAATGTTTCTTAGGCACCGAAGGTGAAAAGAGTTAATCTGTCCAGGTGTCTCTCATAGAGAGTCCAGGATGACGAAGCATAAAGCAGTGTTGGTAGAATCACTACGCGGTACACGTCCAACTTAACTTTCAAACTCAGACCACGTCTTATACAGACGTTGACACGAAGGCTCCCGCATGCCGCACTGGCGCGAGCAATACACAGGAGAACATCCTCGTCAATTGTCGCAGTTTGCAATAGGGTGCTGCGAGATATATGAACTTATTGGCAGTACTGAGTTTTTATGCCTTTACTGTGATTACTGGTTCCGTGTAAGGGGACACCCTATAGTGTAGAATATATGAAAGATTGTGCGCTACACATTCTCTATACTGTAGACTAGACATATATGAAAGAATGTGCGCCGCTACACTTTCTCTATAGTGTAGATTAGACACATATGAACGGATGTGCGTTACGCTTCTCTAGACTGTGGACATATATGCAAATATGTGCGCTACACGTTCTCTTTAGTGTAGACTAGACATATATGAAAGAATGTGCGCTACACTGTCTCTATAGTGAAGATTAGACATATATGAAAGAATGTGCGCTACACTTTCTCTATAGTGTAGACTAGACATATATGAAAGAATGTGCGCTACACTTTCTCTATCTAGAGTGTGGACACAAATGAAATAATGGCAGCTACAATTTCTGGATTCAGCCCACTATTTCGCTATTCTGACATTTTTATATTTTGAGTACATAAATTGTGATTATAGCCGCCATCGTTTAGTTGGCCAATATGTATATTCTGCGTCGCATGCAAACGTTGACCAACAAATGCACTGTGAAAAATCTAATACATGAAGTATAAAAGTCGTTGTATGATTCTGTTCGTTGGTTATATATTATTGATGGTCACTGCTGTACAATACTAGATATAGACTGAAAAATGGATTAGAACAGCAGTTGCGTTTTTCTGCTTGTCGATGAGCCATGTACAGTTTGGTGTTTCTGTATTTTTTTACATGGAATATGTGATTTATTTTCTGAATGGAATAGTTTAGAACACGCTTGAACCATTTGGAGACGCTGAAACATTGTGATAGGTCTAAAAATCCTACAGTTTAGAACTCTAACGCTCGTAGGAAACATGGAGAGTTCTCAGAAGACGACATTCAAAGAGTCAACGAAAACAAACACACATGAAGCACACAAAAAGCTATCTTTAGAAAACTCTTCTACCCCAGACTCTGCAAGGCATAAAGGTGTTAGTTAGTTACGTAGTTAGTTAGTTAGTTAATTAGTTAGTTAGTTAGTTAGTTGTTTAGTTAGTTAGTTAGTTAGTTAGTTAGTTAGTTAGTTAGTTAGTTAGTTAGTTAGTTAGTTAGTTAGTTAGTTAGTTAGTTAGTTAGTTAGTTAGTTAGTTAGTTAGTTAGTTAGTTAGTTAGTTCGTTAGTTAGTTAGTTAGTTCGTTAGTTAGTTAGTTAGTTAGTTAGTTAGTTAGTTAGTTAGTTAGTTCGTTAGTTAGTTAGTTAGTTCGTTAGTTAGTTAGTTAGTTAGTTAGTTAGTTAGTTAGTTAGTTAGTTAGTTAGTTAGTTAGTTAGTTAGTTAGTTAGTTAGTTAGTTAGTTAGTTAGTTAGTTAGTTAGTTAGTTAGTTAGTTAGTTAGTTAGTTAGTTAGTTAGTTAGTTAGTTAGTTAGTTAGTTAGTTAGTTAGTTAGTTAGTTAGTTAGTTAGTTAGTTAGTTAGTTAGTTAGTTAGTTAGTTAGTTAGTTAGTTAGTTAGTTAGTTAGTTAGTTAGTTAGTTAGTTAGTTAGTTAGTTAGTTAGTTAGTTAGTTAGTTAGTTAGTTAGTTAGTTAGTTAGTTAGTTAGTTAGTTAGTTAGTTAGTTAGTTAGTTAGTTAGTTAGTTAGTTAGTTAGTTAGTTAGTTAGTTAGTTAGTTAGTTAGTTAGTTAGTTAGTTAGTTAGTTAGTTAGTTAGTTAGTTAGTTAGTTAGTTAGTTAGTTAGTTAGTTAGTTAGTTAGTTAGTTAGTTAGTTAGTTAGTTAGTTAGTTAGTTAGTTAGTTAGTTAGTCGTCGAATCATCATCACTGCAAACTGGACACGTCCATAGTTGCTCCGATCTCTCCTTGAGTGTATTCGCCATTTCACTTCTGCTGGCAGTACCGGTCCTATGCTGGTTGACCATCATTATATTATGCGCCCTCCAAAATTTTAACTTCTAGACACATCGCATTTCAATCACTGATCTTTAATCCTAGCCACAATTGAAAAGGAATCATATTCCGCATTAGTCTAACTCTTGTATGCTATCTCTTAAGGAGTTCAAAATGTCAGCGCGATCCATTGTCCCATCGCCCTGTGCCACAATTGCGCATGATGCCAGTTGATCTGCTCTTTCATTGTCTCGAACACCCACATGTCCTGGCATGAAAATAAATGTAACCACTTTCAGTCTCGCCCTTCTCAAGGGCTCAATCCACTGTTCGCGAACGAGACCCACTTGTACTTTCTTAATCATACTCATAGAGTCCCTCAAGATGCAGACCTGCGTTGCCTTCTGTGTGCATACCCACTAAAATGCCCTGGTCACCGCCATAGTCTCCATGGTCATACTACTCGTAGTGAACGCAAAGAACTCTCCTCCCTGATCGTGTTACATGCGCACTGAGCTGTGAAGGCCCAAGAACTGCGAACATGTCTAATCACAGATCCATCAGTGTATATAATCACATCCCCCTCTTTGGTATTCTCACTGACCAAAGCCTGCACTTCTTTCTCCACAGCTGTGGGACACAATTCTTTGCATTCCCTGCTAAGTGATATTTCTACTCTCAAACAAGTTTCGAAATCTGTGGGTAGACATATCCATTCCGCACCTGCTGCTACATCCTGTAATCTGCACACGCTTTGTATGACATCTTCAGCACGTCCCATCCACGACCTCCCTCTCTTAAGTCTGCAGCCTTTCACTTTCTGTATTTCGGAATGCAACGGGTGTTCCTCGTCTGCATGTATTTGAAGGTACACCCGTGCGCGACAATACTGTAATCTGTGCTCAGCTGTTGGACAGTCAAGTAGGTATCTCATAGCTTTTGTCGATGTGTCTCTTGTGCACCCAAGTATGATAAGCATTGCTGCATTCTGGATTCTATCCAGTCTTTCCATCTGAGTTTGGCTAAGAGTCAGAATTTCCAGTGCGTATTCCACCACAGCCACAACTAAACCCTGATACAAAAGAAATAACAACCTCAGCTCACACTTCGCAGAAGCCATAACCTTCATTGCTGCTAAACCTTTGCCTGCCCTTATGATAACGTAGTTCCCTGAAACCCATAGTTCTGTCAAAAAACACACCCAAATATCTCATTGTGCTGGTTCTTTCTAAACGTTTCCCGGACAACAAAACTTTTGGCATGGGTGTCTTTACCATATTATTGTTCAAGGAAAACCCCGCCACGAATGCTTAGAAGGATTAACCACTGCTCCAGTATTTCGACACCAATTTGTCAGTCTATCCAGCTCCTTCTGTAGTTCCACGACGCACTCTTCTCGATTTCTACCCTGTCTATACACCAGGATATCATCGGAGTATGACATCGTTCTGCCAGCACCTGTGATTTGATTGCAAGTGATATGTACTGTGTATACATTGAAAAGTACAGGAGATAGAGGCGTCCCATTTTGACGCCTTTGCTGATTTTGCAATCTCTTTCAATGTTTGGACTAGGTTATCTTTCTTCCGTTTCCAATGTACGACCTCCATGGGCTGAGCCGCAACACTATTCTTTGCCCTCTGTCAATAGTGTTACTGCTTTCCGTTTCTCGCCCCATGCCATTTGCACCCCTTCGTTACACCAGGGGGATTTATCCCACTACTGATTTCCCACTTCTTGAGCCTTACGTTTGTCTTGTCAAATTCTGCTCACAACATCCACTTCTCTGCGATGATACTTAAAGGACCTGACCTTTGACCTGATCTGCTCATAAAGGTGTATAAAGCGAAAAGAAAAGAAAAAGAAGAAAGACTATATATCATGAAACAGGTGATACAGATGTATAAAGGCAAATATGATACGATTATGAAACAGTTTAAGAAAATTGTAGAAAGAGAGAGAAATAGAATGTACGGTTTACGATGGCTTTTGTCAAATTTTTTTCCTATTTCAACTTCTAGTTGCCCGTGGTCAACCAAGGTCCGAAACTATTATCTAGAAAATTCCAGGTGCAATAATGGTGAAATCTCGTACCGTCTGCCGTTCCAATATGTGAATTTCTTTGACCATCGTACTCGGCATGTCTGTACTACGTACTCCTTATTCATTCAACCGCCACCTGGATTATCAGATTGACTGTCTGTGCTGGACATTCAATCATCAATATCGTCATGGTTCGATGACCCAGGCTCACCTGGATCAGCTTATTTAAAGTCAATGGTAGTCAAACCACACGCCAAAGTGTCTGCGCCATTAACTTGATTTGATCTCATCTCGCTGTCATTGTATTCTTATCACCAAGTCGAAGAGTGAGTGCGGCAATGAAGAGAGAGAATGAGAGAGATATTGTATCCACATTTGATATTACAAAAATCAAAAGGTAACAGACAGACAATGATCCATGTCCATGGAATCCAGCAATACATTGTCATGATACGAGACTTGGTTATTGCATTACCAGTTCTTGATTTTTCTTCAGTCAATTATCAGGTTGCACAACAAATAGATTTAATGCACTCTGTTTTAAACATAAAACATGGAGACAGCGCATTTTCGTTCTCTGGAATACATCCTGTTAGAATTCTAGTAGAACATTTGTTCTGCTACAATAGAGATCCAGGGATAGTTTTAGAACAAACACTGTAAACAAGTTTCAAGTTATCCATAGAACCTCCTAAGTTCGAAAGTATCACCATCTCATATATTTTCGCTCTCTCTTCTCTGTACAGTTGACATGCATAATGAATGTGTTGTGCGATCTCTGGCCATAGGCCACTATTGTATATATCTGACTCACCAATTGCCAGGTTACTGAATTCTAGCACCCCGCCGAAGACGGATGTGTCGGGCCATTGGCGCAAATAAAACGGCGACACAACGCATTTCCATTTTCTGGACTACATCCTGCTGGAAATCTAGCAGGACCATGATCCAGCTAGATCCAGTTGGAGTTTGAGAATGAACGCAGAAGAAGAAGAAGAATTCTAGCACCATGAGACTGTTCGTAAACTATGTCAACAATTAGGGGTGGAGAATCTTGAAATGAATGACAGTTGCTGACCAGGTGGCCGGGATTGACAAAAGTTGACGTCATTTATACTAATTTTATTTTTTATTCACAATAAAATTGTTTGAATTATAAATATTTTTTCTGGACATGTGAAACAAACCATGCAGTTTTTTTTCTCACTCTTTTCTGCTAAAAAAATTCAGATGGCGATATTATTTTAAGCATAATTAAGCTGAGAGTTTCTAAATTCCTGACAGATCTTGTTGACGGAGGGGGGGGGGAATAAATAATTGGCAAAAACTAGTTTTCGTAAGTCATTTACATCCTCTATTACCAAAGAAACAGTGAATGCTAGGTCACTATGACTTCTAAATCTCCAAAAGAAACAGTATTACAGTGAATGCTAGGTCACTATGACTTCTAAATCTCCAAAGAAACAGTATTACAGTGAATGCTAGGTCACTATGACTTCTAAATCTCCAAAGAAACGGTATTACAGTGAATGCTAGGTCACTATGACTTCTAAATCTCCAAAAGAAACGGTATTACAGTGAATGCTAGGTCACTATGACTTCTAAATCTCCAAAGAAACGGTATTACAGTGAATGCTAGGTCACTATGACTTCTAAATCTCCAAAGAAACAGTATTACAGTGGATTCTAGGTCACTATGACTTCTAAATCTCCAAAGAAACGGTATTACAGTGAATGCTAGGTCACTATGACTTCTAAATCTCCAAAGAAACAGTATTACAGTGGATGCTAGGCCACTATGGCTTCCTCCATCACCAAAGAAACAGTATTACAGTGGATGCTATACAACTATGGCTTTCAGAAATGATAAGGGTAATCTCTTGATAAAGGGTGGGATATCACTTGAACAAATTGAGACTAGCTATGCACATATGTCACGTCCATTAGTACTAACATGTCCCCGTGAGGATATCCACAATAACACAACTTGTCTTGCCATGTGGCGAATTCCTTCCAGAACGTTGTCTTCCCAGTGAACTCTCTGAACCTCTCTCTGCCTTGGGCGATGTGGCTTGCATTTTCTAGCGATGTATTCATGCTATCTTTAATGTCGTCAATCGATCGTCTTCTTGGTCTGCCCTTTCCCCTCCTCCCAGGTACTCTTCCCTCCATTATTGCTACACCACAAGACCACAATCCTAGAGAAAAAGCTAGATTAATCCTTTGGAAATTTATAGGCACAATATTCCCGTAGGTTGCCATTACTTTTGGGAAGGAACAACCGTTAATCGAGCACCGTAACTAGAACACAACTACTTAACGTTTTAAACCAACAAACATTCCTCAAAGCCATCGGAAAGGCACTTTAAAAAAAAAAATCTATTACGCTAAGGGACATTTGTAAATTTATAATATCATTTGCAGGCCATACATAATTATCATGTTAAAAATTAGCCTGCAATAATTAATCAAACATTTAAGTAAGAACTGTATAATAGTGCATGTTTCCGTTAAGGGGTCACAGGGAGGGATTTTGTAGCTGTGTGGTAAGAGCCGTATGCTCTTGCTGTTCTTCTCCCCCTTCCCCGTCATGCACAGATGAGTTTATTAATTTACCCTCCAACAGAAAAAAAAAACCCAGTTCTTACCGGGGTTCGAACTCTGGACCACACTAGTGTGAGACGAACGCTCTAACCTCTCTGTAATTCCAACAGAATGTATTCTATCTAGATTCTAAGTAACTCACCTAAAATGTGATGGCCGGAACTGCTTATCTTTGGCGAGGCGTGTATGTACGTTATTACTAAACCATGGTGGGGTGACCAGTTCCTTCCTTGCTGTGTATACCTCTCATAACTCATGCGTCAGGTACTCATTCACAGCTGAGGCGACTAGAGGGGTGGTGGTGTCAAGCCGTTCCAACCTGGCACGATGTAACCCGGTGATAACAAGCATGCTCACTATCAACTGGACTACCAATTGATTCTCATTATTATTAGTAATACTATAATGAGAATCATTACTATTCTCATTATTATTAGTATTACTATTATGAGAATCATTATTATTCTCATTATTATTAGTATTAAGTATTACTATTATGAGAATCATTATTATTCTCATTATTATTAGTATTACTATAATGAGAATCATTATTATTCTCATTATTATTAGTATTACTATAATGAGAATCATTATTATTCTCATTATTATTAGTATTACTATTACGAGAATCATTATTATTCTCATTATTATTAGTATTACTATTATGAGAATCATTATTATTCTCATTATTATTAGTATTACTATTATGAGAATCATTATTATTCTCATTATTATTAGTATTACTATTATGAGAATCATTATTATTTTCATTATTATTAGTATTAATATTATGAGAATCATTATTATTCTCATTATTATTAGTATTACTATTATGAGAATCATTATTATTCTCATTATTATTAGTATTACTATTATGAGAATCATTATTATTCTCATTATTATTAGTATTACTATTATGAGAATCATTATTATTCTCATTATTATTAGTATTACTATTGTGAGAATCATTATTATTCTCATTATTATTAGTATTACTATTATGAGAATCATTATTATTCTCATTATCATTATTATGAGAATCATTATTATTCTCATTATTATTATGATTCGATAACATACATTAATGGTGCTATTTAATACAACCCTATATTTATTGAATTGTTAGTCCAGCTGTGGTTGCTTTCGGCGGGTCAAAGCAAATAATCCCGCGGGCCAGAGTAAGCCGACCTGCTGTAAGCCCACAGTGCCGCTTATTTCTGGCCACAAACCCTTTAAAGTCCAGCTTCTTTATTATCGACTTGGATGTATGTATATGTATGTATGTTTTTTGTGTACATGTATGTGTTTTGTGTACATGTATGTGTTTTGTGTACATGTATGTGTTTTGTGTACATGTATGTGTTTTGTGTACATGTATGTGTTTTGTGTACATGTATGTGTTTTGTGTACATGTATGTGTTTTGTGTACATGTATGTGTTTTGTGTACATGTATGTGTATTCTTTATTATCGTTCACAGCTTTGTATTATCATAATCTTCGAATAATAGCGTTTGGATAAGAGCGTTTTCAAGAGCAGATTGGATGGTATTGTCAACTGGGCGTATTTTGCGATGATTAAGAGCGATTCTGATTAATAATATAGTTTATATGATGACTTAATTTATTTCAGTGTCAACACACTGAATTGCTCATTATATAGTGATCCCAGTAACGTATTGTGTGAACACTTTAACCAGTGAACGCCATGAGACGTGTTCAGGCTCCACGCTCGACTACAGACAGACCTGTTAGGAGGTCACAAAGCTGGTGATGTCTGTTGAGATTATTTCTAAAAGCATGACCCATCTTGGAAACCAAAATATATTAATTCTCATTTTCTGCGATTTTCTGTGTATGATGCCCTATAATGTATCAGCCCATCGTGTATGAAGACCATTTCCAGCGGCTCATTTTCATGGACCGCATGGAACATGGCGAGACACGTAGAAAACTGTTCGTCATTCAAGCACATAGATAAGGGAGAGGGATTTTTGGGGTTAAACCCCATTTAACACGTCATAATATGACTTTTAGTGCTAGGAATGTAGCCAAGTAAAAACGCTCCTTTAACGACTTCTTGCACAAAGGTCAACACACGATTCTTAAAAAATTGAATTACACATCAATATCAATAAACCCATAACCCTTCAGGGTCGTAGGGATACCACATTGGATGCTTCAGCACACAGAGTCCTCCAGCGAATTCTATCCTCAGCGATGTGATGAGTGTGGAAATATCTAGCCCTGTCCATTCCTTGATGTTGTCTGTCCATGTCTTATTTGTCCTCCTCTGCTTCTTCCACCCTCGACAGTTCCCTGCAGTATTGTTTTTGACAAGGAATCGTGCCTTGTCAAAAACACATGAAAATATGCGAATCGCCTTATGATAATTATTTTTATGTAAAATTCCCTCCTTAGTTAAAATGTATCTACAGATATATGTATGTATGTATGTATGTAGGAGAAAACGAGGCAAGAGAAAACGAGGAAGACCAAAAGAAACTTTACGTAGAACTATTACAAGGGAACGTTTCACCATCGGTATCCGAAACAAAGAAGATCTAAAGCAAATTGCAATGAAACGAGAGACATGGAAATCTATGACATCCGCCCTATGTGCCGTCTTTGGCCCTAGAGGAATAACTAACTAACTAACAGCCATATGGTCCACATTGCTCGAACTAAATCGAACTTCCTTTTTATTCAGGTCGATTCGTATTGCCACTGGTTTCAAATGAGGTCCAACAAGAGAGTGAAGCAAAAGCTTTCCACAACACTTCCTTACTTAAATCTAAATCTCAATCGCAAGTCATTTTCACATCCACGAGAATTCACTCGAAAGGAAAAATGTTACCTACTTGAAGTTAGACGTTTGGAATATGCGCACACTTTTATAACAGTGATTCTAATCACACACGCACACACAAAAAGAAAGAGAGAGACCCTTTCACGCAACTTGTTTCAGAACAGTTATTAGTATAAAATGGCAAATGTGTATGGATAAATATATGTGTATATGCATACTGTCACCAAAAAGTAATATGTTGTGATAGAGTAAAGAAATACTATAGATTTATTTACCTTGAACATGTTTAGAATGAATGAAAATAGAATGCAAGCATTTGATTGTACACTAGAATCTATAGAATTTATCTATCTATCTATCTATCTATCTATCTATCTATCTATCTATCTATCTATCTATCTATCTATCTATCTATCTATCTATCTATCTATCTATCTATCTATCTATCTATATAATGTGGCCCTCGTTTGCCTTGCGGAGTCAGGGTTAGAAGAGTTCTCTGGGATGGTCTTCTTGAGTGCTGTTTGTAAGCTTGTTCCTGTGGCTTTTTTATTTCTGTGACCCATCTTTTACATGATCTGCCTCTGGCTTTATAGGCGTGATGTCTATTTGTCATGGCCATCTGTGGCATGCTATCTGTTGGTAATCTGAAAGCATGTGAAAACCACTTGATCTGTTGTCTTTTGAGACTATTATGTGAATAATTGTATGCATGAAAATATGCTGATGCTGAAATAATCTCTTTAGCTGTGAGATAGCTCTTGACACATGAAGATAATCATAACATCTCTAAATGTGAGCAGGTAATTCTCGACAGATGAAAATAATGAAATTATCTATAGCTGTGAGCAGGTAGCTTTTATCACATGATAATAATGGCATATTCTTTTTAGTTGTGTTTTTTCCTCGGTTATCAAGGTGATCAAGTTACCAAGGTGTTAGCCGAGCTCGTATAAGGTTTATTGTCTCAAAGGTATATTTGCTTGTGTATGTTTTTAAGGAGGAGGATGGATTCATGTTTAATTCCTGAATGGAAATATTCCAGTGCGACAGTATCCCAGGATAATTACATCCATGTCAAGATAATGGAACATACGCCTGGGTATACTAGTTCATCGTACTTTCATAAGATTTGTCGACCTATCTGCAGGAATGTTACATGTAACGTTTCCCGCGACCTATAAATCTGTCACAAAAGGACATAGGTGCACTGTTCACTGGACAGCATCTCTTCGCCATCCATGGCGACGATTTCACAAATTAAAAAACCGAGACACAATATTTAGTGACAATGATGTTTTCACAATAGACAGGTTGTCAACTTTTCCCCAAAATTTTCCTTTGTCACCTCATACGACATGCCTGAAAAATGACATTGACCCTATTCTTTGCTCCCTGAACTAGAAGTTCAGGCCCATGTTGCTTGCCATACATGCGACATGAACAAACAACAAGCTACCTCTTCATGGCCACCAGGGTTGAATTCTAGTCATATAAAATTTAACAAATTTGTCACTATGACATATACAGACCAAATTTGAATACGTTCACGGTGTACAGGTTACATGTGTTCGATCTCTCTGTTTGATGTTTGTCCCGAACTTCACTATAGGAAAAAGAAACAGAAGAAAATCGGGACAAAAACAGTTGTCCCCGTTGTTCATGATTTCTTATACTGCTACAAACTGTGTTTTAGCTGTAATTTTCTGATTGCTGAGCACACTTAATTAAAACTTCTCTTACAGAGAAACTTCTCTGTCGAATCCGCTAAGAATAGCATGTGATTGAACGCGAATCGTTACAGGACAGGTGCTCGCACCGACTCAACTAGCTAATCACGTGCGTAACTTGAGACTTCTATCATTTCTAACAGTAGCATGTTCCTTGTCACGCCGTTCGTGAAAAGAACAAAGTCACCCACGATTGCATGTTCTTGATTTCGCCAGCATTTGGTTACTGATTAACTCAAGTGAGAAACAAATACACCAGAACTTTGAATGCGCAATAACAGTATAATACAGGAGAGAACAACAGGGTGTCTAAGGACCAGTTTCTTTGCGCAGTCATGCACGGACATCGGGGACCGGACTTTTTAGCTAATCTAAAGTAAGCCGTTGAGAACATGATACAGTAAGGTGACGTGATGAAACGACTTTATTTATAATCCTGGCACATTCTAACATAATACAGAGATGAGATAGTAGAGGTAACAAGATCGAACGACTTTATTTATAATATGTTGACATGCCTATTCCAAATGAATTGCAAGATAACATAAACATACTCACAGAAAACTGCCTCAATTGCAACATGAAGATCAATACAGAAAACAACAGAAGTAATGTGTATGGACATGGAACCTAATACAAACATTTTTGAAAACATCATCATCATCAGGTACCATGCCGGCTGGCGTAGGCGGTCATGGCTCTCCACAGCTCTCTGTCCACAGTATTATGTATCAAAGTCGTTGTTGTTTCCTTGCCGTGCCAGGCTGTCAAACTGTCTAATATTTTCTCACGTTGTCGCCCTCTGTCTCTGTTACCTTCAATTTTGCCTGTTGTGACTATGTTCTCTAAACCTGCCTGTCTCATGAAGTGGCCAAAAAAAGAAGATTGTCTTTTTCTTATATGTGAAAACCTAAAAAACCCAAAACATAAAATTATCAAATATTGAAACAAGTGCATGAGTGTAAATATCTTGGGAGTGTTTTTACAGACGAGGGAAGAATGGACAGAGAGATCGAGACTAGAATTAAAAAGCCAACAATATAAATTATGAACTTACACCAATCTTGAAACACAAATATATCCTGATGGAAATCAAAATAAAACATGAATTCAATTTTTATACCAACATTGCATTATCAGTGTAAGCAAATCATGAATTCAATCGTAATACTAACATTGCATTATCAATGTCAGACATGGACACTAACTAAAGAACACAAGAGAAACTTCACTACGTGTGAAATGAGATGTCTAAGAAAAGCAGCAAACAGAACAAGAAGAGATCATGTCAGGAATGACGAGAATACAAAAACTGTTGAAACAACGTCTGTGGTCAAACATATTGAAAAACAGAGACTGAAATGGTTCGGCCACTTAATAAGAATGAACCCATATTGGTCAACAGCAAAAATATACATCATGAAAATGGAAATACGAGGCAGCACCGTAAATTCATTTCCTTTACGGGGGTGGGGGCGCTTTAAAATAAAGTAATAGGTAAATAAAATAGGTCATTCGTGCGTTTCCGTGTGGTAAATCTTCATTTTGATGTGTAAAATTTGATGACCGTATTGTGAAAAATCGCAGAGTGGAGGAGGGTGAGAGGGTTAAGAGCCATCTTTCTTTTGGCTAAGTTTATAGTACTAAAAGTCATGTTCCTATGTCTTAAAGGGGATTCAACACCCGACACCGCCTTATATACGCCTTGATAAGAGGAAAACCAAAATGGCGGTGCATTGAAGGAGTTAAAACGTCTCAGACGTCACAATATATCAAGCGACCAATCGTGCCAGAGCCAGAATAAAGAAAGCGATTGTCACTCAATATATGTATAATCAATATATGTATAATCAATATATGTATAATCAATATATGTATAATCAATATATGTATATCGACCAATAATATATTGGTCGATATATGTTATCAAAATTAGAGGGGATATAACACACCCATGGCGAATTTCTGATTGAATTTAGAACTTATTGAACACTCCTGCATTTGTTCTTACTTCACATTGACTATTAACATAAATGCCCTTGCATATATTCATTAAATGTTCTGGTACTCCGTATTCAGTATGTTGATAGTGTTTTCCGTAGTTGTTACCTGTCTACTCTGTCGAAAGCCTTTTCTTGGTCGACGAATGCGATGTTGTTTTCTGTCGCCTTTTCTGCTAAGTGTAAAGATATCATCCGTCCAGCTTTTGTTCTTACGAAAGCCCATTTATGTGTTTTTAAGTTATGGTTCGATCGTAATCGGTGTTCTAATATTTAAAATAAAATGGTTTCTGTGTGGCTTAGTAAGGATATTCCTCTGTATTTTGTGCACTCTCTCTTACTGCCTTTTTTCTTCCATATGAGCGTTTTTCTAGTCTTTTGGTGTTTTTTATATCTTCCATATTACATTGTAAATCCTGTGTAGCCATTTTTCCCGCTCTCTGCTGCTGTTTTAATAAGTTCTGCTTGCATGTTCAACAAACATCAGGGCCTGCTGCTTTATTTATTGGTGCTTTGTTTATTGCATTTTCTATTTTCGATAGTAGTATATTTGGTTCTAGGTTCGCTGCTGTAGTGTTTATTGTTGTGTCTTCTCCTTCTTTTAGTTTTAGTAGTTCCTTGAAATGTTGCCATCTTTCCATTATTTGCTTCGGTTCTTTTAGTGCATTACCGTTTTCGTCATGTATTATTTCTGTTGGTTCATATATATCATCTTTGTTTCTCATGTTCTTGATTTTCTTGTAGAACCTCTTTTGTGCAATTTTATAATCTGCGTTGAGCATATCTCCATATTCTTTCCATGAGTTGATTTTGGCAGTTTTAATTACTTTCTAGGCATTTGTTTTTGCTGCCTTGTATTCTATATAATCTACTTGGTTTTTAATTTCGACCCATTTCTTATATTTCTGTTTCTTTTATGACTTTTTTGACTTCTTCATTCCACCATGCTCTAATCTTTGGTTCCTTTACACTGTTGTTCTTCTATCCACATGCTTCTCCTGCTGCTTGTGATATAGTTTCTTTTAATAATTTCCATTCTTCTTCTGTTATTGTAGTATCTGCTGGTTGTTTTTCGAAATTTTCTGTTATTTTTGTGTGTGTATTGCTCCGGCACCGTGTCGTCCTTAAGCTTGTGTATTTTAATTGTTGTTGGTTTGTTATCTTTGTTGTTGTCTTTCTTCTTTCTCTTTCTGTTTGTTTTTACAGCTACTATTACTGTTTTATGGCTGGTGTCTACACTTATGTTTGGTATGGTTCTTGCGTCTGTTAGTTTCCTCCTGTTGATTCTTCTTGTTAATATAAAGTCTAACTGGCTTTTAAGTCTAAATCGTTCCACGTGTACCAGGTGTGAACTTGGGATTATCTGTGCTTGAAGAATGTGTTAGTTATAAATAGGTTTTCTGAATGCACATTTCAATTAATCTGTAGTCGTTGTCATTTATCTTATTTATTTTGTCTTCGAACGGTCCAGTGTATTCTTCCATTCCATATCTTTCTGGTCCCAAGTGGGCGTTACAATTTCCTAATACAAGTAAGTTTTCTTATGTGTTATTGTTGTTTATTATATCATTTATGTTATTTAAAAAATTCTTTCTTTTCCGTTTCGTTGTTGGGTGCATTACAGCTTGCGTATGTTTGAGTGAATTATATGTTTTCGTTGTCGATTGTAGCTGTTATCGCAATCAACCTTTCGCTCATAAGGGTCGTGTTTGTGACATTTGTGGACACCGCAGGGTCAAGGATGAATGCTACGCCATGTTGTGCTTTCGCATTCTGGTAAACACCACAGTATATTAATGTTTAGTCCTTGCGTAGTTTTTTGTTGTCTTGGCCCTTTATTTTTGCGTCTGCTAATCCTAGTGGTTTGATCTTTCGTTTTTCCATCTCTTCTATTAGATCTACAGCTTTATTCTTTAATCCGCAGATGTTAATGCATCCAAATTTCATCGTTTTACGTTTGGGACTCTTCATTTTCTATGATCAGTGTGTTTCGTTGCTGTCGATTTGCTAGATCTGTCACAGCGTTGTTTCAGAATTTCTAAATGGTTACACTGTGTTCTAATCTATCACATTACGTTGTAGAAATCACATATTACATCAGAAATACACTGAAACACCGAAAACTACTACCCGATTTAGAGGCTGACCCAAAATTATCCAACATTTCGATCAATCACACATGTCTTTATCCAGATTGTGACAAATAAACACAAAAGAAGGAAACAACAAACTGGCCATAAGACTACATGGAAGCATGTGGGTCTAATAGCAACTGACAGATATATCTATGAAAGAGTAGCACATACGCCAATAATAATAATAAAATAAAACAATAAGATAATAGACTGAAGGTTAAAAGAATCACGTGAATTTATTTATAATCTGTGGATTTTCTAAATTAACAGAAACATGTTATATACAACGAAATCTATGTGATAAAAACATGTTATATACAGTGAAAGCTGTGAGATAAAAACAAGCTATATACAGTGAAAGCTGTGAGATAAAAACATTTTATATACAGTGAAAGCTATGAGATAAAACTATGTCATATACAGTGAAAGCTGTGAGATAAAAACAAGCTATATACAGTGAAAGCTGTGAGATAAAAACATTTTATATACAGTGAAAGCTATGAGATAAAAATATGTCATATACAGTGAAAGCTATGAGATAAAAACATGTCATATACAGTGAAAGCTGTGAGATAAAAAAACATGTTATATACAGTGAAAGCTATGAGATAAAAACACGTTATATACAGTGAAATCTATGAGATAACAATATGTCATATACAGTGAAAGCTATGCGATAAAAATAAGCTACATACAGTGAAAGCTATGAGATAAAAACAGGTTATATACAGTGAAAGCTGTGAGATCAAAACAAGCTATATACAGTGAAAGCTATGAGATAAAAACATCCCCATCGAGGACAGCACCGTGAAGTGATGATGGGGCTTAGTTCATCCATCAGGGGCTGGAAACTAAGACTGGTCGGGCAGTCCCACTCGAGCAGGACCATAGTCCTGCCCAAGTAAGCAGAGTGCTGAAGACGGAGGCATCGAGCCAAAAGGCGCACAGATAATCAGGTTGCCACGCATAAAACACAATGGAAACATGTCTGCATCTAATAACAGTTATGGTGCCTGCCCTGTGGCGGACGTTCAGGCAGGGACGGTGCCGGGCCCTATACCTCGAAAGGGCCCAACCTCAATTACTGGAAGTCCTTCTTAATTGCCCCGAGGAGCCAGGAGGCAAGGGAATAGAGCTACTGGCCAAACAAACAAACGACCAATTAAAATAATGCACTGGAATAATGCTGCTGAGGGTATCAACAGCAAAAGAGATGGATACAGTAAAAAATTGGAGCTTGAAAATATCCTGTGTGAAGAACAAGTTAATGTATGTTGTATTCAAGAAACACACTTCAGCAGCGATATAGCCTTTAAAATCAGAGGATACTAGTGCTACCGGTCAGACCGAAAGAACAAATGAAAGGGTACAATTCTCACACTTGTTAAAAACAATATCACTGCATGTCAACTGGAAGTGTATATGGATGGAACAGAATACCAGATGCTCCATCTAAAGACAGACAGTACAGACTTCCATCTCCTGAACTACTACTGCCCAACTACAGCATGTATTTACATGCTGTGGTCACTTTCTCCATATCTTGTCATATGCTTGCATTAGGTCTTCAATGGCAGCGATTGTACTTTTCCCTTGCTCAAAATTTTCTTTCATAATATTGGTGAAGAAAAATAGATACAGCAGCAAGCAATTTGGAATGAAAATCAACATAGACAAAACAGAAGTAATGAATATTGCAAGAGAAAAGGAGAACATCAACATACAGATAAATAATAAACAACTAAAACAAGTAGATGAATTCAAATATCTGGGCAGCACATTGAGATATGACAACAAACAAGAAGCAGAAATAAACGCAAGATGTAATTAGGCCTGTCAGATCATTGGTCAATTAACACCTTTACTAAGAAACAAAGATATTACACTAGAAACAAAGAAAGCGCTTTTCAACACCATTTTCTTACCAACATTGTGTTATCAGTGTCAAACTTGGACATTAGATTCTAGAACAATACATAAGATTAACACCACTGAAATGAAATGTGTGAGACGTATGATTGGAGTTAGCTTGAGAGACAAAATCAGGAATGAAGCACTAAGGAAACAATTAGGGATCAAGCCAACAATAGAATACATACAGAAACAACAAGTTAAATGGTACGGCCACATAGCCAGACAGAAAGAGCAAAGTATTATCCAAAATACACTTAACAAACGATACGAAAACAGGAGACCTATTCGACGTCCTCGTAAAAGGTGAATAGATAGTGTATTAGAGACACTCGGAAATATAACAGCAGAGGAGGCAAATAGAAGGGCAAAAGACCGTACACTCACTCTCCCCTGAACACCGAAAGATACACGAGGACAGAAAAAAAAAAAAAAGAGTTGGTCTTCAATCCTTGATTCGCTTCGGAAGCTTGCTTGAGAATTATTGAGGGACCCTAAAGCTTTCAACCACCAGTATATGTTTTTTAGCATTCGTTCTGCAAGTTTACTCATATTAGAAGTCAAAGAGATTGGCCGAAAGTTGTTTTTTTTGGTCATCTTCATTCTTATCCTTCTTTAATACTGCCTTGACATTAGCAGTCTTCCTAGCTTTTGGTAGTGTTTCACTTTGTCAAGTTCTGTTTATGAAGTTTATGAGGTCTCTTTCTCTTTTGGTTCGTTGGTGATGGATCATCTCATTAGATATTTTATCAGGATCAGGTGTTTTTCTTGGATGTGGTTTCTTTAGTGCAGTCTGGAGTTCTTTAATGGTGAAGGTTTCATCAAAGAATGCAGTATTTGCTGCAGTATATCATCTGTGAAAGTTTGGTCTGCTTGTTTGTGGGTGTTTTTCGTGTTAGATGCTTTCTTGTTTGTGAAATTTGGAGAAGTGTCACTTCCTACGACTAATATTAATACAAATTTTGTTTGAATTCTCGGGTTTCGAAACAAGCACTTGCATATTTGAATTCGAGCATCCCTCCGAAGACGGATGTGTCGGGCCGCTGGCGCAAATAAAACGGCGACACAACGCATTTACATTCTCTGGACTACATCCTGCTGGAAATCTAGAATGTATCATGGTCCTGCTACAAGAGAGATCCAGCAGGAGCTTGAGAATGAACGCTGAAGAAGAAGAATTCGAGCTTACAATCATAAACTAATAGTGTCGGCATAAGCTTCTGCACACAGAAGCAAAACAAAGAAAAAGACTCACTTTAAGATGAAACAAAGGAAGATCTCATTCGGATGTTTTATATGTTTTTATACAACTTTGAATTAATATGTATGGCTATGCGCCAATGCTCGTTCCTAAATTCATGACATTATATAGTAGTCAAAATATATAAATATTCCTTGTCACAAACTATCCTGCTAGAAACAGTCAAAGTTTGAGGGTATAGGTGATCATATCTCATGGAGTATTATTCTCCTTCTATTATGTCCAATTCTTGTAAGGTTTTGTGTATGTATTCAGACAGTTTATCATCTCTACGAGAATATTGACATGACATTAGGACTTTTGGAAATACACCCTGTGGAGATTTGGTTCAGTTAGGAATACAAACTATGAACATTAAATTAGGAATACAGCATATGAACATTGAATCATTTAGAGCTGCAACCTGTAAAAATTGGATCAGTTAGGAATACAGTCTGTGAACAATGGCTGAGAAGTACATTGTGTGAACAGTGAGTCAGCAATACAGTATGTGGACATTGGGTCAGAAATAAAACAATGAACAGTAAATCGGAAATACAACCTGTGAATATTGAGATTTAGAAATACAACCTGTGTACATTGAATGAGTTAGGGTGAGTTAGGAATACAACCTGTGAACATTGAGTCAGACATACAACACATGTACACTGAGGAATAGAACATGTTGACAGTGAGTCTGGAAAAATGTTCTCTAGAAAGGAGATTACATTATGAAGATTCATTGAACTACAGCATGATAATAGCTGTACATATGTCATTTTTACACGACGTATTCAACAGAGTAGACAGACAACAACTATGGAAAATACTATCAAGATATAGGGCTTCACAACACATAATCAACGTGTGCAGAAGTAGTTAAACACGTAGTCAATGTGCAGCTAGAGCGAGTGCAAGGCTTTCCAACAAATTCCATATACACTCTAGCGTGAGACACGGGAGTGTTCTACTTCCTATGATTTTCATTACATATATCGATTGTATATGTAAAACTTCCAGCACCATTGCAGAAAACCTAAACAAACCTCCTGTGCGAACTTTTTTTTGCAGACGATCAAGCAACAATATCAACATCAACAGAAGAACAACAACAACATATAAATAGACTTCACACAACATGTAGGGACTTTAACATGAAGATAACACAGAAAAAACCGAGGTAATGTCAATTGCAGAAACAGAAATACTATTATTTTCATCAATGACCAACACCATGTGAAGAACTTGGAAGCTTCATATCATCAAATGGGAAAATACCAAAGAAATCCAACATAGATGCAACATAGAATACCATATTTTTGGGCAGATGTCTCCTATTAAAAACAAAAACAAATATTTTAACGTGAAGACCAAAATAGCACTGAGCCTATAAAACTACATAAAGAATCATCCCATCACTATGCTACCAATATCAAACGTGGACACTAACAGCAAAATCCAAAATAAAACTTGTTATAACAGGAATGACTTATGAATGTAGAATCCGGGAGTAACAATAAGAGATAGAATCAGAAATGAAAAGATCAGAAGACTTAACAAACACAATGCCAATTCTGGATTTCATCAGAAGAAGTGGTTTTTACATGCTTCCAGACTATCATCAGATACTGCCCCTCAAAAAGCATTATTAAACAAACACGATTGATATAAAGCCAGGGGCATACCATGCACAAGATGGATTACAGAAATAAAAACCTCAACAAAAACAAGCATATATGAAACACAAAACCGCTGTCTACATAGAACTCTTCTACCTCTAACTACTCTGGTTGTAGTTTCATCAGCATACACTTGCTTCTATTCTCTTCTAGTATATATTTGTTCGTTCAATTTAGTTTGCATAAATATTCAACATGTGAGTATTGTGGGCATCACAGAGAGAGAGAGAGAGAGAGAGCTCCATGAGAACAGCAGATAGAAGATATCCTCGTGAGAACAACATAGAAGAGAACACCATAAAAACAGTAGATAGGCGGGAGCTCCATGAGAACGGTAGATAGAAGAGAGTTCTATGAGAATAGTAGAAGAGAGCTCCATGGGAAAATTAGAAGACAGCTCCATGTGAGCAGTAGATAGAAGAGAGCTCCATGAGAATAGTAGATAGCAGAGAGCTGCATGAGAATAGTAGATAGCAGAGAGCTGCATGAGAATAGTAGATAGCAGAGAGCTGAATGAGAATAGTAGATAGAAGAGGGCTCCATTAGAACAGCAGATAAAAGAGGTCTATGAGAACATTAGATAAAAGAGATAAGCTTGAGAACAGTAGATAGAAGAAAGCTCCATGGGAATAGTAGATATAATAGAGCTCCATGAGAACATTAGATAAAAGAGAGCTCCATGAGAACATTAGATAAAAGAGTTCTATGAGAACAGTAGATTGGATAGAGCTCCATGAGAACAGTAGATTGGAAAGATCTCCATGAGAACAATAAATAAAGAGGGATCCATAAGAACAGCTTCATAGAGCAATAAGAGAGCTTCATGAGAACAGTAGAGAGCTTCATAGAGCAATAAGAGAGCTTCATGAGAACATTAGATGGAAGAGAACAACACGAGAACAGTAGATAGAAGTTATCTCCACAAGAACAAGAGATAAAAGAGAGCAACATGAGAACAGGAGATAGAAGAGAGCAACACGGAACAGTAGATAGAGGATTGAATACAACCATTCAATAATGGACTGTTTTTCCTGCTTTAAGTAATATTATACGGGACAAATGCCCCATATCATTTATATTAATCTTTGCGTCGGAAAACACGGGTGGTGGGGGAGGGGTGGAATTATCTCAACCAGTTTAAAAGTTGCCTTTCTTTTTTGTCTTTCTTTCTAAGTAGAATATTCAAACTGTCACCCTCATCTCTAAGCATTTCTCTATATTTGCATATCCCTATCGTCTTTTATTTTTAAATTTCATATGCTTTCTCTTTTTTTTCCTCTCTATCTTTCCGTCTATACCCACTTTTGCTCACTGTTTTCCCTATTATCTTTCTAATGTCAATATTTGCCGGTCAACGAAGTGGAAAAAGTCATTTTAGTGATACTGTCTCTATCTCATGTGTCATTTCTGTTATGTCAGGATCGGAGAAGAATCTCAAACATATCTCCTAAACTTGAGCAACCACCCTAGGGCAACAACAAAGAATATTCACAATTTATGCAAAGAGGATCACTATAAAAATGATAAGAAAATACGCGTGTGTTGGAGTGGGCGCCCAATTTTAAACCCGCCTAGACAGTAATCTACTTTGGCTACAAAGGTGTTAAGGTTCTATCAACTTTAACCATTCACTGCTACCAGTAAATGACTATATTACCGCTGCGCTGTTAAATGTCTCTTATTGTTAAGTTAGAGAAGACCAGTTCGCCATTGTAGATAGCTGAGCAGGGCGTGTTCCAGCGAGTGTTATCGTTTTGTATTGAAACCATCACAGCCAACGACTGTCATCTCCAGAACTATACACTTTATTAATTTAACGCGGATGTTTCCACTGCCTTTGGTGGTACTTAAGACCTTCATAAATGCGCTCCAGCGACCAATCACAGGAGCATGAAACCATAGTTCCTTTCCAATGTATCAACTCAAAATAATTGCGGTTTATCGCGAAAGGTCACGTGCTATTGTAGAAATGTTTCGACTGTAACGCAGGTACTATATAGAACCGCTACTAACTGAGTAAAACTAGTGTGTTTGCCAGATTGGAATTTCTTTGGAAAATGTAACTGTAAGTGGTGTCATCCTGCGTGTTAAAAAAAAACATATGCTTAAGAACTGTAATTAAATCGGGTTATATGCTACCAATGGAAGAAATGATGTCAGAGAGACGAGCAAGAAGCAGGCCAAGAAGAAGATGAACGCAAGACATCAAAGACCACCTGACCATGACAGTAACAGAAGCAGGACGACTGGCTCAAGATATCAGTTTCGAAAAGTTGTGATGACTGCTACATCCTTTTCAGGATATGCTACCTGATGTATCGACGGACGAAAAACAACATCAGCATACTGTGAGGAGTGTAGGTCAGTGTGCTTCCTCATTGCTGATGATATTATGTTGTTTACACGGATTCATCTAATAGAGGAACTTTACCAAGATCAAAAGGCTGCAGTGAAGTTAGAGGACGATCTCTCAGAGTGGTTTGAGGTACAGAGTGGAGTAAGGCAAGGGTGCACACTCTCCCCATACCTGTTCAACATCTACGCTGAAAGTATAATGAGGAACGTGAGAGAAGACATACACAACACTGACTACCACGCTTTAAACATAGGTGGATTCCTAATCCCGGAACTACGCTACGCAGACGACACAGTACTTCTTTCAAACGATATAAAGGGATTGGAACAACTAATCAAGAACACAAAGAAATATAGCGAAGCACAAAATTTGTATTTAAACACGCAGAAAACAAAAATCATGTCAACAGATATAACAACACAACAACCAAAAATCAGAATAGACAATACCAAGATAGAATGTGTGGATAAATTTGAATACTTAGGAGCAAACATCAACGCTGCAGGAGACTGCATGGCAGAAATAAGGAAGAGATTGGCAATGGCATATTGCAAAATAACACGGCTGAAAAACATGGAAAAACAACAAAATAGAAACGAAAGTGCTGATGTTACGAACTTTTATTTTTCCGGTTGCAACATACGGCTGTGAAACATGGACTCTAAGTAAAACAGCGGCAAAGATGATCAACGCCTTCGAGCTGAAATGCTACAGAAAGATACTTAGAATGTCATGGAAGGATAAAATCAGAAACTCAGATATTATAAACACACTGAATATTCCAGAGTGTTGGTTACTAAACACAATAACAAAAAGAAAACTACGCCTGTTTGGTCATATAAAGAGACATAACTGTTTAGAAAGACAAATAATGGAGGGAAGAGTACCTGGGAAGAGGAGAAGGGGCAGACCAAGAAGACGATGGACTGACGACATTAAAGATAATATGAATACATCGCTAGAAAATGCAAGCCACATCACTCAAGACAGAGAGAGGTTCAGAGAGTTCATTGGGAAGACAACGTCCTGGAAGGAATACGTCACATGACACACACGGAAGAACGTAAATATGTTTTTAAAAAATATTGCGTGTCAAACTCATTAATAGTAGAACAGAAGCAAACCTATCGTTATTACCCATCGTTTTTGTCAAGAAGTTTTCATCAAGAAGTTTTTATCGTGAGGACAAACGAGCAAAGCAGAACGATATAACAAACTCAATGGAATCATTTGTATGGAGCAATAAGAGAGAACAAAATCGACAATAATGACAGAAGTTACGTGGGTGTACACGGAACTAAGAACTTGTCATTCGGTCAGCAAGAGAAGTTGATTCTTTATTAGAAACTGGTATCACAGTACGCGGTGCGCTAACATAAGTGCCCCGCTCCCCGTTACAGCAGCCATCCTTTCAGTGTGTAGAATCAGAGTCCAGGTCAGGTGTTGATTACGTGATCGTCGGGTCTTTCCAAAAAAACTACTTTTCCCCCTCTCACCTCTAGACACTCCCATTTCTGAATTATCTGTATGTGTTTAGAACAAATGACTGTGTAAGTGACGATGACTCTTGTTCTATGACTACAGGAGCTTGGGTTGAAATGTGGTGTCGCTAGAAAGGAGCAATTTCGTAGGCGAGAAAGAATGATGGTCAATTATCGGCGTACTGTAACCGTTAGTCAACGTGTAATTGCGGACACAATCAAGGAGAGATCTGAGCACCTATGGACTTGTCCGGAGTGCAGTGACGGCGGTTAACTCCAACGATTAACTAACTAACTTTGAGTGTGTACGTTCTCAGCCTCATTAACATCTATATCTTTCAATGAATTTATGAGTGTCTTAGTCAAGTCTGCTTTATCTCTTCTCAGCATGGTGCTGTCTATCGCCGCATTGCCTGCCAATAAATCGATTCTCTCGTTTCCTCTAACCCCTGCATGACCAGGGCAACATATCCATGTATTCTCTGGAAAACTGAGTTATTCAACAAATCAAACTATTCCTTTCTCAGCACGCATTTTTCCACCTTGCGCAGCATGCTTCTAGAGTCTGTGACTATTACCGAGTGTGTTGATGTATCAGTTATCAACCAATTTAGTGCTGCTGTAACTTCCTCAATCTTCATCCTCATGCTCAGTGGAGTATGCAGATGATTTCTCAATCTTCATCCTCATGCTCAGTGCAGTATGCAGATGATTTCTCAATCTTCATCCTCATGCTCAGTGGAGTATGCAGATGATTTCTCAATCTTCATCCTCATGCTCAGTGGAGTATGCAGATGATTTCTCAACCAACTTCATGTCATTTCCGTAGTTTGTATTTCTGTTGACTGAGCCATCTGTGTATATAATTATGTCTTGTGGTTTCAAGTGTGGGTCGACGAGCTCATGCACTGTAAACTGATACCCGTACATTTCGACACGTTTTATCTAGTTGTATTATTACGTTAGTCAGTTATTTTTTCCCTCAATTTCTACCATAAACCATTTATTGCTTTTTCCTATTTCTTCTATTTCACATACTCTTCGTAGTGTGTCTTCAGCATATGCCATGGTCTGCCTAGCTTGATTCGTTTTCCCTTTGATTCATCTAGATGTTGGTATAATGGGTGGTGATTGTATTCTGTTACTTTAAGGTGCGACCTAACTTGCGCTACCTGATGTCGCACTCGAATACTGGGGAGATCAAGTAAAACTCTCATTGCAGAGATGGGTGTATCCCTAGTACCAAGTGCCGCTCTCATTCTCATTTTGGACTTTTCCCACTATATCGACTTGTCTATAACAGTGTTAGTAGGTCGAGAACACAATCTATGACAGAAAACACAATCACTTGTAGAAGTAGAAACAGTACCCATTGCTGTGTGTCGAAGGTCGCCATACCATTGATGACACCGATTCCTCTTTTAGCCTTGTGAATCAATGTGTGGTGTGTTTGTTGAATGAGAGACTTCTATCAAAAATTATCCGAAGATCTTTAAGGTCCTGCTCTTTTTCAATGAATGTGCCCAAGCAACTGACAACTGGCAGTGTGTTATTGGCCAAACTATTATTCAAGGAGCACCAGACCATCTTTTCTTTCGAGGGATTGATCACAGCGTTGTATGTTCTGCACTAGATTTGTGCAGAATTGATCTAATCCACCCTGTACACTGATAGCGATATATGTTGTGTTCCTGTCCATTTTTTATAGCAGGACAACATCAGCGTATGTAAGAACTCTGCAATGGCTTGAGGTTTGGAATTTAGCAATTATATATATATATATATATATATATATATATATATATATATATATATATATATATATATATATATATATATATATATATATATATATATATATATATATTAAACAGTACCGGGAGACAAAGGAGATCCTTGAGGCAGACAGGATACTATTGTTCTGATCTCAGACGTCAAGTATCCATACCTCAGAGCGATTTTTTTCTACAGATTAGCACATTAACTATCCAGCGTATGATCCAGGGATGGATATCATGCTCCCTTAACATGTCGACAAGATGAGTGAAACTAACTCTATTGTTCGCATCTTCTAAGTCTATCGCTGCGACTACAGTTTTCTCTTTATTCTAAAAACCCTCATATATTTCATATGCAAGAACTGCTGCGTTTGTGACTGTATCTCTTCTGGGTCTGTATACATCTAGATTATTTTGGAGATCGCCTTTGATGTCTAGTTCCCTGGTCATGTGTCTAACAAGAATTCTCTCCAGAATCTTACCGTACACATTCTGCAGTGTGATGATGCGATAACCTAGCATGCAACATGAGAACAGACACGAGATCATTAGGTAGAAGAGATATCCATGAGAACAGTAGGTAGAAGAGACATCCATGAGAACAGTAGGTAGAAGAGATATCCATGAGAACAGTAGGTAGAAGAGATATCCATGAGAACAGTAGGTAGAAGAGATATCCATGAGAGCAGTAGGTAGAAGAGATATCAATGAGAACAATAGGTAGAAGAGATATCAATGAGAACAATAGGTAGAAGAGATATCCATGAGAGAAGTAGGTGGAAGAGGTATCCATGAGAGCACTAGGTGGAAGAGGTATCCATGAGAACAGTACGTAGAAGAGATATCCATGAGAGCAGTAGGTGGAAGAGATATCCATAAGAACAGTACGTAGAAGAGATATCCATGAGAACAGTAGGTAGAAGAGATATCCATGAGAACAGTAGGTAGAAGAGATATCCATGAGAACAGTACGTAGAAGAGATATCCATGAGAACAGTACGTAGAAGAGATATCCATGAGAACAGTACGTAGAAGAGATATCCATGAGAGCAGTAGGTGGAAGAGATATCCATGAGAGCAGTAGGTGGAAAAGGTATCCATGAGAGCATTAGGTGGAAGAGGTATCCATGAGAGCAGTGGGTGGAAGAGGTATCTATGAGAACAGTACGTAGAAGAGATATCCATGAGAGCAGTAGGTGGAAGAGATATCAATGAGAGCAGTAGGTGGAAGAGATATCCATGAGAGCAGTAGGTGGAAGAGGTATCCATGAGAACAGTACGTAGAAGAGGTATCCATGAGAGCAGTAGGTGGAAGAGGTATCCATGAGAACAGTAGGTGGAAGAGATATCCATGAGAGCAGTAGGTGGAAGAGGTATCCATGAGAGCAGTAGGTGGAAGAGGTAATCATGAGAGCAGTAGGTGGAAGAGGTATCCATGAGATCAGTAGGTGGAAGAGGTATCCATGAGAACAGTACGTAGAAGAGGTATCCATGAAAACAGTAGGTAGAAGAGATATCGATGAGAGCTGTAGGTAGAAGAGATATCGATGAGAGCTGTAGGTAGAAGAGATATCAATGAGAACAGTAGGTAGAAGAGATATCGATGAGAACAGTAGGTAGAAGAGATATCGATGAGAGCTGTAGGTAGAAGAGATATCGATGACAGCTGTAGGTAGAAGGGATATACATGAGAACAGTAGGTTGAAGAATGTTCCATGAGAACAGATAAATTTAAGATAAACTGTGAGGGAATAAGTAATTAGACAAGAGATAATGTGACGCCAAGTTCGCATAAGTTTTATAATTGATGAAACAGACTTGGACTTGATCAGAGACACTGCAGAAGTCGGCTCTCTAGAGAAAAAGGTGGGGGGGGGAACCTTAAACAATAGTGATAGTTCCGAACTTGAGATGAAGATATATTCATATTCGTCTGCTTTTAGACCTGCACATTCAGGACCGGTCTTAGGTCATTGCAACCTATGCGGCCGCATTGGGCCCTGCACTTCATAGGCCCATAAATTAATATTAGAATTTATTTTATTATCCTCTTCCCTACCCAGACTGGGCCCCGCGCAATCCGTTTCGCATTGGGCCCCGCAATTGTTAGGGCCGGCCCTGTGCACATTGATGACTTTCATAAAGATGTGAGCCAAACTCAGGTCCCAACAGCGTCGAGAAGTTCTTCATGAAAGGAGCCATGTCCCCGAGCAGTATCGTGAAATTGTTCATGAAAGGAGCGAGATCCCAATCGTGACGTTGTTCATGAAAGGATCCAGACCCCAACAGTGTTGAGACGTTGTTCATGAAAGAAGACATGTCTCCAACAGCGTCGTTAAGTTGCTCATGAAAGGAGACAGCCACCCCCCCCCCCCTCGCACACACACACACACACAAAACAGTGTCGTGAAGTTGTTCATGAAAGGAGACATGACTGTGATTTTGTAATCGTATTTTGAGCATATCTGCGATAAGTATTTGGCTGGTGCCACAAATGCACAATTTTGTTGTGCCGATCTTGTATTTATGGTATAGGCAGTGACGCAGTCTGTAATCTCTTGTGCATAGTTGTAAAATGATTACCTGATCCCTTTTGGAGACGCAATGGCTGTTACCTTTTCTACTTTATATTGGTGGCCACGTTCCAACTTTGATTTAATATTATAAGAATCATAACTCGTCAGGTTCTTAGGGGTGCCACACTGGATCTAAAAAATGGATCATCACAAAAATATCTACATACATCTCTATTCATCAATGTATCTAATCATCAGGAACATATACTGGCAACAAACATCAGCAATACGAGTAGGAAACCAATTTGGCCCTTTTCAACAAATACAACAAGAAGTTAGAAAGGGATGTGTACTTTTACCAGACCTATTCTCCATAAACAGTGAAAACATAATGCGTGCAATAATTGATATCTCAGGAATATCTATTGATATATCAATGGGAGGACATAACATACATAATTTGAGATATGCGGATGACACTTCTGATTGCTAATATTGAGGAAGACCTTCAAGATTTTATTAATGTAGTAGTCACAGAACGTAAAGAGAAAGTCCTCTTCCTAAATATAAAGACAACATAAGTAATGGCTATTTCAAAGAAACAAAATACTACACCTTGCAAGATCAAAGTGAATGATATAGTATTAAAACAGGTCCACCAATTCAAATATTTAGGTACAACGATTACTGCAGGTGGAAAAAGTTCAACAGAAATAAGAAACAGATTAGGGTAGGCAAAAACAACATTTTAAAAATATACTGTGTAATATGACCTTGTCATTAGAGGTGAGAAAGAGAGCTTTTCCGTGTTACATAACTCCTATACTAACATATGGAGTCTTGGACAATAAATAAACTGGAAAGTGGAAAATTAGAGGCAATAGAGATGTGATTATATAGAAAAATACAGAGAATACAATGGACTGCCAGAAAAACTAATGTGGAGGTGTTGAAAGAGTCAAATGCGAAACGTGCCTTAATCAATAACATAAGAAAAAGACAATCCTAATGTTTTGGCCACTTCATGAGACAGGGCGGTTTGGAGAACATAGTCACAACAGGCAAAATTGAAGACAACAGAGAGAGAGAGAGAGAGAACGAGAGGAAATATTAGACAGTTTTACACCCTGGCACGGCATGGAAATAACAACGATCTTGATACATAATACTGGAGAAAGAGAGCTATGGAGAGCCATGCCCGCCTACGCCAGCCGGCATGGCACCTGATGATGATGATAATATATTCGATACAAGGCATAATTCCTTCTCTTCTTCAGATATCGTCATTTCTTATTCTGTCTAGTTTGGTGACAGTTCAAATCCTTTCCTCAAACACTTCATCTCACATGTAATGATTTGTCTCTGATGCGAGGTTGTTAAAGACCATGTTCTTTTATTGTTAAAGGAACATTTAGTAGCAACCGGAAAGATCAAGGAGAGAAGAGACAGAGGAAGACAGAGAGATAAATTTCTGCATTGTTTGTCAATGTGGCACAAAAAGACGTCACTAACTGAAGAGACAGAGAATTGTGGAGAAGCATTATTGTCTACGTCACTCGATATGCCACTTGATTGAATGATGTCTGATATTAGGCAAAGGTGACTATTATATCAATTAAGGTCTAAGCCGTGACACAACACATTACCTTATATGGAGATGTCCCTACATTAAGTCAGTGGGATCTGAAAAGTGTGACAGTTATTTACACGGTGGTGGTAGTGATAGCAAAAGGTGACGTCAACACAACTTTTTTCTTATATACCAATTAACTTGTGTACATTTGAAACGTTTTTTTTCTTTTTCAAAACGCTGAAAAGATCATATAGTTTTTCTTACTTATATTCTGAATTTTTTTACGGCGATATTTTTTTTTTTTTGGGGGGGGGGAGGGGGTTGTGAAGTTAAATTATTTGACATAATTAAGCAAAAAGGCCTATGAATTCTTAATAGTTTGTTGACAAGGAGGGGGGGGGGGGAATGGGTCATAAATTTCACACAACTGTTGACGTAATTTGTGGTCAGTCCCTTGAGAAGAAGTAATAGCTTTTGGTTTTCGTTTTAAACTAGTGTATTTGTAAATCACTCGTCTGAAACCTTAAAAAGAATGGTGAAATCAATTATTCCAATGTTAAAATGAAATCAATTATTCCAATGTTAAAAAATATGCGAATAAATATATCAGTAAGTTATATACTCCGAGATATACTTGAAAAAAACTTAGATTCAGCGCAACCACAGCAACACATCTGGCATTGAAGTGACAACTGAGATTTCCATCCCAAACGATTAACGGCAAGTGTGGATACAATGAACCATCATTCACCCGGGGATAACCAATAGACAAAATAGTCTTCTGAGTCAAATCTGACGTAAAACGGCGATGAGTATTGTCATTGATTTTATTCAATTTTGTACATGACCTGTGTCAGTATATGCATTCAATTGAATATACGCCAAGACGCATCTGTTTGTTTATTTGTGTGTTTGTTTGCATTCTCAAGAATTAACAATTATAGACCTATTATATTATTATGTGCGTTTTGAGTAAGGGTGAGGGATGGGAAAGGGGTTTTTCCCGAGTTGTATTTAATACCATTAAGACTTCAACTTTTAGAGGTGTACACTTCATTAATACCACCAAGACTTCAGCTTTTAGAGGTGTACTCTGCTATAATACCATGAAGACTTTTAGAGTTGTACACTTCATTAATACCATGAAGACTTTTAGAGTTGTACACTTCATTAATTTAAAAAAAAGACTTCCTACTCGGAGGGAACAAAAACAGTACTGTAAAGATGAAGTGCTGTTGGGTTTGTAAGATGAGGTGCTGTATGGTAATTAGTAAATATGTAAGACTTTCCGCAGGCGACTAATTTCACTACCTTTCAATGTCATTAGACCTTTCACGTGCGACTAGTTTCACTGACTTACAATGTCATCAGACCTTTTACGTGCGACTAGTTTCACTACCTTTCAATGTCATTAGAGCTTTCGCGTGCGACTAATTTCACTACCTTTCAATGTCATTAGAGCTTTCGCGTGCGACTAATTTCACTACCTTTCAATGTCATTAGAGCTTTCGCGTGCGACTAATTTCACTACATTCAATGTCATCAGACCTTTCACGTGCGACTAGTTTCACTATCTTTCAATGTCATCAGACCTTTCACGTGCGACTAGTTTCACTACCTTTCAATGTCATCAGACCTTTCACGTGCGACTAGTTTCACTACCTTTCATTGTCATTAGAGCTTTCACGTGCGACTAGTTTCACTATCTTACAATGTCATTAGAGCTTTCACGTGTAACTAATTTCACTACCTTTCAATGTCATCAGACCTTTCAAGTGCGACTAGTTTCACTACCTTTCAATGTCATTAGAGCTTTCGCGTGCGACTAATTTCACTACCTTTCAATGTCATTAGAGCTTTCGCGTGCGACTAATTTCACTACCTTTCAATGTCATTAGAGCTTTCGCGTGCGACTAATTTCACTACCTTTCAATGTCATTAGAGCTTTCGCGTGCGACTAATTTCACTACCTTTCAATGTCATTAGAGCTTTCACGTGTAACTAATTTCACTACCTTTCAATGTCATCAGACCTTTCAAGTGCGACTAGTTTCACTACCTTTCAATGTCATTAGAGCTTTCGCGTGCGACTAATTTCACTACCTTTCAATGTCATTAGAGCTTTCGCGTGCGACTAATTTCACTACCTTTCAATGTCATTAGAGCTTTCGCGTGCGACTAATTTCACTACCTTTCAATGTCATTAGAGCTTTCGTGTGCGACTAATTTCACTACCTTTCAATGTCATCAGACCTTTCACGTGCGACTAGTTTCACTACCTTTCAATGTCATTAGAGCTTTCACGTGCTACTAATTTCATTACTTTCCAATGTCATCAAACCTTCTATATGCAACTAATTTCATAATCTTACGATGTCATTAGAGCAATCACATGGGACCTTTTATGATAACGTTTAACATATAATATAAGTATATAGTACATATGTATAAATATATAAATATATATATATATATATATATATATATATATATATATATATATATATATTAGAAGCAATGCCCGGCTTTATCCAAGCGATAATAAAACATAAAAGAAACAATATAATATATATATTTCTTATCATGGAGGAATGATTTTTATGTTTCAATATCTACATATTAACCCAAAAAAATTTAAATAAAAACTCCTCTTTAATCAGACATCCACAGCCACATTTCTTGTCATAATATATTTTTAGCTTAACTAATTATATCATTGGCTAGTTTTTTTCTGCGAAAGCCACGGGTTGACAAATGAGCCATATTATAAAGTAGCCAAATATGGCGATTCTGCAGGTTGTTTCGACAAACCTATACCTAACTTCAAAAGTACCGGAAATAGACTAATATATATATAAATGTCTATTTCCGGTACTTTTGAAGTTTTATATATATATATATATACCGAATCGTATTTACCTCCAGCACTCGTCGCATGAAGATAGATTTCATCCAAAACCTATAAACAATACTTTACTCTCTTTTTCTCTGAGCATATCCTACAGCTCCCCAGAGCCGTTCCGTCATAAAAGACCTTATCAGTACCTCTGGCTGTGAAAGCTAGAGTAATGCGGGCTCAAATAATCATGCCCACAATAACGTTGAGACACCCCGCCTTACGACACAATTGTCAGAGATCGATATCACCCGCTTCTAATTAAACGATGGGTTCCTTTCATTTAGCGGCAAGAAAGCCACTCCGGAAGTGACTCCGACCTATCGAGCGGAAAGAAGCGATGGAACGAATTCCAAACTTTGTTTGTAAACAATGAGATTGTTATCTCCCTTTTTTAAATACCGCCATTTCAGGATTTTAAATATAATTTTTTGCTCTTATTGTTCTCTGTATATAGACACTTCATATTTGAATGCACACTTTTATTTTGCATATGTTAAAATGTGGAGGAACAAAACAAAACATTTCCAAACCAGAATTCAAACATAAGATTTATGATAACGGGATTATGTGATCGCGGCTTATGCTTACGAAGTGGAAGGTCTGATGGCAGACGAGTGTCTTAACTACTGCAATCTGACGTGCTCGTTTCAAAATGGGTTCAACATAAACGTGTAGTTCTAGAGAGATCGTTGACTTGAATCAAGTTTAAACAAGTATAGAGAAGTGGGTTGTGAGTCGAATTATATCACCCTTATATCTATTAGCAGAGGTCGTCACACAACATACGTGCTTGTTCACAGCTGTGGAGAAGTGGTGAACAATTGTATTTGTTCACAGATGTACAGCTGTGGATCAACTTACACAACACTTGTATTTGTTCACAGATGTACAGCTGTGGATCAACTTACACAACACTTGTATTTGTTCACAGATGTACAGCTGTGGATCAACTTACACAACACTTGTATTTGTTCACAGATGTACAGCTGTGGATCAACTTACACAACACTTGTATTTGTTCACAGATGTACAGCTGTGGATCAACTTACACAACACTTGTATTTGTTCACAGATATACAGCGGTGGATCAACTTACACAATACTTGTATTTGTTCACAGATGTACAGCTATGAATCAACTTACACAATACTTGTATTTGTTCAGAGTTCTACAACTGTGAATCGACGTATGCAACACTTGTATATGTTCACAGATGTACAGCTGTGAATCAACCTACGCAGCACTTGTATTTGTTCATAGATGTATAAATGTGAATCTATTATACCAACAATTCTGTAAAATTTCTTTAACATATAAAATCAAATCATTGCTATCTTAGAAACGACATTCGTAGCAACTGCTGCGATAAATCCGTTCAGTCTAGATAATAATTAATAATATATTTTTAACGTGGTTATGAAATAATTCATTCATGCAAAATATTAATTCCATACTCTCATTAGTTACGAAGATAATAGACGATATCCGTGTTCTACTATTAATATTAAGTGGTGAAGTCGGAGGTACTCGCTCTAATCGATGAAAATTCCAGGGAAGGTGATATGATTGTATATACAGACGGGTCGGTTGAGAGACACGTCAGAAGTACCTGGGCATTCACGGCTCAAATGTGGGGGAAAACCATCAGAGAGGAAAGTGCTGCATTCGCTCAGAGGACAAGCAGCATGACAATGTAGATTTTGACAGTAATCAAAGCTTTGCAATGGGTCAGCTAGCACAGACTATTTGCGAGCATGCCTGCATACTCAGTGACTCGATGAGCATGATTATGAAATTTCAGGCGGGATACATTCGGGAACAGTAGCTGGATGCAGGGAAGAATTCCTGTATGCCTAAAGCGACTTTCATTTTTGTGCCGGGACATGCGGGAGTCCGGGGTAATGAGAGAGCAGATAGGCTGGCCGCACACGCTGTTACTACAGCTGTTGGTGGAGCGATGGATGAGACGATGACTCTTGTTCCATGACTAGAATAAAGGAATTTGGTTTGAAATGTGGTGTCGCTAGAAAGGAGTGGTTTTGAGGGCAAGAAAGAATGATGGTCAATCAACTGCGTACTGGGACCGTCAGTCAACGTGTAATGGCGGCTACACTCAAGGAGAGATCTGAGCACCTATGGACTTGTCCGGAGTGCAGTGACGATGATCCAACAACTAACTAACTAACTATAGCTACTCTGCCGTTGGGCTGCAGTATTTCTCCTCTTTTCACAAGATGATATGCTCTTTTTTACTGTAGAGTGTCATGTAGTTATATTTTGAGCAAGTTCTTCCCATGTATTTTGATCTATTTCAAAGGAGTTCAGTGAAGTTTTTAACGAGTCATTGTAGGACTTCTTTTTGTCACCTTGAGATCCTGTACCCTTTTCCAGCTCACCATAGAGAAGTATCTTTTGAATAAAACATGTTTGAACGACATTTGAATACAGCACATATGAAAGAAATTAAAATACATCACATTTTAACGACATTTGAACACAAACAATCAAACATTAAAAGGACAAACTACAAGAATTTTTCGCCAGTAAACTCAGCTCAAAACATAGAAACATAGAAACTGTATGAACATATTAAGACACGCTGCTGTCAATTATTTATTGTGTGTATGTTTGTTCCCTACGAATTGTTTGAAATAGTGGGTTTACTTTAAAATGGGATCATGGCGTTTGGTTTAATCTTGACCTGCGACCACACAGAATACCTGCTTAAAGAATTAATTAGGCCTTCATTGGTAACGTTTTTTTCATTATTATCGTGATTCGGTTGGTCACTATTTATACAGTTGGAGCCGCTTTGGCTATTTTTGGCTTGCGACTCCAAGTACATAAATAGTAACTAACAGAATCACGAGAAAAATCAAGAAAAGGAACGAATGAATTAACTCTATGCATAGGTCTTCTATTTGGCGACGGCCATGGATTAATTCGTTTGCAAAATGTCAACGGAAAACGTTTGGAAAACATTGGGGAACTTTTGGGAATCACTGGGGAATTTTTGGTATTCACTGGTTATATATGAAGTGATACTTCCACCAAAGGAAATCCTCACTATTTAGATATGTCATCTACTTTGCAATTTTATGGTCGTCGGTTCGATGAGAGAGTGTTGAGATCTTCTGACATTCATGAGTGGGTAAACTACGTATTCATAAACTACGTAAATACAATTAGGAGTTCGTGTTGAGAGGTTCCACACTCACCAATCCTCCCCCCCCCCCAATTTTTTATGAAAACATAGCATACCATGTTGTATATCACTATAAAACAGGTCAAAAAGTTGGGAAATTAATCTCCTAAACTCACATTTTGCGTTAAAACTTCTAAAAAAATTAATTTTCCTATTAGACCCACTAAATATAGGAAACATTTCTGTAGGAAAACCTTTCCTTTTTCCGCTACAAAAGTAGTTCATACAGCCATGCATGCCATACATATTTGATCAAGTATATTCCACAATAAATACATGTAGCACGAACATGCAACAAGTTGATTGTCTATAGTCTTTCCCCATGTGGTTTGTTATCCACTCTTGCCGTTAAGCGTAGGGGTGATTGGAGCTCGAGCTTGCGTTCCACAGCCAGATGTGTGGCCTCGGCTGTGCCATGACCGTGTCTCTTCAGGATGTCCTTTACGTTTTCTATCCATCTTTTCTGTAGTCTTCAACAAGTGGATACTAGAAATATAAAACAATAAGTTAGAACACCACGGGACAAATGTCTAGCACCGTTCACTACTTGCCCGGGTACAGGTTCTGTAAAAGGTACGTGAAGTCCAGTTGTCTTTTATTTGCACATACATCACAAGTAATCTAAGTCCTGGTGCAACAATTACACTGCTTACATTAAGTGTATCAGTATCACACATTCTAATGGTATTGTAGTGATATTGTTTGTACTTTGTAAAAGCATGTTGACGTCAACGAATATTTCAGAACGACGCTCTACCTCTTGTGTGCATTTGAAAGATATAGAAACGATAATAGAATTCTTTTTTTACAAAAACAAAATAATATGCTACACGTGAACTGGCCTCGCTTAATAGCGCATGTTAAACCTACTGGTGACCTTTCAACTGCGTGCAGCAAGAAAGGTAGGCATAATGGAAGACCAGAACGAAAATCAAGGTAACCAAGCAGAAAGAGTCCGTGCCACAAAAACATGAAAGGAAAGGAAGCGACGGGGCTATTAAGATGTTTTCAAAAATACTCTTTATCCATTACCTTATGTTTGGCCACGAACATGATTCTTAACGCATTCAGGGGGCTGAACAGGCCCTTTGGTGGAGAATAGACGCTCGTTGAGAGCGGTGTGAAGATTCTATCTGGCTGGTAGTGTGAATCTGGACTCGCTCTACTTGGCCATCATCACGCACGTGCCGACAGACGACGGCGTGAATAACTCCCACAGTTTAAACGTCGACACTGTGTCTCGCTCCAGTTCTTCTCTCAGTGTTAACCAAACCACGCTCCTCCTAGTTAGCTCTCTGAGAATAGGTGCTGTGTGAAAGAGAGATTGCGAGCCAGTCAGCGGACACCACCTGCAGCAGATAGCATGAACAGCTTCATTATTGCAAGATATTGACATATTCACCGTTATATATCACCAGTGTCAGAATCATCATTTCGACCAGTTAAACCATGACCACAGTTCACAACCAGTAAAATCATTGTCAAAATCTCAATCAGTAAAATCATCGTTTCCATCCATACTAGTAAAATCGCCATCATTATTTAAACATGAAAGAAAAACTGCAGTAAAAATGTTTACCATGTGGAAAATGAAATCTGTTAAATATCAGTTTTACATATAGGACGAATACATAAATTCAACGTTTCGACGACTAGGTCTTTGTAAAGATAAGATCAAGCACACAAATTAGAACTAAAATAGACAAAACACTACATTAGAGGAACGTGTGTATGCATCTATGTTACCACAGGAGAATAGTTGGAAGTAGAGTAAAATATGAATAAAAGCTACATGTTGAGATAGGTAAGTACTTAATGTAATTATAGAACAAGTATGAGAGGTAATATTAACAAGTCAAAGTCACAAATTAAGAATACAAAATCACTTTCCTGATCTGAGAAGTCCGATAGTGTCTTCTCCCACCAGGACAATAAAGTAATCAAACAATGAACCGATCGGAAGGTCAAAAGGCGGGAAGTGGGAAGGTAAATCTAAGAGACTTAGAATCCAGTAGCTCTACATACAGTAGTCAGAGGACATGAGCCCATTATCAATCCATGGCTGGCTGAATCACTGCAACAAGTAATGTCATGAACATAGTCTCAACAAGTAATGGCATAATCATAGTTTCGATAAGCAATGACATATTCGTAGTATCAACAAGTAATGACAAAATCATAATTTTAACAAGTAATGACATAATCATAGTTTAAACAAGTAATGACATAATCATAGTTTCAACTAGTAACGCTTTAATCAGAGTTTCAACAAGCAATGACACAATAATAGTTTCAACAAGTAATGACATAATCATAGTTTCAACAAGTAATGACATAATCATAGTTTCAACAAGTAATGACATAATAATAGTTTCAAAAAGTAATGACATAATCATAGTTTCAACAAGTAATGGCATAATCATACTTTCAACAAGTGATGGCATAATCATAGTTTCAACAAGTAATGACATAATCATAGTTTCAACAAGTAATGATATAATCATAGTTTCAAAAAGTAATGACATAATCATAGTTTCAAAAAGTAATGACATAATCATAGTTTCAACAAGTAATGGCATAATCATAGTTTCAACAAGTGATGGCGCAATCATAGTTTCAACAAGTAATGACATAATCATAGTTTCAACAAGTAATGACATAATCATAGTTTCAAAAAGTAATGACATAATCATAGTTTCAAAAAGTAATGACATAATCATAGTTTCAACAAGTAATGACATAATCATAGTTTCAACAAGTAATGACATAATAATAGTTTCAAAAAGTAATGATATAATCATAGTTTCAACAAGTAATGGCATAATCATAGTTTCAAAAAGTAATGACATAATCATAGTTTCAACAAGTAATGGCATAATCATAGTTTCAACAAGTGATGGCATAATCATAGTTTCAACAAGTAATGACATAATCATAGTTTCAACAAGTAATGACATAATCATAGTTTCAAAAAGTAATGACATAATCATAGTTTCAAAAAGTAATGACATAATCATAGTTTCAACAAGTAATGGCATAATCATAGTTTCAACAAGTAATGACATAATCATAGTTTCAAAAAGTAATGACATAATCATAGTTTCAAAAAGTAATGACATAATCATAGTTTCAATAAGTAATGACATAATCATAGTTTTAACAAGTAATGACATAATAATAGTTTCAAAAAGTAATGACATAATCATAGTTTCAACAAGTAATGCCATAATCATAGTTTCAACAAGTGATGGCATAATCATAGTTTCAACAAGTAATGACATAATCATAGTTTCAAAAAGTAATGACATAATCATAGTTTCAACAAGTGATTGCATAATCATAATCGCGACAAGTAATGTCAATATCATAGTCTTAACAGGTAAATCATATTCATAGACTCAACAAGATCAGACTTGATTTAATTCTATAATTGTCACGTGAACTTGGACAGTTATTACTCGTCGTGTTATTCTTCTTCCTCTGTGATCAGTTTCCTATGCCCAGAAGTCTATACAGGCAGGAGGACCGACTACATGAATTTAAATTGTCAGCAGGAGGCAATTACGGTTGCCTACATCTTCACCTCCAGATCTGTCTCTTGGGGCCTTATTATAGTCCTAAGCCGTCGAAGGGTGGACATCTCTGCATAATGTGTTATGGAGTATTGATAAGATTTGAAATAGGCAGTGGTCAGTTTGGACAGCCTTTATTGTGTGGAGATGCTGGAGATGGCTTTAGCGTCCTTGTCAAAGTTAACTGTGATTTGGAAAAGCAACATTAGTGTTGGAGTGAAAATTAAACTGTATAAGTCGCTGGTGCTTTCTGTTGTGCTGTATGGTTGTGAGAGTTGGACACTCACTGCGGACATGGAGAGAAGATTGCAGGCTTTCGAGTACAAATGCTACAGAAGAATTCTACGAATTTCCTATAGGGAACATAAGACCAATGTGTACGTAAGAAATAAAGTAATAATCAATAGAAGGTATGCCATTAAACACAGAACACCCACTCCTGTGGCTAATCACTTCAACGGCGATGGCCACCGTGGTGTCCTTGACATTCAGGACATTGCCATCAGATCCTGCACCACCGATGATAGATCTAGGTACGCCCTAGAAAATCGTCTCATTTTTGAGTTGGGTACCATCAAGCCATTTGGACTCAATTGCGACCACTCTTTTTCTTAGTTCTCGGTCGGATTGGTCTTTGTCTTTATTCATTTTGTACCGCCATTTACGTCATCGTTTTGTTTCTCTCTGTTGTTTGTTGATAAATTGCTATTAGTGATTGAGAGTTATATTTTCGAAGTGTTTGTTACAAATATTAGTATCCCAGCTCCTCCTTTCTCTATTCCATCCTCTGATGATCCATCTGTGAATAAAGACATGAATGCAATGTGAGTTAGTGGAAACGGTGTTGTAATGTTGTAAATGTGTTCTTGATAATGACGTTTTGGTAGCAAAACATTGACTTGTGTGTTTCTCCTTCATCTTTCGTTCGAATGGAACGTGATTATGTCTGACGTTTTGTGAGTGATATTGTGTATGTTACCAGTGATAAGCAAAACTTCATCACATTGTTTCACGTGCCTCTTTTGGATTTACAGTTTAGCTGTAGTTAGTACCCAGTATATATATCACCATACAGTTTTGAGTGAACTTGTGTAGTACAGTTGGTACCCATTATAGATATCTTTATACATCTTTGAGTGAACTTGTGCAGTACAGTTATCACCCAGTATCGATATCCCAATACAGCTTTGAGTGAATGTGTATAGTACAGTTAGTACCCAGTATATATATATCACCATACAGATGTGAGTGAACTTGTGTAAGCTTGAAGAGGATATTCACTCTAAAATGTATACAATATTGGCAGAAGCATATGTTTATCAGTTTGTGCTACATTTCCTTATGGACACGCTCTATTTATACGAGCACAGTCTCCACACGAATACATAATCTCTTCATCGATACATCATTTTCACAATAATCCCCATACCCGAACACATAGTCACCTCACGAACACATACTCACCTCACGAACACATACTCACCTCACAAACACATAGTCACCTCACGAGCACATACTCACCTCACGAACACATAGTCACCCCACGAACACATACTCACCTCACAAACACATAGTTACTTCACGAACACATAGTCTCCACACCTACACATAGTCTCAACACATATACATAGTCACCTCACGAATACAAAGTCTGCACACATGAACAGTCTCCACACATATACATAGTCACCTCCCGAATACAGTCTCCACACTGGCACATAGTCTCCACACATGAACACAGTCTCCACACGGGCACAGTCTCCACATACGAATACATAATCTCCACACGAGCATATAGTCTACCAGAAAAGCATAACAGAAACAAATTAAATCATACACAATTTTAAAAAGCTACACTTCTACGTTAAACATAAATTAGAACAAGTATCAATTGAGAATGGAATTGAATACAATTAGAATAAGTATCGGTCGAGACTGGAATTGAATTTCAGAATTGCAATAAGTGTCGATGGAGTTATTCTTTCATTTACCCCCTTCTCTCTCTCACCCTCTCTCTATCTCTCTCTCTCTCTCTCTCTCTATATATATATATATATATATATATATATATATATATATATATATATATAGAGAGAGAGAGAGAGAGAGAGAGAGAGAGAGAGATAGACATCACTCTCATAATGTTGCAATCTCTTCCACTGGAATTGTAATTTTTCTAGTTTTTCTAGAGGCATATGAAACCCCAACATTAGACCCTCTGATTAGTTTTTAAGTAAAGCTCATGTTTCTTTATGTTTTTACAATACTGTGTGTCTACAAAATACTCTATACTCATTTTCAGTGGTGGGGATACTACGTCAGATGAATTGTCAGTATTTAGTGCGGATAGTTATGCCGTCAGTATTTAGTATGAATCGGTATGGAGTCGGTATTTAGTCCGGATAGATATGACGTCAGTATTTAGTTCGATTCAGTATGGCGTCAGTATTTAGTTCGTATAGATATGGCGTCAGTATTTAGTGCGGATTGGTATGGCGTCGGTATTTAGTGCGGATTGGTATGGCGTCGGTATTTAGTGCGGATAGATATGGCGTCGGTATTTAGTGCGGATAGATATGACGTCAGTATTTAGTTCGGATCAATATGGCGTCAGTATTTATTGCTGATTGGTATGGAGTCAGTATTTATTGCGGATTGGTATGGCGTCAGTACTGGGTGTCTTTATAGACAGCGTATACTTCTTCAATAGACTTCTTGGAAATATTCTCTTTCGTTTCTTAATTTTTGTTTGCTACGAGTTTATACCCATCTCTGATCTTCCTTCACCAGGAAAAGTGAACCTTCACCAAGGCTATTATTAAAGTCGACCACCCAAAAGTCAACTACCACTATCTTCACAGAGCTGAGCAGGTTAGCATCTTCCGCACCAGGACAGGACACAACAGGCTACACAGCCAATTAAATAGACTAAGACTGATTTCATCACCTTTGTGCCCATATGGATAAGCAACACAGACAGTTGAACATATCCTGCAAGACTTCATTACACTAAACCAGTTCAGGGAGGAACACTGGACAACAAAGACGGATATCCACAGAAAGCTGTATGGGAACACTGAGGAGCGTTCAAATGCAGTAGCATTTATTAAGAAAAGCGGACTTGCTGTGTAGACATGCTAAACTGTGAACGTGAAGAAGAAGAAAAAGCTCCCTTCAGTTCCTGTACAAAATTATTTCATCTTGTTCTATAATCAATCCATATCAATGTCCATAATCAATCACATTTTTTGTGACTTTGTTTCTCTATGGAGCGCGTGACCGTATGGCTAGAACGCTGATCTCAGAAGCCTGAGGTCATAGGTTCAATTCACGGTTTCGAAGGAAAAATAATTCTTCCTGTACAAGTCGCGGCGACAGCTACGGCAAAGCAGCCTTTATTTTCACAGCCAAAAAAAGCCTCCCTGCACCCCGTAACAGGAAAAGACGCAATAATGAAAGAAAAGTTTCTCTCTGTCTCTGTTTCTCTCTAATCTTTCCTACATGATTTTAGTGTTTTTCCTTTCTCTTTGGGCTCCAAAACAATGCCTGTCTTATAAAACTATTCGTTGGTCTTCTATCCATCTCCAGCGCCATGTCTTGTATTTCACTTTGCATTGTAGTTTATCTAGTTCTTGACATGCGTTTCTCATTAGTTTTCTTAACATACCATTTCAAATCTTCTGTTCAACACAAGTACGAATTGATGAAAGTTTCTGGTTTTCTGGTTGTCCCTTTTTGGTGTTACCTATGCTTTTGTAAAGTCATAAAACAGTATTGATTTAAATATATGAGTTTCATAATTGTAGTTTTGTATATGATGTAATTTCTTTTTATTTCCATACATTTTCTAATATATAAGTTTCATCGTGCTTTTTTGTATTGTTATTCTGACATCCGTGTATATTCCTCTATCATGAATTGTTTACTTTTTCTTTGTCTATGATAAAAACTTCATTATAGCACATCAACAACTGAAAGATAGACTATTGCCGTCTCGCACCAGAAGGTATCTATGGAGGTCGAGATCCTTGTCAATGGTCACCGAATTTAACATGTTTTATGTACATCAACAAATTATAGAATCATATTTCATACTGTAAATGAAGTCTAGCGCGAAATGAGCTGGAGTCACCCTGGGGCTAAACAGTTCATGCACGTGCAGTGTCACACTCTGTCCCTGTAAAACGTGGAAACACGTTGAGAGACACAAGTCCAGTTAAGTATGAATAGAATGAAGTCCTGAATACTTTCGTTTTCTGTTTGCTGACCTGATGGTCTGACGAACATAAAGAAGTAGTTGTACTGACATTTGTACTTTGTAGTTTAATGAAGTGGAGTTATATTGTTGTCGGGGTCAGTCACTCATATTCTCTAAGCGACCGCTGTGGGCAGATCTTGTAAGCGATCATTTTTAGTAATATGGTCTTTGAAAGATGACCTACAAGTAATGACTTGAAAAAAAAACTAATGTCCAAACACAAAGGTTGATGTGGTAGTTTCTTTCACTCGAGTACTTGTATAGCAGACTGCGGTCATTTGTACGGTTACATTCATTTATTAGCTGTACAGCAACAGAAGACTGAATATTAACGATGGTCACATTTTATAACAACGGTTTAGCACGGCGCCACTGTACTCGAAACGTACGCCGAACTATTATCCTTTCAGTTCACGGAAAACGTCAGGGACAGAACATTTGAACCGTAGTCAAGCACTATTTATAAAATTGTATTCCTCGAAACATGTTGCACCCATTTTCCGTTGTGCTGAGTAAGCAATTGTCAGCATGTATAATTGAAAATCTACGTTAATGCATACGTTTTTAGTATTGAAAGCCTTGTTCACATACTACTTACTTTAGTTGTGATCATTTCCTCATGCCACTTCAATAAGGACTTTACATGTTCCTCTATTCTGTTATGTTCTTAAAACCGAATTTCATTTCTAAGACACAAATACTACGTTTCAGTATGAACATATTTTCCACTTCGACTCATACCGTTCATACTTTCAGTCTTAATGATGCCTTAATGCCGTTGTAAATCAAGAACTTTTTTTTTCTTCCTCATTTAAGTTTCTATAAAGATGTGATTATTCCAGTTATGAGTTGTTCTCTTTATTGAACCCGTGAATACGCCAACAAGAATATTTGTTCTTGATAGGGCCATTGAAGTCGAACAATTCACTGAACAGGAATCGAACTAAATAGGACATTTTGATTCTTCAGGAAGAATGTTAAGCTCATGTTAAATCTGCTTTGTTATCAGCATAAAGTTTTTTAAGACTAAAGAGACACAGCTTCCATACTTTTATTGTGGAAAGGTGGATGTATCATGCAACAATAGTAGACATATTGCCATCTCTAAACAGTTTTCTGTATGAAGTTGTCAACGCTTAAAATATATTATTATAATTCATTTCGAGATGTGCAAAAATGCGTCAATTCTTTTTGCTGTCAGATCAGCATCGCAACCTCGAGGTGGTTGTCCATACATTAGGTCATCAACTTGAAAAAAGAGAGGGGGATCTGAAAAAATGTAGCCGTTGTTGACAAGAACGATTCCATGAATAGTTGACGTCAACAATGTTATATTTTATACAACAATACAGGTAAATATGTTTTAAAAGCCATACGAAATTACAATCAAGCGTCATTGTCAGTATGTTTGCTCATATTTGTAATAGTTGCACTAACCTTAAGTGTCATGCTTAGTATGTTTGCTCAAATTTGTAATAGTTCACTACGATTAAGTGGCATACTTAGTTTGTTTGATCATATTTGTAATAGTTGCACTAACCTTAAGTGTCATACTTTGTTTGCTCATATTTGTAATAGTTGCACTAATCTTAAGTGTCATACTTAGTTTCTTTGCCCATATTTGTAATAGTTGCACTAAAATTAAGTGTCATACTTAGTTTGTTGGCCCATTTTTGTAATAGTTGCACTAACCTTAAGTGTCATACTTAGTTTGTTTGCTCATATTTGTAATAGTTGCACTAACCTTAAGTGTCATACTTAGTTTGTTTGCTCATATTTGTAATAGTTGCACTAACCTTAAGTGTCATACTTAGTTTGTTTGCTCATATTTGTAATAGTTGCACTAACCTTAAGTGTCATACTTAGTTTGTTTGCTCATATTTGTAATAGTTGCACTAACCTTAAGTGTCATGCTTAGTTTGTTTGCCCATATTTGTAATAGTTGCACTAAAATTAAGTGTCATGCTTAGTTTGTTTGCCCATATGTGTAATAGTTGCACTAAAATTAAGTGTCATACTTAGTTTGTTTGCCCATTTTTGTAATAGTTGCACTACAATTAAGTGTCATGCTTTGTTTGTTTGCCCATATTTGTAACAGTTATACAACCCAGAGTCATGCTTAGTTTGTTTGCCCATATTTGTAACAGTTATACAACCCAGAGTCATGCTTAGTTTATTTGCCCATATTTGTAACAGTTATACAACCCAGAGTCATGCTTAGTTTGTTTGCCCATATTTGTAACAGTTATACAACCCAGAGTCATGCTTAGTTTATTTGCCCATATTTGTAACAGTTATACAACCCAGAGTCATGCTTAGTTTATTTGCCCATATTTGTAACAGTTATACAACCCAGAGTCATGCTTAGTCGCGTAAATGGTCATGTTTTTTCTTAGTCACAACTTCATGTCTTAATCAGTTAGCTTAAGTTTGTGACATTCGGCCGTGCATGACTTCAATACATTCAAGAGCTTTTATTTTTGTTTTCCTGTCTTTTATTCCCTCATTTTTTTCATTTTCACCTAAATTCATAGTTTACTGTTCTTCTTCTTGATTCTTGCTTAGAAACTGGCCCTCTGCACGTGGTGCATTCCCATAAGTGCTTCGCCCTCTGTTTCAGCAGCCATCCGACTTGATGGTGTTTCGAGTCTAATGCCGTCTAAACAGACGTCGACATCAGGGCACAACTCTGGCCTTTGCGACATGTTTCTTTGTTGTTCCGTCCACCCACGCCGTGCATGTAACTAGTTCAAGCACAACGTCGGCCGGTAGGAACATGGTAAATGTTATCGAAGTTTACTTTTTTTTATGAATATTGACTATCACGCTATAGTGTTTGTTAAAATATATCACTTTACTCCACAACTCTGAGCTTCTTTACATTTATTTTATTAATTGCTCATGATTTTACCATAAACCTTCAAATAAATAATATATTCTAGTAGCCCACACTTCACAAGCACCGTGATATCATCTAGTGACAATGTTGAGAAAGTCTCGTCAAAGTTTGGCTTTATCTCCAAAATTTCATTCATTGTGAGTAAGTGTTTCCTGATCACAAAGGAAGTGTTACTTCCTTTGCGCAAGATCTTGCCAGTGTTAATAACATGATCTTGCGTCATGCACCAACAAACTCCTAAACGAATTACCTCATCATCAAGCTGATGCGTGTGTATGGCTAGGTGTTAGAGAGAATCATCACTAGAATTATAGCCATCGATCTTGATAACAGGGACATACATCGTGACACCCTAGAGTCCTACAGACATGTGTTAGAGACACAACCACCAACATGGATATTCTTGCTTACGATATTTATTAGGGATAGAAACAGGATAGAACAGCATGGTGTTACATCATTAGAACGGGAGCACTAGCGGCGGAAGAGACCAGGCAAGATACTGCAAGACAGAAGTGGGAGCATAGAAAAGAAAAAACATCTCAACGTCCCATAGACACCCTCTACAGTTGTCATTTCTGTAGAAGAACTTTTTGTGCTCACATTGAACTTGTTAGTCATTTAAAAAACGCACTATTAACTTTATTATTTTTATTCCTTTTTGTTATTATTATTATGGTTGAGTTTTTGGTCATCGTCGATGACGAACACATTTATTAGGGATTTTGACGCAAAAGCAAAAACAAAAACACTGGTATCAAAGATAGATCTAGAAGATGCACAATAGCGAACTGTTATATCGATGACCTCGTCCACTTGCTACTTGACCTCAGCAACGACGCTTAGATCATTTGATGGATTGCAATGGTGCCTGTATCTAGATAAGTTGCTTTGTAGTTTGAACTCTGGATTTTAGAGATCCCAACTATACAACGTGATTGATACATAAATTTCCACTGTCACCTGTGCTGCTTAAGGTCTACACCTAGAAAATTGCTCAAATACAGGAGCATGTAAAATGATCCCTTATACGAATGACCCATATTATACAATATGTTCGGAAACATTGCAAATATTGAGGGTTTGCTGAGTAGACTACTTGTAGAACAACTTTTGTTCCGGTGCACCAGCTACAATGCAGTCATGAATCCCTTCAAGGAAAAGATTGTCTGGTTCTTGTTGAATAACAGTGTAGTCACAGACACTGTCAGACACCATCAGCACTAGCACTACATCATTGACAGGCAACAGATCAAGAGATACCTAGGAATCGCGTTTGACAAATGTCTGTCTTCTTGCGAACATGTCGACAATGTCATTTAGAAAGATATGAAAAGAATCAATACAAGTCATTGCATCCGCGGAGATGCAGCTATTAACTCTTTTTACTGCCGATGTACTCAGCGGTCAATCTATGATTGACTATGGTCTAGTATTACTCACTCTGTCGAAAACGCAAGTTGCTACGCTGGAGTGACTCCAAAATGAGGCCATGAGAACTGTTAAATAGTAAACACATCGCTGCCATGAAGTTTCTACTAGACCATCAAACTAAGATATGTAGAGTAGCACATGTGAAAGAATAAAGTCACAAACAACAAGTACCGCCCTTCACACTAACCATTAGACAAAACAAAAGCGCAGTAAACGATTATGGTCTTGAATAGCAGAAACTAATGCACATTAATCAGTGTCTGCAAGTTGGAAAAAGTTGGAAAAGGATGTGAATGGGTGTAAGCTAACACAACGAGAAATTTCTTCACAAATGTTCTGCTACAGATAGGAAGAGACAAATGTTATGCTATAGATAGGAAGTGGACAGCAGATCAAGTGATTTGGCTACATAAATATGGTTTCTGGCTACAGACATGTGGTTCTGAGGAGAATGATGAAAATACAATGGACAGCCAAGAAAACTAATGCAGAGGTTCTCATTGATGCTGGCATAAAAAGATCAATCATATCAAACATTAGGGGCAGACAGTCAAGGTTTCTAGGGAATGTGCTGAGAAGAACACAGCTTGAACACTTAATAACCACTGGAAAGATCAAAGGGAGAAGAGATAGGGGACGACAAAGAGAAAAGTAACTAGATGGGCTTGTATCGTGGCACGGTAGAAGCTCACCAACCGAGCTTATTGATAACACAAGAGACAGAGTGTCGTGGAGAAACATGATCGCCTACGCCAGACGGCATGACACTTGATTGATATATAGGAAATAACAAATAGTGTACTATAGATAAGATTACCAGTGCCAAACCTTGTCTCTCTCATCTTAACATTACAGAAAGATAGTGACGTGTGAGATGAAATGCTTGAGGAAAGCTGCAAGGGTCACCAGACTCGATAGATTACAAAATGAAGATATCAGGGAAAGAATAAGTATAATACCTTGCATATAATACATAGAAAAGCAGCAGATTAAGTGGTTTGGCCACATTATGAGAATGCATCACGACAAGTTGGTCATCCGCATATCGCGAGTTCAAAAAAAAATTAATTTCCCACTGATCTTGAGTCTTGTCATTCCTTCTATGTTTAAAAATATTCTCTTTGTAGATGTTAAATTGGCTGTGTAATTTTGTGTTTGTTTGCTCCAGTATAATCAGCACGGTTATTCGTGTGATCTCCGCCAGGAGATCAGCGTTGTTACGATGTGCCACTGTTATGCGCATTGCAGGCCCAACACATCAAATTTCGGCATGCCTTGACATTTCGGGTGGGTTACCCTAGCCTGTGACAGCCTTCTTATCTTTCGTCAGGCAGCGAATGTGTACTGACTTTGCGCCGAGATGGTTTGTCCTTCACATCTATCTTGCACGAGGTGTCCCGCCGCTAGTGAACTTGTCTCGTGTAATTAGACGGCTTGTGCCCGCGCCCATAGGGCACTGAACCTTTACTCATCCTCGAGCCTGGTTCCGGTTTAGGAAAAACTCAGGGAAAGAGTTGGGCTCGGACTTGTTCGCCCTCTTAGCCGAAGTGTTGTTCACCAACGTCGTGAACCACTCGTCCAAGTCCGGGTCTGTACACATATTTAAGAGGGTCAGGGACTGGCATTTTGTTCTAGAGTTGAACAGTGCCTGTCACGTTGGACTATGTGCCTGTGCCCATCGGGTACTGAAGCTTTTCTCTCCGCGAGCATAATTCCGGTATAGGAAGAACTCGACAATAGAGTTGGGCACGTGCTGGGATCAACGATAACTAGAAGCTTGTCTCGAGCAAATAACACTTTAATTCTGATTTCCTTGAAACGTTTTCCGATCTCTTTGCACATACCGTTGCCCTCTAGCGCTGTGCTACCTTGTCAGTGTACTAATTCTGCTATTATTCTAATGTTGCTTAACGCACCAATAATATTTCTGATAGCATCTGCCCACTTCGTAACGACTGCATTGGCCGTCCCTCCAATGCTTGCTTCTGCCGCGCTGTCCAGCTTCACTGTGTGTCAACAGTGCTGCTACATGTGGTTGAGCGGGGGTATCGGAGATATTGCCTGTCTATTCGCAGTCAAATCTCTTTCCATCTACAGCATCCACATCCACGGACACGAGCCTAAGAGTGTTAGCCAGGAATACAGCAAGAGCCGCTGTATTTATGTTACCAATGTGCACTACAAGGAGGTACTCGTAGGATCTTGGTTATCTGCTAACCCTGGGTCCGCCAAGAGCAATGCGGTACCCTTTGCACCCCGGCTTGGTTATAAAATACAAACTTGTCTTACACCTCTTTTTATTTCTATGTATAGTGAGTAGTTGTTTTCACACCTTATTGATGCAATTTGTTCCCATTATATATTTTTGATCAATCTAATGTTTTTTTTTCATATATGCCTATTTCTTACAGACATTCAATTAATTTTTCATGTTGGAATCTTCCTGTAAACTATGAAGCAAAAATAGATACATTTTTTTAAACTTGAGTAAGGTATGCAACCAATCAAACATCGATTAACATGCATTTTGAAGTTATGATCTCCCTTGTTTATTTTCACAACAAAATTGGTAGCATCGAGCGTTTAGTGCTCAGCATTCAACACTATTTTGGACTGTTGCGATATTCTATGCAGTATTTCAGTTAGTTTCATGTTGATTTCAGAATGGTTAGTTGCACAACTACATTCAACGGAAATTGAACTTGATACCTTGGTTGAACTTGGTTATCAGACGCGCTTTGTACATATCCGTACAGATTTCTTGTTACGGCTAACGATTATATGCACTGATTCTCATCAAAGCAAAGCTGTAAATCATGATACAACGCATTACGTTCTTGGAACCACATCCTGGTGGTCTGCAGGTGTTTGAGAACAAACGCAGAAGAAGAAGATTGTTTCTCATGACTGCATCGGAGATCGTGGTGACATGGTAACTCTTGATATGACCAAATTGAACTCATCTTCCGACATGAAAAGGATACACCACATTGAGGCTAAAGAAAAATTAGTATGCAGAAAACGAGATGCGAACCAGGTCCTCCCATATCGCACCTACTCGCCTCGCAACTTTAGTCAACACGTTTTCCGTCTGCAACCACAAAAAAAGATGCGATTTTAGTGTTGCTACTATGTTGAGAAAATATGGACCGGTCGAACGATACACATAGAACAACACACACACACACACACACACACACTGCACAAGTATGTAAATTACACGAGAACCACAACCATTTTAACAACATTACGTACTATAAGACATCAGCACTCCAAGGACCAATTAGGTTTATTTGTATACATAAATAACACATTGACATAAACACGTTATTTTATTATTTAGTGTATTCAGTCCCGCTAATTCTCGTCAATTTTCTGACAAGAGGGTGGGAAATCAAAAGTTGGCCAAAAAAAAAATTGACGTATTTTATAAACAGTCCACAAGCTATCTCTTTGACTTTGCGTTGATATCATTAGATTCCATATTATTTCACAAAACAGATTCCTTGTTTATTTTTATTGTAACTATATTAGCCTTATAAGTTGAAGAGTGAAATTCCATAACCGGTACCTATCGTTAACCACAATAATATTCACATTTCTACTAGCATATTTTATATCAATTAACATCAGCTAGAGTGCGCGAAGATCCTTATCCAGCAGAATTTGTTTTTTGAAATCATGGTAAGATGTCAGCCTCACCACTGATCAAACAAACTACCAGCGTTCTCTTCTAGATCATGTGTTCAGGAACTCTTCTTCTAACGGAATGATAGAGTATATGCTGATCTGGAGAGCTTGCTTTAAATCCATCAATTTCCACCATAACATTGTTTTGTCAAAGTTTAGTACAGATTACTACATATAGAAAAAAAACAACCTTAATACATTATGCGACGGTAAAATTCCAGATCTAGTGGAAAAAACTCAGTTACATCATCATTGATTACTGTTGTCATTGAAAACGCTGATGGAAAGTTAATACTAATACTGATAAACACACAAAATGACACACACAAATTATGAAAAGTTACATTGGCTGCTCAATTTTCCAACAAATATGACATCACGTAACAATTCCAAAATTAAAGTTCTAAATTTTGTAAACCAAGTGGTTGATATTAGTCAATATTAGAGAGAGTTATCAGGTCCACGTATTTGGAAAAAAGTATTTGGAAACTCTGTCACTGATAGAGTTAAATGGATTTTATCCGAATTTGAGGTTCGTTATCAAGTTTCCCTGAATTGTCTAACAAATATTTGAATTTTAATCACACTTAAATATGCAAAACAATGGCTTACGGTACTGCTAGTGGTGTCGATCATAATGTTTATGGTACTACTGGTGGTGTCAATCATAATGTTTATCGTACTACTGGTGGTGTTGATCATAATTGTTATGACACTAATGGTGGTGTTTATAATAATGTTTATGATAATATTACTGATGATGATTGTGCTGCTGATGGTAATGATGATTATAAACATTATGCTGATACTGCTGGTGTTCATGGTGATGATTAGGCTGCTGGGGATGTTGACGATGTTCATATTGATTACAACGCCAAAGCCGTTTATAATGTCCACTACCTCGTTTTGCCAGAATCACAGCACACACTTCTGGACCAACGATCTCATCATTATTTTGTTACATTTATTGACCCGTCTTTTAGGTCAAAGGGCATGATCCCATGGATCGCTGGATCAGCAATCCGTCTTCAGTGATGGCACATCTAGCATTGCCCATCACCTAGCAGTCTGTCACAAAACAGACAAAGGTGCAAGGTCTCCTTTATTTCTTCGTCATCCATGGCGGATTATTTTACTTAAGCCAAAAGTAAAAATAAACACATTTATTTCACAGTTGACGGATTGTCAGCTTATCACCAAACTTGCCTTAGTCGCCTCGCACGACATGCATGGAAAGAAGACAGTGACGATATTTTTTTAACACTGAACATCGACGATACAGACTCCTCTAGCGATAGGGCGACATTAGCCAATCTGGTTCCAATTGCAATAAAACGACATTGACCAATCTGTCAAGTCCTGGCCTTCGTAACCACACGAGTGAACTGGCTGAATAAACTGCAATCCTCAACGCTGCCAACATTCTTCTTCTCTGAGTACTACATAATCTAAACATATTTTCCAGAACTCAATATCATTAGGACATAATGAGCCGGAAATTTGACATCACGCATTTTAAATGCGATGCAAAAATTCAAGCATAGGCCTATATACATTTGGTATATACTGTAACGGAAATTCCTGCAATGATTATAGATAACCGCCTACCACTATGACATCCTTTAGTTCTTTCTTGTATCAAGAGATTCATGACTTAACGTTGTATTCCCCGAGACATAGTGGTGTGAAAAGATATTACATTTACTTAAACTAATAATGTTGATGGCGAAGGTGATGGAGATGACGACAACGACGATAATGACATTATTATTATTGATGATGTTGGTGGTAGTAGGAGTGTTGATGATTATGATGGTTATGAGGAGGAGGTGGATGATGATGATGAAAGTGCTGGTAATAGCGACGACGATGATCCATTATCTCTTCTGCCATCCGATTACCTTAAATTAACGTGCCAGATGAGAATGAAAAATGTATCACCAAAAATGATCATATTTCAAACAAAGCTGTGACTTGAACATTTCAGGATATTGATTCTTGTGTACAACTTGTAGCCCCTATTACTGTACATATCTGGTCCATAAATTAAAGTTGAGACAAATATTGATGTTGTGTAGCCACGTGATGAGCTCGTTATGGATTTTAATTGTCTGCTTATTAAATGGGTCATCAGAATTCAGGAGACAGCAGATGTGCATTTTATATATCGCTCTCAAATTGAGGCAATGTTAGTAGTACTATTCGTATGTTGACTGAATGTTTTAGTAGTACTATGTTGACTGAATGTTTTAGTAGTACTAGGTTTAATGAATGTTTTAGTAGTACTAGGTTTAATGAATGTTTTAGTAGTACTAGGTTTAATGAATGTTTTAGCAGTACTAGGTTTAATGAATGTTTTAGTAGTACTATGTTGACTGAATGTTTTAGTAGTACTAGGTTTAATGAATGTTTTAGTAGTACTAGGTTTAATGAATGTTTTAGCAGTACTAGGTTTAATGAATGTTTTAGTAGTACTATGTTGACTGAATGTTTTAGTAGTACTAGGTTTAATGAATGTTTTAGTAGTACTAGGTTTAATGAATGTTTTAGTAGTACTAGGTTTAATGAATGTTTTAGTAGTACTAGGTTTAATGAATGTTTTAGTACTATGTTGACTGAATGTTTTAGCAGTACTAGGTTTAATGAATGTTTTAGTAGTACTAGGTTTAATGAATGTTTTAGCAGTACTAGGTTTAATGAATGTTTTAGTAGTACTATGTTGACTGAATGTTTTAGTAGTACTAGGTTTAATGAATGTTTTAGTACTATGTTGACTGAATGTTTTAGTAGTACTATGTTGACTGAATGTTTTAGTAGTACTAGGTTTAATGAATGTTTTAGTACTATGTTGACTGAATGTTTTAGCAGTACTAGGTTTAATGAATGTTTTAGTACTATGTTGACTGAATGTTTTAGCAGTACTAGGTTTAATGAATGTTTTAGTAGTACTAGGTTTAATGAATGTTTTAGTAGTCCTAGGTTTAATGAATGTTTTAGTACTATGTTGACTGAATGTTTTAGTAGTACTAGGTTTAATGAATGTTTTAGTACTATGTTGACTGAATGTTTTAGCAGTACTAGGTTTAATGAATGTTTTAGTAGTACTAGGTTTAATGAATGTTTTAGTAGTACTAGGTTTAATGAATGTTTTAGTAGTACTATGTTGACTGAATGTTTTAGCAGTACTAGGTTTAATGAATGTTTTAGTAGTACTAGGTTTAATGAATGTTTTAGCAGTACTAGGTTTAATGAATGTTTTAGTAGTACTATGTTGACTGAATGTTTTAGTAGTACTAGGTTTAATGAATGTTTTAGTACTATGTTGACTGAATGTTTTAGTAGTACTAGGTTTAATGAATGTTTTAGTACTATGTTGACTGAATGTTTTAGCAGTACTAGGTTTAATGAATGTTTTAGTAGTACTAGGTTTAATGAATGTTTTAGTAGTACTAGGTTTAATGAATGTTTTAGTACTATGTTGACTGAATGTTTTAGCAGTACTAGGTTTAATGAATGTTTTAGTAGTACTAGGTTTAATGAATGTTTTAGTACTATGTTGACTGAATGTTTTAGCAGTACTAGGTTTAATGAATGTTTTAGTAGTACTATGTTGACTGAATGTTTTAGCAGTACTAGGTTTAATGAATGTTTTAGTAGTACTAGGCTTAATGAATGTTTTAGCAGTACTAGGTTTAATGAATGTTTTAGCAGTACTAGGTTTAATGAATGTTTTAGTAGTACTAGGTTTAATGAATGTTTTAGTAGTACTAGGTTTAATGAATGTTTTAGTACTATGTTGACTGAATGTTTTAGCAGTACTAGGTTTAATGAATGTTTTAGTAGTACTAGGTTTAATGAATGTTTTAGTACTATGTTGACTGAATGTTTTAGCAGTACTAGGTTTAATGAATGTTTTAGTAGTACTAGGTTTAATGAATGTTTTAGCAGTACTAGGTTTAATGAATGTTTTAGTAGTACTAGGTTTAATGAATGTTTTAGTAGTACTAGGTTTAATGAATGTTTTAGTACTATGTTGACTGAATGTTTTAGCAGTACTAGGTTCAATGAATGTTTTAGTAGTACTAGGTTTAATGAATGTTTTAGTACTATGTTGACTGAATGTTTTAGCAGTACTAGGTTTAATGAATGTTTTAGTAGTACTATGTTGACTGAATGTTTTAGCAGTACTAGGTTTAATGAATGTTTTAGTAGTACTAGGTTTAATGAATGTTTTAGCAGTACTAGGTTTAATGAATGTTTTAGTAGTACTAGGTTTAATGAATGTTTTAGTAGTACTATGTTGACTGAATGTTTTAGTAGTACTATGTTGACTGAATGTTTTAGTAGTACTATGTTGACTGAATGTTTTAGTAGTACTATGTTGACTGAATGTTTTAGTAGTACTATGTTGAGTGAATGTTTTAGCAGTACTAGGTTTAATGAATGTTTTAGTAGTACTAGGTTTAATGAATGTTTTAGCAGTACTAGGTTTAATGAATGTTTTAGCAGTACTAGGTTTAATGAATGTTTTAGTAGTACTAGGTTTAATGAATGTTTTAGTACTATGTTGACTGAATGTTTTAGTAGTACTGTATTGACAATGTTTTAGAATGACTTTAGGACAGACAAGCTTATAGATAGATAGATAGACGGAGTAAGACATTAATAGACAGTGGGGCTTGTTGAAATCAGCTCGCAGGACTGATCTGGGATGGTAAATATTATACATCACATCCCGGCTATATTTGGTAGCAACCTGCTATTTCTGTGACACCCATGCATTCATCCGTATCTAGAAAACTATGATAGACTTCACACGCAATAACTCATTGGTGCGACTGATCATTGGTCCCTTTATGTATACTCTGTATAATTAGCCAATGAAAAGCACGAACAAATTGGATAAGCAAAGATAAATGACGATGCTCGATATAATCATGCACGAAAATTCTAGTGAAGGATTTGTTTTATACAAGACTCATACTTTTTGTACCATAAATAACGAAAATTGGTTCTTCTTCTTCTTCTTCTTTCGTTCACTTGAAACATGTCTATATCTGTAATTCTGTCTCTTTAATAAAATCACTGTCTTTTGTAGTTCATACAGAGGCCCATAGAGCTTTGATTCCAGTGTTGTGTCCTCTGGCCAATAGTCTGCCTCGGCGTTTCATGCTCAGAACAATCTTGAAGTATATGCTTGGTAGGCCTACTCTATTCTGCCTGCCCACATAGTAAATGCAAAGCAGAACTAAAAGTAAGGCTGAAGATGGCTTTAGCGTCCTCGTCAAGGCTAACTGTGATTTGGAAAAGTAACATCAGTGTTGGAGTGAAAATCAAACTGTTTAAGTCGCTGGTGCTTTCTGTTGTGTTGTATGGTTGTGAGAGTTGGACACTCACTGCGGACATGGAGAGAAGATTACAGGCTTTCGAGTATAAATGCTACAGACGAATTCTACGAATTTCCTATAGGGAACATAAGACCAATGTGTACGTAAGAAATAAAGTAGAAATGTGTGCAGGTGTTCAGGAGCCATTGCTTTCAATAGTGAAACGATGAAAACTAGCATGGTTCGGACATGTATGCAGGCACGCTTCCTTGTCAAATACAATACTGCATGGAACTGTCGAGAGCGGAAGAGGCAGAGGCGGTCAAATAAAGGCATGGACAGACAACATCAAGGAATGGACAGGGCAAGATATTTCCACTCATTCGCATCGCTGAGGATAGAATTCTCTGGAGGACTCTGTATGCTGAAGCATCCAATGTGGTAACCCTACGACCCTGAAGGGTTACGGGTTTATTGATTGATTGATTGATTGATTGCCAATCTTGAACTTTGTGTACACGTGACTACGGAGTCGGTTATGTCCTGTTCTGAGGCGTAGAATTACAATTTGTTCTGTTATATTTAATGCGATAGTCATCTTGTGTTGGTGTTGGTGGCTTTCTTATTGACTTGATCATCTCTTTTTTCTGATGGTTAGTAATTGGTACATCTTGTTGGTCTTCGGCAGCACCTTCCTTAGCCAGTTGGTCTGCTTTTTCATTTCCTGGTATTCCACAGTGAGAGGGTATCCACTGCATGGTTACCCTATACTGCTAAGACAGTTCATTAAGTAGTTTTTGCAAGTCCGTTAGTTTTCCAGACTGGAGAGCTTGAAGCACTGACCTTGCATCTGTACGGAATACCACGAGCTGTGGGTCAGGATTGGAGTTCAGCAGTTTTTCAGTTTCTACCTTAATTGCCTGAATTTCTGCATCGTAATTATTGCAGAATTTCCCTGTTGGAGTTCTGATCGTATCTCTAGACTTGTGTGGATATTCTATATATACACCTGCACCTCCATTCCTCACTGCATTCTGTGCTGGCCCATCTGTGTATATTTTGACCCATATATCTTGTGGATATTCCTCATCCAGGAAACTTAAGGTGACTGTTCTTCGCTGCACACTGTTCTGTTCGTCCTATCTTAGTATTCCTTTCACGTGGGTCTGAATGTATATTGACATACCATGCCTTTCACTACAAGGGGTTTGTTCTGGTACAAACCTTAAGGGGCTGTCAACTTCAGGTAGGCCTGTAAGTTGTCTATGGAGTGGTTTAGCTTAGTGGATAAAGCTGCTTCTTTTCAGTCGACCTATTTCTACATTTTGGAATCGTTCATTCATTGGATGACTTGGTATACACTTAAACATTTCTGCTTGTATTAGCACCTTTTTGTCTCTGTGTTCGCCAAGTGTTTGCATTCTTCCCATTTTCTGAATCTCTACTATGGGTGTTGATTTCATTGCTCCCAGCATTATCCTGAGCGCCTGGTTTTATCTAGATCTTGTAATGTGGTGTTTTATGCAGGACACCACGAAGCGTAACCATATTTCAGGTGTGGTATTATGCCTTGCTGGTACTCTTTACGGAGTATATTCCCATATCTCCCTATGTGGTTCCATTTAGTTTTCTCAGGATAAGCAAATTCCTCCTGGCTTTTGTTGTTGCTTTGTATATGTGCTGCTTCCATGTCAGGTTATCATCAAAAGTAACTCCGGGGTATGTGGGTAGTTTGTCTTCTTTCAGTAGCTCTCCATCTATCTTGATAACACCGGCTGTTTGTTTTCGTGAGAGGGTAAAGAGTGCAGTGCTGCACTTATCTGTGTTAACGCTGACGCACCATCTATTTGCCGACAAGGTTAAGGCATCAATAGCTCTTTGTATTTGTTTAGTGGCAACTGTCGCATGTTCTTCCGTGCACCAGATAACCAGGTCGTCAGCATACATTGCCACTTTGATCCCGTGTGGTAGTTCGGCAACTAGGTTATTGAGGTAAACAAAGAAAAGTGTGGGTGACAGGATTTTTCCCTGGGGGACTCCATGACGCAGTAGAACTTTCTTGCGACCACCCAAATGTATCCTGGCTCTTCTATTATGCAGGTATACTTTTACCCATTTGTACATTCTTGGGCTAACCCTGCAATTTCGAGTCCTTCTTTCCAAACCTTGTCAAATTCTTTCCTGAGGTATATTCATGCCGCTAGTACCAGTTTCTTATCTTGGAATGTGTCCTCAATTTCTTGAGAGATGTAGGTTGCTTGATCTTCGGTAGAGTAGTACTGTCTGAAGCCTGCTTGCTGCGATACCAGAAGATTTTCACGTTCAAGGTACCACTGCTGCATCCTAAGATTGATAATGCGTTCCATTGTTTTGCATAAACAGCTTGTGATGCTAATGGGCATGTAGTTGGAGACTGTGTTGCCCTCTTTTCCTGATTTGAGGAGTGGTATCATTATTGCTTACCTCCATGCCTGTGGAAAATTACCTGTGATCCAGCTTGTATTCAAAATGGTTGGTTGCTGATCCAGCGGTCCATGGGTTCATGCCCTTTGACCTAATGCCATTAAATGGCATTATATTGCTGGGATGAAGTATTCAAGATCTTCAGGAACAAACTGGCTCTATTATCAATATGACGAGTTTAACCAAACTGTCTCCACTAGCGATATGATGACATTGACCATACTAACTCGACTAGCAATAGGACGAATTTAACCAAACTTTCTCCTCTAGCAATATGACGCGATTTACCAAAATGGCTCTACTAGCAATATGACGAGATTTACCAACTTGCTCCATTAGCAATAGGACGCAATTTACCCAACTGGCTCCGCTAGCAATATGACGCGATTTATCAAACTATCTCCACTAGCAATAGGACGTGAGTGACCACACTGGCTCTACTAGGATTTGGACGAGATTTACAAAACTTGTTCCACTAGCGATAGTGGATCATAGGGTGTATGAATATGCCCAAACTAGCTCCGCTAGCAATATGACGAGATTGACCAAAAGTGGATCCACTAGCAATAGGACCTGATTTATCAATTTATCGAGATGATATACTGATCGATTAGCAATATGACGAGATTGACCAAAGTGGATCCACTAGTAGCAGGACTAGAGTAACCACACTTGATCCACTAGCAATTGGACGAGATTGACCAAACTGGCTCCGCTATCAAGAGAAAACGAGATTTACCAAACTGGTTCCGCTAGCAATAGGACAAATTGACCAAACTAGATCGGCTAGTAATATGACGAGATTGACCAAACTGATTCCACTAGTAATAGGACGAGATTACCAAACTGGACCATTAGCAATACGTCGAGTTTGACCAAAATAGCTCCACTAGCGACAGTACGAGATTGACCAAACTGGTTCCATTATCAATAGGACGACATTGACCAAACTGGCTCCACTAGCAATAGGACCTGATTTATCAATATATATCCACTAGCAATAGGACCTATTTATCAATCTATATCCACTAGCAATAGAACCTGATTTATCAATCTATATCCACTAGCAATAGAACCTGATTTATCAATCTATATCCACTAGCAATAGAACCTATTTATCAATCTATATCCACTAGCAATAGGACCTGATTGACCAACCTATCTCGATTAGCAATACGACATGATAGACCAATCTGACTTTACTACTTCAATTGTCTGTGAGTTTTCACTTAAACGTTAACATAAAAATGTTCGTGCTTTGATTAATAACCATTTGTGTTTCATTGTCGTTCTTACACGGAAGATCTCACCAATAGTGCACTGCACTGCAGAGTGGACATGTTTCTAATTCATGTCATATTATTTTTATAATAGTTTCTCTTTGTGGGAATTGTAACTGGATCAAGCGGCTCGGCTTCAAACTATTGATTTCCAAATAGTAAACAGTCATTTAAGGTGTATCAATTGCTCATCTTTGATTTCATCGTGCACCTACACCTGGGTTAAGTATTCACTTTTTACCAACACAGAAACACTATACATACAATAAAATATGAGAATTGTCACGTCACCGTTGCATGCGGTTGTGAACAAATATTGCTGGGATTTTCTTTACAGTACTTTTGTATTTCAATATGTTTTTGTGTGTTTCTGATGAAAATTTCTGAAAGTATCACATCCATGAGTCAGTTTACACCAGAATAGCAGGGTTGAAGGTTGACACTGATGACTACACAACAATTTGCATACAGTATGCAGTTGGTGCTCTGAAATATGCTTATCTTTTAATGCTGCAAATGTGTTACCTGGATCTTTTCTTCTTCTTCTTTTTCTTCTACTTCTGCGTTGACTCTTCAATAGTCATCATTATCAGTTACCTTATGATTTAGCCAGCGAGCTTGAATACCGTGTGCTGTTAGTTTTACAGCGAAGATGCCGAACAAACCAACAGTACATATGCATTGCTGTCAAACCAACCCAGCAGTACATATGCATTGCTGTCAAACCAACCCAACAGTACATATGCATTGCTGTCAAACCAACCCAGCAGTACATATGCATTGCTGTCAAACCAACCCAGCAGTACATATGCATTTCTGTCAAACCAACCCAGCAGTACATATGCATTGCTGTCAAACCAACCCAACAGTACATATGCATTGCTGTCAAACCAACCCAGCAGTACATATGCATTGCTGTCAAACCAACCCAGCAGTACATATGCATTGCTGTCAAACCAACCCAGCAGTACATATGCATTGCTGTCAAACCAACCCAGCAGTACATATGCATTGCTGTCAAACCAACCCAGCAGTACATATGCATTGCTGTCAAACCAACCCAGCAGTACATATGCATTGCTGTTAAACCAACCCAGCAATACATATGCATTGCTGTCAAACCAACCCAGCAGTGCATATGCATTGCTGTCAGAACAATCCAACAGTACATGCGCATTGCTGTCAAACCAACCAAACAGTACATATGCATTGCTGTCAGAACAATCCAACAGTACATATGTATTGCTGTCGAACCAACCCAACAGTACATATGCATTGCTGTCAAACCAACCCAACAGTACATATGCTTAGCTGTCAGAAAAACCCAGCTGTACATGTGCATTGCTGTCAGAACAACCCACCGGTAAATTTGCCTTACTTTAAGAACAATGACCCTAGTTCATTAAGCAATAAAAATGATTGATAGTTAGTATTTGATTTGAAAAAAGAATGCAGTTATTTTATTTCATGACACGGATTATGTGTGGTCACAGGTGGGGTAGGGTATTGATTATTTTAGTGGTCCTTCCAAACACGGATATATATATATATATATATATATATATATATATAAATATATATATATATATATATAATATATAATATATATATATATATATATATATATATATATATATATATATATATATTACCTCATGATTATATTATTATGTGATAATAAAATCACGTGTGTTGATCAATGAAGAATGAATCAAATAGTATAATGACAGTCCATTATATAGTTACAGAGATACAATACAGTACACACACACACACACACACACACACACATATATATATATATATATATATATATATATATATATATATATATATATATATATATATATATATATATATATATATATATATATATA